>CM060110.1:30397732-30997732 GCA_030522415.1 Channallabes apus
GACCACACGCTGTGAATGTCTAATGCTCAATTCACAACCCAAGTTGTCTATAAATAAAATAGTGACTTCTGGGCAGAGCTGAACCCCATGCTAGTGGAGGGTTTCTAACAAATTTCCTATTAATTAATTAATTTATTTATTTTGGTAACCATCATCTGTGATAAATAAATAAAAAGTGTGGATTTTTAAAAGAAAAAAAAATTCCCATGTTCTTTTTGCATGTAAACACAATAAAGGCCAACGAGACTGCTCAAAATGACCAAAACTGAATTATGCATAATATTGCCCTTTTAAAAGTAGAAAATAGTCGTATCTTGAAAAAAGGATATGGGGCATTTTTTGTTTTTGGCCCAGGTATAGATAAAATCTCACTTGAGAATTTCATTGAATATATAGATTAATAAGGAATTTCACTCATGGATTATTCATAAATATTAATATGCACTTTATGTTAAGTTTTCTATGTTAAGTATGTTAAGTCTATCAGAAAAAAAATTGTGTGTGTGTGTTCATGCAGGTATCGAGCTCCAGAGGTGCTTTTGAGGTCATCTGTGTATAGCTCTCCTATAGACATGTGGGCAGTGGGCTGCATTATGGCAGAGCTCTATACCTTGGATTGTTGAGTGAAAATAGTTTTGTGGCATGTATGTGCTTGTTTTTTTCTACACAATTAAACATTTGAATGAACATCTTCTGAGAGGGGTGATTCCAGAATTTTTGCCAGGGGTTGTACATGTATATTTTTATATTTCTTATTTATAATAAAAATCGCTTCGTGATAATACTCATATATTATATTTGATAATAATAATGTGAATATTTGATTGTGATGTCCTCATATATTTGACAGAGATTTTGTGGGGGTGCAATCAGTGGCAGGGAGGCATTTTAGCGCATAACACGTTATGCAGCGTTTCTGAAAGATTTAGCTCCAGCAGGCTGTAACAGGAGAAGATCTAAAAATATTTTTATTTGTAAAAACTTCTCTGTCCACTCCGGAGCAAGAAAATATGCGATTTGTCATTTTTGTGTGTTTATTTCTTGATAAACAAATGAGATAATCTCGGTTCACCTCCAGTGCTCAAATATCCCCCTCTTGGTCGGCGAGTGCGAGTGACGTCACTCCCCATACAATGCCGCCCCACAGTATAGACCCGCCCCTGACGCTGATTGACAGGTTTCTGTGTAACGTGTTGGAAAAGCAATTGCAAATGGATTAGCGATTGCGTTTGAATTTTGGCCGGCTTGACGCGCGGCGCAGAGAAAGTGAAAAAGCAAATGTGGTGATTGATTTTGCTATTTAAATATGACAGGTTCATGACGTGTAAGACCTGGGAAATACAAATGCAAATGGACTTTGTTTTTTCATTTGAAATTTGGCAGTCAGTGTGCGCTCGCAAAGGCGAATCAGCAAACGGTAATGCAAAGTTTGCAATTGCATTTGAATTATGGCACACTTTGTGCGTCCACGTATGGGAAACGCAATTGCAAATGCTATTTGCAATTGCATTTGAATATTGTCCGCGATATCATTCCATACTCCGCAGCGCAAGAGAAAGAAACACATACACTCACTCTCTCGCCTTTACTGTGTGTGTGTGTGTGTTTGTCGGCACAGTGTCAAATTATGCGCACGAAAGAAAAGGCTGAAAGAGAGGCTGAGGGTTGCTTTACACTCGCGCGCACACGCACGTGTGTTATAAGAAACCGTACACGCGCGCTGTACACACATGCTTACAAACACAAAATAAAAGATGTTTTACACACAAACTCGGTCACAGCGTTATAGTAAACAGTACACGGGCGCGCGTATGTTGATTATACCAGTAAGAGACAGGCACTATGACCCAGCAGGGGAGACTATTACCCACAATTCTGCAGCGCAAGAGAGAAAAAAAACTGTTGGCTCAGTTGTGATCACGTGTGTGATACATGATACTCTTAAACCAAGACTTGCTCGTTTTTTAAGACACAATTTATTAAAAATCTTTGCTCGTCTTGCGGAACACTCGCAAAGTGTGTGTATAAAAATAAAAAATAGGGTTGACTATAGTCATTGTTAATATTTTTTTTATATTTAATATTTTATTTATTATTCTTATGATAATTATATGAATTATATTTATTTATATTTAATGATATATTAATACATATATTTGAACTGCAAGAACTGTGTGTGCCCATTTTGTTTACATCATGTTTTCTTTTGTATTTTTAAACAATGAATGTTTTAAAATATTGTTATGCTTTTAATTTATTTATTTAAGAAATGCACAGAGAATAAAAATTAATTTTGGCTAGTAATGTAAGACATAGTGGCATCATGCCATCTCTACTTTATTTTTTGTATTTTTTATAAATCGTCACAAAGTATAATAATAATAATAATAATAATAATAAGCCAACAGAATAATACGAAACAAGAGCTGACTCACCTTCCAGCAAACATATTCTCTGCTTTTTGTCCAATCGCTTTAAAATCTGGTACTGAAAACATAGACACACATGATCAATAAACAGAAATAGATAAATAGAAATCAGAAACACAAAATATGTAATCTATAATGAGATCTACAATTTAAATATACCGTAGATCTACAATCTATAGTGAGACGAGTTAAGCTGTCTTACACAGAGCGCTCTCACCTGAGGGAGTGAAGGAGAATTCAGTGGCAGAAAGACTATGGGCAGAGTTGTCTATGGGCTCTCCAAACTCTTTCTTGTAGATGGAAAGAAGGTAGGTGATCCGGTAGTCCAGACGCACGCTCAGGATGAACTAGGAACACCACAAGCACAACACTTCATATGCAGTGTGCTAATCTAGATTTACACCTTGAAATTTTTACAATATATAGCATTGAATACATCATATCATATACAAGTTGCTTACTTTATAGGCATGAAAATATTCTTCAGTGTTATCTCTCTATTTATTGGCACAGGATTCGAGAGTGAGGTTCAAGGATGAAACAAACGCATCAAATGCGATGGAGACTATGTTGTAACCTACAGTATGTACAACATATGGCAGCAGCTCCGTGCATTTAGGTGTGTAGACATCGTCAAGACAAATCTATTTAAGGTTCAAATCGAACATCAGAATGGGAAAGAAAGTTTGAACATGGGTTAATAAAAAAAAAAAAAAAAAAAAAAAAAAGAAAGCCAATGAACTTGGCTTGGTTGTTGGACTATTTCTGAAACTGCTGATCTACTGGGATTTTCATGCACAACCATCTCTAGGGTTTAAAGAGAATGGTCTTAAAAAGAAAAAATATCCAGTGAGCAGCAATTCTCTGGGTGAAAACGCCTTGTTGATGCCAGAGGTGAGAGGAGAAGGCCAGACTGGTTTGAGCTGATAAAAAGACAATAGTGACTCAAATAACATCTAGTTAATGCTGAAATGCATCTCTGAAAACACAGCACGTCAAACCTTGAAGTAGATGAGCTACAGCGGCGGAAAACCACAACAGATGCCATTGCTCTCAGCTAAGTAAAAGAAACTGAGGGTATAATTCACATGGGCTCACCAAAATTGGACAACAGAATACTGGGAAAACATTGCCTGGTGTGATGAGTCTCAACTTCTGGTTGATGGTTGTTCCATCCTGTGTTGGATCAACAGTTCAGGCTGCTGCTACTGTTTGGTTAGAGTGGACGCTAAAATCATCTCAAACTAGTTTTTTTGAAGATGACAAGGGGTTCACCGTACTCAAACGGCTTCCACCATCACCAGACCTCAATCAAATAGAGCAAAACTTTAGGATGTGGTAGAACAGGTAATTTATTGATGCGCAAGCATCAAATCTGCCAATCATATCAATATGGACTGAATGTTTCCAGTAATTTGTTGAATCTACTATATTCCATGAAGAATTAAGGCACTTCTGAAAGCAAAAGGGGTGGAACCCAGGTGTACCTACTGAAGTGGCTGGTGAGTAAGTGATATATGGAAGGAACATTTTGTTGAATCATCAACTTTATAGAAGAAATGTGGCTGGAAAAGCATATTCCGAGACTCAAATTGTAAGTTTGAGTGGTTCTGGAAGCATGATAAATCATTGTCGAACATAAACTCGCCACCACATTGCTGTAATCAAAGCTAAAGGTGACTGAATGAAATCTTAGAATGTGCAACTGTTGTGGCCAGGCAGTATCGATAAATGCACATGCCCTCCAATGTTCTGTCGTTTATTTTTATAATTCCACTCAGTTTTTCCAAGGCTTGTTTCTTTTTTTTACCTTTTATAAAAAAGAAAAAAAAAAAAAGAGACCATGCATATACAGTATGTATATGTATTATTTCATCATATACACTACCGTTCAAAAGTTTGGTGTCACTTGCAAATTTCCTTGTTTTTGTTTAGTGATTTATTTTCTACATTCTACAACAATACTGGGGATTTCAAAACTATAAAATACCATATATGGAATTAGGTAATTACGCAACAACAAAAAAAAACAACAGTTAGTTGTTATTTTAAGACACAGAGGTCGGCCTTTCTGTAATAGTTCTTGCAAGAACAGTATTGTCAAGTGCATTTGCAAAATCCGTCAAGCACCATAATGAAACCAAGACCAAAACCTACCTCTGCTGCAGACGAGAAGTTCATTTAGAGTTATCAGCCTGAAAAATGACCAATTAACAGCACCTCAGATTAGAGGCGTTATGAAGTCTTTACAGAGCAGAAGTAGCAGAAACATCTCAATATCAACTGTTCAAAGGGGATTAATGCATTTTTTGGACGCCTTCAGCATTCCTTTACAATGTATAAAGAAATAAAAATGAGGCACGGAGTTAGAAAGTGATCTAAAACTTTTGAACGGTAGTGTATGTATGAGAAACCTTGTGCCCCGGTTTTACTTTTTCTTTGAGAAAGGCAAAACAAATAAAAAAAAATAGGAAAAAAAAAAAAAAAAAAAAAGAAAAACACACCTGCAGAATCTCAATAATCCTGAGTTTGGTGTCCATCACCACCACGTCCTCGTTTTCAGACAGGCCATGTGTTTTTTTCTCATGGTCTGATATTGTTTGGGAGGGATTGGTCAGCAAGGCACCTCTGCTCAAAACCATCTGAGTCATCATCTCACCCACATCATGGATAGTGCGCAGAACATTCTTACCTAGGAACATGTATACACACCAAGAAGATTAAGTCAAACAGCTGCTAACCTGACAATTCAAATGATAAAAAAATGCTTCAGGGGACAATTTTATTATAGGCATGGACAATATAAAAACACAAATATGTAGTTGTAGTGTTCAGACTCATGCTTGACATGCATAGACCATAAGATTAAGTAGTCCTCGTTGTGGTGGACGCACGTTTATGGGATGCGGCAAAAAAAAAAAAAAAAAAAAAAAAAGGGAACAGTGAAAATCCACAGAGACACAAGGACAATGTACAAAACTTCACATGATTGGATCATGTAGCTGTAAGCTTGCAAGTCTTTCTGCCCTAAGCGATGACACCTCAGTTCACACTCATTAAAAGCATTGCTTTATTAAAAATCTATTTACTATAGCTTCCCGCTCCTTTAAAGGGAAACACGAAACGTTGCTCACACTGCTGATTTATCGGGCATTTAGTTGTTTCTACGGTAAGCAAGGTGACTATATTTAACTTGATGTAATGATGCCATTAACTGTTTCCATTCATGACTACCACATGTACTTAAAAAAATGTATGCATTTAAGAACAATCTCTCTTAAACTGTTTTCTTTTTTTTTGTTGCCTTTGGGGTACAAACCAGAAGCGAACACATCTCAGGAAGGTCAGGATTTGGCATCACCCGATTAAATGACAGTAATCCTGTCCTTTGTGAAACTGCTGGATAGTAGTGTAATACAGGTGTTTTGATCGATGGTGCCTATTTTAGATTAGCGTCTGACCTCCTTCAGGGGTTTTGCTGAGTTTGTGCATGAACGTGAGCGGGTGCTGCACGATGTCCAAAATGGCCAGCAGGGTGCGCGTGAGACCCAGCAGCTCGCAGAAGCTGTAGAACCCAAAGTAGACCAGATTGCGTGCCAGGTTCACCACCTTAAAGACAGACAGAGAAACTTCTTACTACATACTAATAAGCAAACAATGATTTTTTTAAGAAAGAGGGAAGCTGAAGGTTTTAACATGTTAAAGAGGGACACACACACACACACACACACACACACACAAAGCCTGTATGTTTGTTTACCTGCAAAGATTTTCTGCTCTTTGCTAGAGGCAACCTGTAGATTCAGCATAAACACTGCATTTTTTTACTGAGAGTCTTTAGTTACATTTAGCAGAAATCCGACCCAAATGTAAGTGCTGCAAGACTGGATGCTGACATCAGATTTACCATAACAATGAGACACTTGTTAGGGTGAAACTGTTGCTAACTGTTCGAAAAATTCCTAAATTTCCACTTGTTTTAAACAAACAAAACAGGTTCTAAAAGTAACTACTTATTTACCTGATGGTGGTAATAATAATAATAATAATAATAATAATAATAATAATAGTCGTCCTTCACTTCCATGCCTGGTGAATTATTTTTATATATTTGTGTTACATAAGCATTTGTGTTAAAAGAGAGGTTTGGTTACTTGAGTGCCAAGTGATGAACCCATGTAGAAAGTCCATGCACGTTTTTCATGGTGAAATTTATTTGATTTAACAGTTAAATAAACAGGTTTGTCCTCATTCAATAGGATCAGAATGCTATGCTGGTTGGCCTCGATCTTTTTGCTTCATCCAGATTTATTTTTCTAATTTTCATTGAAAAGAAAAAGAATCATCAGATGAGAAAAGAGCTTAAAGTGGTCACCAAGAAAGACTTTCTAAGAAAAGTGGCTTGCCTCTAGAGTGAGCTCGTTCTTCTCCTCATCTCCAAAGGGTAATTGATGGTTCACTACATCATTCAGGTACTGATCTACAAACTCCTTGGTGGGCGTAAAATTCCTCTTCATCTCCGTTCTGGCTGCATCACTGAACTCATAATCGTACCTGAATGAATGAATAAATGAATGAATGAATAACATGCTCAAGATCCACTAGATGCAGATAAAAACAACCACTGAATGCAGACTAATGAACAATTAACAGAAGCTGGCTAATGTACTGTAGGCAAGCATCTCCAAGCGGTAAAATTTATTCCTTTGAGCCTTTCAAGCCAATTTTCCTGCAATAATAAAAGATGTCTTCTATACACCCTATAAGGTTTTTCCCAGGACAGTCCAAGCTATCTACTGTATATATTTCACCATTTGATAGCAGAATACCTGCATTGATTTTGTATTTATTTACATAAATTAAAATTCTCTTATGAAATGCCCTTTTTTGTTTATTTTATTAAATATTTGTCAGGGACCTGGAAATTGCAGAACCATGACTATAGGATACTCTGACAGTGTAACAGAAATAAGAATTTTTATATTTATTAAATGATTAGTATTTTAAATACTTTTTAAATTAGTACCATATAATTTTTCATTAAATATCAATATTATGTTAATACTTAAAATAATACACAATATTATTTATAATTTAATTTATGATTTTCTGTCTTTATTATCCCTTATTGGAAACACAAAGTAATATAAATATACACTAAAAGTCACAAACGTTGTGATGAGATTACTGTATGCAATGTCACAAAACTTTTTTTCAGTCCAGAGTCACAATAATTTCTCTTCAACATCTTGTATCGATAATGGGAGATTCAGACTATTGTGTAAAGTCTTCTCCAGAACATCCCAAATATTCTAAATGGGGACAACATCTGAACTTTAAATGTTGTCTCACAACCATTTTTTTTCACAAATTGAGCCTGATGAATCCTGGCATCTTCATCTGGAAATATTTCCATGCCATCAGGTATTTAAAAAAAATAAATAAATGATGTAAAAACGGTAGGCACTAAGCATCTTACCCTGAGGCGCCCATCACTCAGGAATGGAGTAAATCTGGACTCATCAGACAGACCACGTTAGTCATTTTGATTTCTTTAAATGTTTAACTGATTTCCCGTCAACGTCATTCAGGAAGTTTTTCCGACCGCGTTTCCTCCTGGAAGAAGCTGGTTCACCAGCACCACTATCCTTGTACAAGTTTTAATGATGGGGAGGATGGTTTTGAACACAATTTTAGTAGTTTTAACAATGTCCTTAGATGCTTTCTTTACTTGATGCAGGCTAATAATTTAACCCTTTTGAAACATCTTTGCCACAATCACAGGATATGTCTTCTGAGATGGGTGTTGAGAAAATGAGAAGACACTTATTGCATCAAAAATTTGTTGCCAGGCAAACCATATTAATCACTGCAATAATTACCCAGTGGAAGGCTTTTACCGGCCAGTGTATATTAATTACATTAATGAGAATAAACACAATGTAAGCATGTCCTTTGATCATGCACAAGTTTAAATTGTACATACATCATACGTCAAAGCATCATTAATGAGTATACAGTGGCTTCACCTTTCTTGTGAAATATGTTTCATACTCATTTCGCCTATTAATTCGTGAGTATTTCAAATGCACACAATGGGTGTGAACATGAACAGAGTTACTTAAAAATAAATACATTTTAAAAAGGCAGCATGTTAGCTGTGTGTACAGCATTCCACCTAGTCAGTCCCCTTTCATTCAAAGCACTTACTCCTTAACTGTGATTTTACTAGGGATCTCGGTCCAAAGGCGCGCATATCGGACAGGTACCACGGCCTCCTGGGGATCACGGTCGACGTGCATGTGCAGCATGAGGCGGCAGAAAGAGGCACGTAGATTATACGGCAGCAGATCGTCACACATGCAGCGCAGGATCAGATCCACTGGCAGCTGGGGAGAGATCTGATTAATTGCCAAGTACTGTCTATCCAGACACATCTTAGCAAAAAGGTTCAGCTGACACCTAGGATGAAAGAAGAATTTTTTTTTTCTTATTAATAATTAAGCAAAATCCATGCTAAGGTTTTGCAGCTATTAGAAAACTGAATGTAGGATACAGGTCTAGAAATGCATTTAAACATCACAAATCACACCTTTAAAGCAGATTTTAAATGAAACCGCAATAAACAGTGTAACAGCTACTGTAGTGTAGAGCTAAAGAGAAAACCGGACCTGTAGTAGGTCATGTGTTCAATGTCTTCTTTGTGGTTGTTCTTGGCATCCTGGGACATGTTACGGATGGACTTGCCGTGCGGCTCTTTATTCTGGTCGATCCAGTACAGCCACACGTCATCCTCCTCAGCTTCATCGTGCATCATGACTGATTCCATAGAGTTCTCATTATGTTGCATCACCCTGAGAGGAACGTGCACACACACACACACACACAAAATGTATAAAGCAGGGGTTGACCGGCAACAAAAAGCAGCGAAGAAATATGGTGGTTGGAAAAAAATAAAAATAAATAAAATCACACCATGTTTGTACTGTAGCTCAAAAAAAAAAATCTGTTAACTTGTATTTTTTGTCATTTGTACAACAGGTTATATTCACATAAGCACACTTTATTCACAAATACCCAGAGGATTTATGATATTACATGTTAATATTCCAAATGGCCAGTAATTATTTGCATCTAAAATGTAAGCACATAAGAGCACAAATAATATTTGTATGATCTACTTTAACCCCTATAGTTAACTAGCACTAGATGGTTGTCTCTATAGATGTTCCTTAATAATTTAGGACTCAGGTTCAACCGTTTGTTTAAAATGCCTAAAACAGACATGTGGACCGTCTGACGAAAGCATCAAATATGGTTTTATTCAATAAATTCTGGATGAATAATCTAACCTTGAACATAAGGAGACACATACACTGATCAGCCACAACATTACAGCTCAAAACATTACACTGTGTAAGATCTCTAGGTGTGTGCCATGACAACTGGGTTTAGAGGTCAGTGGATTGGACTTGTTTGCCCGGGTACTTCCCTCCCATGGATGCTCAATTAGATTGGGATCTGGATAGTTTGAAGGCCGGATTAGCAGCCTGTGCGTGGTGTACTGAGGTATTCTGGTACCTTTCTATCACAGACAGCATTGCGGTTTTTGGCTGATTTGTGCTTTTCTTTGGGATCGTAGCAGACAGGATAGCCTTTGCATCCCACAGGCATAAATGAGCTATAATCATTTTACCAGTTTACTTGGTATATACATGTTAATCAGTGTTAGTTGGTTAATGTCGGGGAATTTGACTAATTAAACCATAGAAATGATGCCTGCAGCTGGACTCCGGCACAGAAACCCCAAATAAACAAAACCATTTGTTTTCTAGTTCATTTATTTAGCTAGTTCACGGCACATAACATGTAAGCATGACACAGCACTCTCTCACTGCTTACTCATCTGTGATGTTTTGGTCTCTTCTTTTAGTGGCCTCATGGTCACCATCAGAGTGCATGACTCAATCTGTTCTCTTGGTACACTTTAACGAGTTTGATGGCAATTTCTATCTGCTGTAACAGATTGTCACTGCACCTACGATGACCTAGCTGCGTGATATGATGCGAAGTTTGGCAAATAAAAAAATATATATTTATATATAACTGGCTAATGGCAAGTACGTGCCAGCTATACCATAATACAAGAAAGAATCTTACTTGGTCTGGATGAGGATGTCTGCATTTATGGGGTTGAGCATTAACTTGCAGATGAGTTCTTGTGTGACCGGTATGGCTGTTTTATTGGACACACACAGGTCTGAAAGATAATCCAGAAACCTGAGGAAAAAGACAAGACTCTTGTCAGTAATATGTTGTTTTAATTGTACACAAATAAAAGGATGCATGTATAATCATACAGAATAAAGGATTATGTACAGTAACACTATGGACAATGGATAATCAAATGGGGAGGAAGTGATGAGAACAAAGTGTCAGTCAGTACGAGTCATGACAAAATATCTACAAAAGAAGCATCTGTGTCTGAGTATGAAGGGCATTAGTCAGAGAAGCAGCCAAGAGGCCAAGGATAACGCAGAAAAAGTTGGATAGATTTACAGCTCAGACAGGAAAAGCTGTTTACAGAACAACCTGTGGTTGCCACAAGGTTGGCACAAGCCACTCCACAATGAGCAGAAAGTTTAGGTAAGATCCAACAATGTTCATCCACTGTGAGACACAATAAAGAATACAAGCAGTGCTCAACTTACGAACATTTGAGTTACGAATTTTCGCAGATGCGAACGGACCGCGGTTCAATGTTAGTGTTAATTTCGGAAGAAGCTCACGTGTATTGTACACAAAATAGACACTGCTGTGCACCAGATACCAATATTTACAATTATATTACATTTTTCCGGTGTGTAAGTGAATGTCAAAAATGTAAACCGTCTGGTATATTGTACAAGTGTGTGCGCGCGCGTGTGTGTGTGTGTGTGTGGGGGGGGGGGGGGGGGGTGCATGAGAAAGGAGTCGGTCAGTCTGGAAGCACATGATGGCAGAGTGGGAAAAGGGGACAGATTTAGTCAAGTATATTGGTGTGCTTTACGTGTCCAAGGTGTACAAGACTCACTTTGTCAGACTTAAGAACAAATCGGACATACAAACGTGCTTCCGGAACAGAATGTAAATCGGTGAATACCTGTAGTACTGGTAGCAACTTTGTGGTGACGAATACTTTCTTTTGTGTAATTGATTTCGATCTGCTTTAGCATTTACAAATTTTACATTGTATAATTATTAACACTCACTACAATGTGTTCATTATGAAAACTCGAACTATAAAAATGTGACTTTGAATTTGAAATTATGTGTTCATTCATAAGTCTAGGGATAATGTACGTTTTGGGTGTATGGAAGCAGGTGGAAAAAGCAGTTTTTTTCAGACGTTGCAGTTCATGTTCGTTCTTGTTCAACAGGTCTAGCAAAGCCCTGGGCTCGTAAAAAATTTACTTGCATAATCAGACCTGGGTTCCCGGTTCTTGCGTAGAAGCTTGACAAAGGTCTCAATCTCGCGCGCTGTAATGTGCTTCTCCAGCAGCTTACGGTTGTTGTGAAGCAGAGCTGTGATTGTGTCCTCTGCCAGGATCTCGTAGCCGATCTGAGACTGCATGATGGAGAACTTCTTGGCAATGTACTCCTATCAGGAGAAAAACAAAAGACCAAGACTAATAAAATCACCCGCTAAGGCTGCACCAATGTCCATTTAAAGGAGGAGTCAGCAATTCTACACTTTTTTTTTGTCAAAAACTGCAAAAGTGTGTGTCCGGTGTTCGTCCACAGCCCTGATTATGTAAAAAGGCAAACAAGTGCCTCACAACAATCAGTAATAGGGGCGGTCATGGTCAATGATGTACTGTAGTACAGTATCTTTAAAATGGTTAAATTAATTAAATAAAAACTCTGGGAACCCTTTTAAAAATCACATTAAAAATGCATACAAATAAACGAAATTTAGATTATGAAGGAATTTTTTTCTCTTGCCTGGTTCTTGCGATAGTCCTGTTGCGAGTGACGCAGTACCCTGTAGCAGAGCTGCAGCATGTATTTAAAGGGGGCATTGCGTTGATCACCAAGATCCTCCAGTTTGAGCATGGGTCCATCATCACCATCTGCAAACGTCGCTTTTAGAATGCCAAAGATCTGACGAAGCACACACACACGCGTGTCATGTAGGAAATCATAAGTGGCTTAATTACGGTGTTGGATCTGGCAGTTCATGATAACACAGTGATGTCTGTATGAGCATATTAAGGTGACACAGAGTGACTGTGGGGATATGGATGTGCACCTGTGCCAAAATGTTCTGTTCTCTCATGAGCTTCTGTCTTTCTCTATTGGGATTGGATATGACCACCGATAGCACATCCTGTCCATTATTGGGCACTTCGCATACAAAGAAGATCAAATCTTCCAGCAGTTTGGTGACAAACCTGAATAGCACAGAATATAAGCTGTAACTTTATGCAACATTGAGGGCAAACATGCAAAATTAAATTATTCTCCTATATAGAGTACAAGAGGTCATACAACTGTACATTTCTATTAGTTCTATTAGATCTACTTGTCTTTATCTACCAGTTGATAATTCCCCACAGCGCTGACTAGTGGCTGTACAAGGGGAAGGATCGGATATGTCCCTTACTGTAAATCTGTACATTTGATGCATACCTGCGGTCATTCTGAACCATCTTGCACTTCTCCAGCTTGCGTACAAATGCCTCGAGAACTTTGTTGGCATCGTTAGCAAAGTCCAGGTCTCTCACCTCAGACAGAGGTACAGAGATAATCGCAAAAGCCTCCTTATCCTCCTTGATGGGACATGTACCAATCTGCAAGGGCAGTCCACATATAAAAACTGTTGCACTTCCTAGAGTCTACATGATATATGTGATTTCTGACATAAGCCATAATTAAAACAGTCCCGGTAAAGGTTGTGGTATTAACCTCCCCTAACTTATTGGTGCACACCTTGAGCATAACAGGTCTCTCCTCCTCAGAATCGATGGCGATGTTACTGCTGGTTACCCAAGTGTTGGTGCACAGGTTCCTCAGCCTGACATAAGAGTTCCTGAAACACAGCAATATTTTAGAAACAGTTTCAGTGAGTAAAACAGGTCAGAGTCTATGCTGGCAGGTTGAGCACAGAAGTAAAAATAAAAGCTTATGGCAGAGCTGTTGCTGCTATAAGAATTCATCGCAATATACGCCGTTATGTGTGCATTAGGAAGTCTAACCTAGGGACCAGGCAATCGGCTCGCTGTAGTGTGGTGGCATCCAGCTCGAAAAGAGATGCAATGTCATTGCCATGTGGAACAGAAACTAGGATGTAAGTTATCTTCTCCGAGTGACGCTTCTTCTTAGAGAACACAGAGTCAGTCTCAGCCTGGGGGAAAAGCACAGACAACGTTTGGGGAGACTCTTTAAGGTGATTAATATTAAGCACCCAGATTCAGCTAACACATGGAGTGTTGAAGACATCTACTGCAATCTAAACAAAGCTCAGGAAAAAAGCCTTGTAAAAGGACAAACGGGTAAGAGACTTAACTATCGCCGTCACCCTTGGCTTGCTCATCAGAGACATTTCATTCATTTCATTATTACACACATACACACTTCCAAATATTTTCTTTTCTAAAAAAATTCTTTCATTTTTGTAAATTTTCTTTCATTTTTGTGGAGCTGCTTTGAGACAATGACCATTGTTAAAAGCGCTATATAAATAAAATTGAAATTGAAAATATCCCCCAAAAAAGTGTCAAAATAAATAAATAAATAAATAAATAAATAATTCCCCACAATCAGTGAGAATTACAGTATTATACAACCAGTCAAAAGTTTGGACACACCCTCTAAATCCATGTTATCCGGATATTTATTTCTACACTGTAAAACAATGGTGAAACCGTACAAAATGTTCAATAATCGCATTTGAACAGTTAATATTGAGATGTCTCCTTATGCCCTATAAAGGCTTCATAACCGTTCTAATCTGAGGTGCTGTTAACTGGTGATTTTTGAAGCGGGTAACTATAAATAAACAAGCAGTAGAGGCAAGTTTTGGTCCTACTTTCCTGGACTGATCTTCATGAGAGCCAGTTTCATGATGGTGCTTGCTGAACTATTCCAGAACAGCCAACGTTCATGTTTTGAAATATTGATCTAGAATGTAGAAAATAAATCTAAACTTTTGACTGGTATTGTATTTCCATAATAATTACAGTATGAAGGTCCTTAAGAAAAGCTTTTATAAAAAGAATCATCCATGGAGAGGTATACTCATTGCATCAGCGGAAAAAAAAGGATGATTACGATGGCAGCTATTTACACCCAATTTAGTCAGTGTTTATTTCCATCACTCACTCATCCATCCATCTTACAACCGCTCCCAGACTGGGAGTAGGAGTGTAAGCTGCTACCACTTTATAGCAACCCTCGCTATTGGCTTATTGACCTTTTGCAGACAAATGACCACCATGACGTCGGTCACAACAGAGAATGCCAGAAGCACTGTTAACTGACATACAATTTTAGTTGATAATTATGTTCATAGATATGATGATTACCTAATTACCTAGCAGATTACCCAATGCTTTGTCATGCAGATAAGAGAGTAACCTAGCAACTGACAGCTTCTTTTCTGCTGATTCATTTCATATAGACTATGCTGTGGTGAACTTTGACATCTATTTTCGCACACTTATTTCACTTTTGAATAAATTACAAAGGTTATAAGGATAATATGCCTAAGTTTGATTTGTTTCCATAACACGACTACCTCAGAAGCAATACAAAACTTTCCTCCTGGATTTGATGGCGTTGGCTAGTGATGGCGTTGGCTAGTGATGGCGTTGGCTAGTGATGGCGTTGGCTAGTGATGGCGTTGGCTAGTGATGGCGTTGGCTAGTGATGGCGTTGGCTAGTGATGGCGTTGGCTAGTGATGGCGTTGGCTAGTGATGGCGTTGGCTAGTGATGGCGTTGGCTAGTGATGGCGTTGGCTAGTGATGGCGTTGGCTAGTGATGGCGTTGGCTAGTGATGGCGTTGGCTAGTGATGGCGTTGGCTCATTTAGCTGCAAATGAGACGATGACATGTTGCGCTTTCTGCTTCATCAAATAAAATAATATGCAGGTAACATTAACTATAGTGACCGAGCTTTCTAATTAATAGCTAATGAACGGTTCTAGGGTTAAACGGTAAATGAAAAAGTTGTACATCGTACATAAAATATTACATCACAGACTTACAGTTGCTTACTTTTTACTTATATGTTTTAATTACATAATTTTCATAAATTTTCATACATAATTTTTTAATTCCTAATTTTCGCTAGCTTGCAAATAATCCTGGATGTTTTTTAATATGATTTAATACTTACTATATAAGGCTTTGGTTAGCTCGGCTGTTACTGCTCGGATTTACTGTATTAACACGGTACGGCAACATCGACATGACAAATTATTATTAAATAAAATAAATAAATAAATAAAAACCCAGCATCAAATCCATTTGTTGTTGTTTAAGGTTGCTATTTCCTCCTGAATGCAAAAACCGTTAAGTGTATCCCACTTCTACAATATTTACAAATAAATGAACTTAAAAATGTCAAATCCTACATAATCATAATCATACTAAAATACATTAAAAGACATCCTATTTTGCACAAACGTATAAAGATATTTAACATAGAAACATCAAGCATGAACACTATGTTATAAAATCGCAGGTATGTTTTAGTTTGTTAGTGTTCCACAACATTCACCTCACCCCCTGTTAGGAAACATTTGGAATATTCTGAATATTTAACTCACATTTTCAACAGGATGTTGCATCATCCGACTTTTCTGAAGATCGTGGGAAGAAGAAAAGTAAAAGTTTTCATTTTTTATATCTTTGCTTTTAATAATGTTCTGTTGATGACCTATGGGGCCACTTTAAAACTGTAACCATGTTACCATGTTTAAACACACTGCAATTTAAAAAATGTAAAAAAAATAATAATTATAACCGACAGGACATACTGTATATCTATTAGAAATGTCGTATTGTAATGTGCACAGCATTACAATCTAGACTTCATCCACAAAGATAATGCTTTTATTCCTGAGTCTCTCTGCGGCTCGTTCTTTGTCTCCGTTTTCTACAGAGTGAGACACCATGTCTCCCACAAGGCATCCCAGATTCAGACATTATGTAAGGAGCCCACTCCATGCACAGGAATGAGTCAAGAGAGAGAGTAAGTCGGTGTTTGTGCGTGCACGTGTAAACGGAGTCAGCGGAAATGAATACCAGTGTAGCATAACTCTCATGAGGATGAAAGACGATTGTGTAAAATCCCCCAGAGTACTGGGAACAAGCTGCATCTGTTCTACAGTGTGATTAAGATAAAGAGATAGAGAGAGAATGAGGATAAAGAAAGAGTCGACAGTGTGAGGGTGTGTGGAGGACATGCGGAGATGCGGTGCTGAGAAAACGGGCAACCAGAACCTACTGCTGCAATTACCCGCTCCTGTTAAAGCAAAGCAACACAACATACACCTCGAACCTCATGCACTTGTGGCAGATCATCATGAAATGCCTGAAAAAGTGGAAACCGCTCAACTTTGCAATGCACATACAAAAAAAAAGTAAAAGCAAAGAGTGAATAAAATGATCAAAATGAAGAAATGTCAAATGCCTGACATCTACCTTGGTCTGACTTACCTCGGATTTCGTATCTACACTCTCATCTTGGAAATCAGGATTCACCTGGAACACACAAACATTCACGCACTTTAACAAAGGTCTCAGGATCACGGTCATGAAACAAAAGACTGGAGTTATGATAGTGTTGGGAACACTGCCATCTGCAGCATATGACCTGAAGCACGATTTTTAAATGTAAGATTAAGCAATAAATGAAGCAATATCACTAAATAATAAGAATGGGAATCGCCAGGGTATACCCGATACGATATCATCATTATACCTAGGTGTCGATTCGATCGGATCGCGATTCTGTTACCATCACCATTTTATACAATTTTGCTACAATTCTAAAACAAACATGGCAAATAATTTTATCCTTTCACACACAGGATGTTATGCTGCCTGTATACCAAGAACGGTAACGCTGTACCACCTCAAATGCAAATAAACAGTACTGTGCAAAAGTCTTAAACATCCTGTATTTTTTTTTCATAGCACAAACTTTCCTATGGAAAAACAATTGGATTAATTCTAGAGATTAATTCAAAATGAGGTTATTTTTAAAATAATAACGAGCTGTGCACCTCTGCAGCCAGGTATCTGCCCGTGGCCAGGTGTTTGAAGCGGAAAAGACTGTTCCATTGGCCAGCTCCTCCTCTACACGGGTCATAATGTACCACCTACAGCATGTGGGGAAAAAAACAACAACAAAAATAATCATGGTTATGATGGAAGAATGACCATGCCAGTGATGCCAGAGCATACAAACTATAACAATTTTTCGCTCGTACTGTACCTCAATTTCCCAGAGTGCTTTGGAACTGGTGGCTGAGGTGGCAGACTGGCGCAGGGTGGTCCTAAGGAAGACGTGCTGCTGCCGCTTGTAGTCGTCACAGGTCAGGAACTTTTCCTGCTCAGCATGGAACAACCTCACCACGTCTCCCTGACGGAAACAGAAAGACCATTAAGGTCATTATGGAGCTGGCAACGTTATGTGCATTATTTAAATAATAATAATAATAATAATAATAATAAAAAAGAAAAAATCTTACTCCTTTTAAAACATCCTCTCTGTAGTCACTGAACTTCATGAAGAGTGTAACCTTCCAGCTGGTATTACAGTTTACAGCATTCACCTGGCACACACACACACACACACAGTCAGTATTGTGCAATTTGTGAAGCATGTGAAGGCACAGCACAAAATCAACTTTGTCTGGGCCTTCTGTATTTGTTTAACACAACTTTCAGAAAAACAGGAACTACGGCTTTTTCAACGACGTGAAAAGTTCATTACTCCCACAGAACAGCAAGCAAACCCATTTAGCAATGCTTTAGATAGTTGTGTGTTCCACAACAGGTTTACATTAATACCTTCATTCTAATACGGTATTGTCTCTGTAGAACTTGTGCAACTGAGAGGTCACTTTTTTGATGCCGCCATTTTGCTAATTCTGTACAAGTGAAACACTAGTGATCAGGGCTTAAAAATGGACCATACCAGATTGTTTGACCCTGATGCATTAGGAAATACCCGACATGATGAATACTTTCCGAATGTGATCATCGTAATCGGTTTAATATCCGATTGATACAAACAGTCTCACCCGCAGGTTCCTAATTATTAACCGAAGTCTTGTTAAGAAATTCCACGTGTCTATCGTGAATGTATGAAATTTAATCACCTTTTGAAGCCTTAATTGAGCAGAACACAGAGTACAACATGAGAAACAGCGTTACATTTTTTCACGATGGCTAAGGGAAAGTCCAGCAGCAAGCTTTCATGCAGATGTGTGAACCACTGGTTTATCTGCCAACTGAGGATAGAAGGGGGGGGGGAATCTAACAGCAAGATTGTTTTAAAACTATTAAAACAGGAGAGCAGCAGAAATAAAGGAAAGTATAATAAAATTATAATCAGCCAGAATGTTATACTTTGGAGACAGAATACACGTTACTGGTCTAAGGAGAGCAGCATACTAACATCATATTCACTTCATACTGTAGTCCTAGTCCTGATAGATCGGGCACATTTATATGTGTGTTAAATTAATCTCTAAAACTTTGACTCGGAATTTTAAAAACAGTTGCCTGGACGATGGACAAGGATTATGCAGAGTGATGATTGTAGAGGTCTATGTTCGCCCGGCAAGATGGCCACATAACCCAAATCCTGTGACATGTTGTGTGTCTCCACATAAATGGATTCATTTGTGTAGTTACTCATAGGGTGACGTTTTCTATGAGCGGATGTTTAATTAAGGAAAATAACCTGAGGGGGCGAGATGCGCCCTCATGCCTATGACCGCATCACAGCCATCAAGATGACATAATGACCTTGAGTGAGATATTGTGTTTGTGGAACTGCGGTATAAAAGCAGTTTATTATCGACAGATTATAATTCATTTGTTTATTTAACCATTTATTTTGCTCCGCCAATGCACATCCTTCCGCAAATGGCGGAAATAACTAACCGCGACTGTCAGAACTGGAGGCCAACAGTTAGAGACCGACAGTTAGTGTAATGAACAGGGGTAAATGTAGTTTCTGAAACAGGAAACTCTTCAGGATTCAGTGTTTTGTGGTTTCTCTGTGACATGACAAACTATTAAACTGAAGCGACAGGAAAAAAAAAAGAAAGCCTGACTGGTAAGGGAACAAAGGCTTATTAGCTGATAAAATGTAACTCAACTGCCACTGAACATTAAATGTAAACATATTAATAGTGATGTAATAGCATGGCATGTCCTTCTATAATAAAACAATGTTGGTGCACTTTTTCCCCGAATTTATGACTAAATGTGGAACTATTGAGTCATGGCAAATTCCCCATACCATACGAGTACACCTCTTCAAATAAAATAAAAAAATAAAAAAAGATTTCGGTTAGTGACGCTCCGGCTGATGTGGGACTATAACTATGCCACCCTTCCCACTTTTACCCCTTCATTTGTATGCGACCTAATTTCATGCAAAATTTGTTTGAAAATCAGCCACAAGACACCAACAAACCGGATGCAATTTTTATCCGACTGTACAAATTAGATCACTCATTCTGTATTCTTTAGAGGGTTTTGGGAAGCGTAGATTCTATCCCAGGGAACTTGGGGCACGATGCAGGGTACACCCTGGACGATTAATCACATTGGACAAACAGGCAAACACACACATACACACACTATAGGCACCAATTTGGAAACTCGGCATGTATTTGGAAGGTAGGAAGAAAACCAGAGCAACCAGAGGAAACCCACCTAGCATGTGGAGAACATGGAAACGCGCACAGATCCGAGACGGGACTCGAGCCCTCGAACCCGGAGGTGAGAGGTCACTGTGCTAACCACTACGCCACCATGCCGCAAATGACATCTGTTTACATAAGTCCGTGTTCTACTTGCGTATGGCGACATGGCTCACCTCGTTGCAGCCCAGATTATCCAGTAGCTCTATGTTGCTGGCGTGAAGAGGCTGGCCAGCATTCACAGGCATCAGTACCACTTTGTCCCCGACCACCACCTTGCAACAGACAAAACAAACACGCAAAAACATTTCAGGTCATTTAAGGCAAGATTGCAGTATGTCACATGGCTAAATAAAATCATCAGATGGTGTGACATGCAGAATCTGGTAACAGCGTGACTAAAACCTAAACAGTATATTCGGATTAAGAACTCGCCGTTTTCTTCCTACTGTAAGCAGCAGTGTGGCTGTGTGTGTCAGGCAGGCATGCTTACACATGAGAGCACACGTCAAAACTGCTAAACTCCCAGTCGGAACAGTAATGGATCCAATACATAGATCTAGCGCTATTTAACATGTTAAGGAGTTATGGATTTACAGGACAGCGTACTCACTGAGAAAAGTCTGCTTGCAACAATATGTACGCCTTTTTCCACAAATGTATACACATTGCTGCAAAGCCCTGCACCTCAGACAATTTGTTCATGTGCATAACCAAGTGACAAAAACAATATGCGTCCAAAAGAAGGGACATCACTCTTGTGCTGCATTCCAAATACACAAGCACCTCTATTTTAAAAATAGCGGTGACTAAACCATACACGATGAGAAGAAGTGAAAAAAAATGACATGCATGAACATGCAAATGCACTGATGTTGCAGCCAAACAGTCTGGCTTTTCCTGCTGTCTAGATCAACAGATTTCAATGAAAGAGAGAAATAAAGGAAAAAAAAAAAACGTTTATAATCTTCATGACACCCTGAAACTACTCGTCCATGTTTATCAATAGTACAAATACTATTGATAAACATATCAATAGTATTGGTACATAGGCATATGCATAGGCATGTATATGCCTATGTAAAGTTGAGTGCAAATGACTGCATGCTCATAGAATTAATAGGAAAATGTGGCCTATTAAAAGAAAACATAATGCATTATATAACCAAAAGTATGTGGACACCGGACTGTTACATCCACATGTATATCATACACTTTCTGCTATAATAATTATTATTATTATTATTATTATTCACAACATTTACAATTCTCTGGGAGAGCTTTCCATTCGATTTAAGCACGACTGTGAGGATTTTTGTTCATTCAGCTACAAAAACGGTAATGGCTGTAAGTGTCCTATTCTTGGCTTAAAAACTCCTGGAACACATTCAGATCACTCACAGCAGCCACCGTATCTTAGTTTCACAGATCTGATGACAGAAAGAAGAAGTGTGGTGTTCGGCTGGCGGCTTTTGCTTGAAAATCTGGACGCTGCGATAGTTAAAGCTTTAAAAAAAAAAAAAAAAAAAAACAGTTTTCAAATTAAATGTTTTATGACAAAAGATCTTGTGTGTCAGAGAATGATAATTTGCCAAAATGAGAAAAAAAGTCTGAAAATTCATTCTGCTGTCAAACTGTTTATATGTCGACTGTGCTTACACACTCGTAATTGCCTTGTAACTCAGATTTAAGACCTCCTGATGTTGTAGTACTGTATACTGGAAATTTGTCTCTCAAAACTACTATTGTAATCATACAACCCTCCCCCAACTACCTCCACTTCTTAATATACTTATATTGAATATCTTTAACATGTTCATTAAGAAAAGGAATGCCTTATGATCGCTCCATCTGATGTCACCTACAAGAGAGGTTTCCATCTTTCCACTTTTATTCTGGTTCCTCTTATAGTTTCCTTCTTTCTCATGTTCTCTCTGTGAGGTTCTTTTTGTCACTGTTGCCTATGGAAGCTACTGCACTTTGCGGCATCGTCTAATGCTAAAACGCTACACGTTAATAATCGTCACCCATCATATGGCTACAAGTGTCACTCCATGCATTCTTCACATCAGATCTGGAAACTGGGGGAAACTCACAGGGAACAAAAACAGACTTTTCTCCCCTGAGATTTTTCTCTGTTGTTTTTGCATTTTGTTTTAGATGATTGTCTTGTTACAGGATACAGCTGTGTAGGCTGCACATTTGCACTCAACTCTACACTATAACCAGCAATGACTTTTGACAAACATATCAGCCGCACTTCACAGATGAACGCTCTGGCCTCGGCCATGAACAGACATGTCCTTGCAGTGGGTGGTGAAGTCAGATTTCACATGCGGAGTAGCATGCTGCACACTTCATGTGTAGTCTTACTACAGTACATACAGATAAATCTAGGTTAAAATCATCACATTCTCATAAGCAACAATCATTTGATGTACCTTTAGACTGGTCGATGAGATGACAAGAGGAAAGAGCAGAAGAGTAACAAGAACTTAATTAATTAAAAGGTTAATAGGAAACACGTGCTCTGTTATACATACATTTATCATATATAGTACATACATACGGAAATATTTCTATTAAGCATGGGCAATACAGCAACAATATCACAAATCAATAACGATTGGTTAGAAAAGTGTCAGAAAACCAGATGCACAAATTTCAAAGCTTTTGATCTTGTTTATTAAAATGAACAAAACTTTTGAACCAGAGCTTGGTTGGAGCGAATATTGCTTAGGGCTATACCTAGACCGTATGTTCTTTAAATATGGCACAACTGCAACAAACTTATAAACAATGTAATGCAGCATTTAAAATCTATTTAATAAATCAAACGAGCAAAAGCAATTAAATTATTGGTTTTGTTTTTCAGCCCCTAACATTTCTGGCATGTCACTAATCAGAATGAATATTAATATAATAATAATATGAATACATATAAAATGTAATTCAATGCGAAATCACTTCATAAATCGAGGATAAATGAGAGAGATCGAGAATATATATGAGTGAGAGTAGTAGTGCAGTGGTCCCTACATTGTCGCCTTCACTGCGGAGCTTCCAGAAGGGTTGGATGTAAAACCAGGAGCCCTCGTTCCCAGACGGATCCAGAGACACACGCATGGCGTTCTTCTCTAGCAGGGCCGGGAGACGCTTATTCACAGTCAGGAACTTGTTGCTTTTAATGTGCAGCAGCTAAAACGGCAAAAATCTACATGTAAATATTTCATGAACGATTCAAGAAGACAACATACAGCGGGGAAAATAAGTACAGTATTTGACACATCAGCATTTTGATCAGTAAGGGGATTTCTAAGTGGGCTATTGACACAAAACCAGACGAAGCCATCAAGCCAAATATTGAATTCATACAAAGAAATCAGAACATTTAAGTCATAATTAAAGTGAAATGACACAGGGAATAAGTATTGAACACATTAAGATTGCAAGGTGCAAAATGGCATAGAAAGCCAGATCACCACCTGAAATCTGTCAGTATTGAGAGAGAAACCCTACTAACTGATATCAGCTCCTTTGGACCTAATTGATGGCCTATAAAGACTTCATGAAGTCTTTCCTGTGTGCCTCCTGGGAAATGATGGGTAAAAGCAAAGAACACTCCCAAGATCTTCATAATCTTATTGTTGAAAAGCATTCTGATGGAATGCTTATAGGCGCATTTCCAGAATGCTGAATGTTCCTGTAAGCACTGTGGGGGGCCATTATCCGGAAATGGAAAGAGCATCAACATGCTTTTTCTTCTGCGATGGAGTCATCATAAACCGGCCACGTTCAGGTGTTCCCCGTAAGATCCCTGTCTGAGGAGTCCAAAGAATAATCAGGAGAGTTCTTCAAGAGCCAAGAACCACTCGGGCAGAACTTCAGGAAGACCTACAGTAGCATCAGCAGGTACTGTTGTTTCAAAGAAAACTATAAGCAATGCACTGAAGCGCTATGGCATCCATGCACGCTCACCACGCAAGACTCCATCGCAGAAGAAAAAGCATGTTGAGGCTCGGTTAAAGTTTGCAAAACAGCATTTGGAGAAGCCTGTGGATTATTGGGTGCTATAGTATGGTCAGATTAAAGCAAAATTTTACCTTTTGGCCATCATTCTACACACCATGTTTGGAGAAGAAATGGCACTGCCCACCACCCAAAGAACACCATACCAACAGTTAAGTTTGGGGGTGGAAGCATCATGGTTTGGAGCTGCTTTTCAGCAAGATTTTATATTATTGAAGGCAGGATGAATGGAGAAATGTACCGGGACATTCTGGATTAAAATCTGCTGCCATCTACCAGAAAGCTGAAAATGAAAAGAGGGTGGACATTTCAGCAAGACAACGATCCCAAACACACGGCCAAGGAAACAATGAAGTGGTTTCAAAGAAAGAAAACCAAGTTGCTTGAATGACCCAGTCAATCAACTGACCTAAATCCCACAGAAAATCTATGAAGAGAACTGAAGATCAAAGTTCATAAAAGAGGCTCAAGGAACCTTGAGTATTAAAGGAACCAAGAATATAAAGACCATTTGTGTGGAAGAATGGGCCAGAATCACGAGGGGTCTGGAAGCTGTAATCACCAACAAAGGCTTTTCTGATATTAAATAAAGTGTGTTCAATACTTATTCCCCGTGACATTTCACTTTATTTATTACGACTCAACTTGTATACTTAAATGTTCGGATTTCTTTGTATGAATTCAATATTTGGCTTGATGGCTACATCTGGTGGAAATTGTGTGTCAGTAGACCAATAGTCTACTGTAGCTACCGGGAGTTTATTCCATTCTTCCATTACGCAGGTCTTCATCTGTGCAATTGTACAGTGTCTTCATTGACATGCTTGCGTAAGCTGAGTAGAGGGGACAGATCTCAGAGAAGTCTTCTCCTGATGTGTGGCTTACTTATGCCCTAAGTTGCATTTGTAAATGCAGAGACAAATGGTGTCAAATGTCACAATATCAAATGTCACTAAAGAAGCGTGACGTTTATGACAGTGATGTCTGAGTGATTAGAGATCACACGTATTCAGAAATGGCTTTCAGTGTTGAGATTTGGACAGCGTTGTCTTTTAGGCATTGAGATTTGTTTTTTTCCTTAAATTTCTTGATGATGTTGTTTACTAGCTTTGAGGAATGTTGGCAAAGTCGGTGAGCCTCGCCCCATCCTTGCTTGAGAAGGACTAGGCATTTGTAATTTCTTATGTAAAAAACAATGATTGCGTCACCTGTTCAACAGAACTTTACTTGAATTACTCATCAACTTGTAATTTTTGCTTGTCACATTGTTATTAATCTAAAATTGGCCGTGTCCCAACTTTTTTGAAGGATGCCGCAGTCATCAGATTTAAAATAAACAAGGTCAAGCTCATCAAATAATAGTAGTAGTATTTTAAATCCAGTACAGGGTAAAAAGACTTATCCCAAGAATTATCCCAACTTATTGGGTTGTAGATAAACATACTGTATTTACTGTACATAGTATGTATAACATAGCTTACAGCGATCCTAATATGTCATTAATAATCAGAAGATGCCAAGTCATGTAAACACCTCAATCAGAACAGACTGGCCTGAAAGTAGGTGCTTTCATTCAGAATGAGAGAAGGGGTGTAAAGCTTTAATAATTAAAATCTTTTTAATAGGACACTTTTTAATATTAGCCATTTCCACACTTGATCTGCTCATATCTCTCTTGTTGGAATAAAGATATTCCTTCTGAACATGGCTGTAACATTAGAAGAGTTTCCTGGAGGGTAGATAAAAGCGCCGTTTGCATTTTTCTTCTGTTTGAAATTTGCTGCCTAATTAGACAGAACAGCAGAAACACAAACATGGTTCCCATGACAATGTGGGTGCATCTTGTTTGTTCCAAAAGTCAAAGTCTTTTTTTCTTTAACATCCAAATTACAACATGTCATATTTTGTCAAAGGGCCATGTGGCTCTTCCTCTCTCTACAATGGAACTGTAAAAACCTTGACCGCAGAGCACAAGCAAACAGAACATTCTAACACAACCACTAGTTGATAAGAGGAAAGGACTGCACCTGTATGACTTGACTGTATTTGACCACTTCGCCGAGCAGTTTCTTGTTTTCCGTCTCGTTCTGCTTCTGTTCCAGTTCTGCTGCATGCTGAATAATGTAGGTAGGAAAGAGAAATCAAGTTAGACATTAAATCAGAACTAAGCAGTCAGGTAGTCTGGGGTAAGCTCAGTGGTTGAGGCATTGGACTATGGTCCAGAAGGTCCCAGGTTCAAACATCACCACCACCACCAAGTTTCCCACCCAAGTTGGACCCCTGAGCCCTTAACCCTCATCTGCTCAAATGTATTATGAGACAAAAGGTTAGTCGCCCTGGATAAGGGCGTCTGCCAAATGCCATTAATGTAATGTAATGTAAGCAGATAGTTTCTCTTCCCAAATGCAAGTCGAATAAAAGAAACTCAAACAGTTTCCAAAGCCTGGGATAGGGTTAGGGTCAGCATTTAGCAGAAACTAAAACAGGCAATTCTAGGTACAGCAAGTCCCGACTTACAAACGAGTTCCGCGAAAACATTAGTAAGTCTGATTCATTCGTAAGTCTGTCAAAGTGAGTCTTACAATCCGATCGCACCTACACAAAGTCAGAGCAGATTCGTAGTTTGCAGTCTTGGTGTAGTTAATAGGTTTCCAATCTTTCCTAGTGGAAGCTCGCAGACTCTGCGGAACCTTGCGGGAACGTATGCCGGTTGCTCGATCACAGTGCCCAACACCATCTCGCGGTAAGTCAAACCGCATAGGAGAAATAGGAGTGTTATACACCTTTATAGACCGTTATAGTCTTAGGAGACAGCGCCCCCAAATGGCGAGGGGGATCCTGGTGATGCAGCGGGGTCAGCTGAGCTCGGTTGAAGGAATCCCCAGGAAGCTTCCGTGAGCATCCCTGATTTGTTCGCATTATGAACGTTCGTAGATCTGCGTAAATTCAGAACTTGAACATGGGGACTTACTGTACAGTATATACAAGTGCACTGTATATTACTGCAAACTACTTTCTGTAAAAATGTGATAACCTTGCTTGTCCTTCTCCACAAGTCCGAAAAGGGTGCATAAACAAGATTCCCAAACAGAATAGATACAATTAGTGCACTGGCATACTACTGAATACTCTAGTTTGGTCTGAAATCATAAATTCGAGTATGTAATCACTTTATCATTAAGGTCTACTAAGTAAGATAGACGAGGATAGAAACATTATTATACAATCAGTTATAACGATCAGTTTGTCTTTATTAGGACCTCACAGTGCTGCACTGAACCAATCCACAGGTGCTACAGTCTACATGATCACATTATTCCAAAATATTACTACAGTAAGTCAGTACTAAGCTATCTGGCTAATGCTAGCTACTACACAAGGTCTTGTTGAAGGAGCAAGGCCTCTTCCTGTAATTATGCATGTGTGCTCCTTTGCAGGTTTATGTAGGGTGTTAACAAGGTGTCCACAGACTCGCTATGAAAAGTGTACAAAAGAACCTGTTTGAGCACGGCAAATGTGAAAAAATGCTTTAAAAGTTGGATTACATTTGTATTTAACTATAGTGCTTATTCAGTGTCCTGTGCCCTACAGTCGTTCAGACCATCACTTGTGTACGTCCTCAGCGGTTAGCTTTAGGCATCTGCATCATGCACAATAGTCAGGGAAGTATAGCAAACTAGCATTGTTTCCAAAATCACATTTTTATACAGGATTTTAGACAGTACTAATGATGAACAGTTTATCATGGGCAAAAAAAATGAAGTACCTGCAATTTCTTAAACAGATCCTCCTCTGTATTGCTACCTTGCTTTCCATGTTTAGCTTTCCAGAACTGCTTCTGTGCAGAGTACCGGTTCATAGGGCATACCTTAAACAGGCAATCTGAAAGGACACAGAAAAAAAACAAGCTGAGAGCTGTTTTGTTACATGGACCAGCACACACAAACAATATACTTTGTTATCAGGACATAAATGCATCACTAACGCAATAATTTAGACGGAGATTATAATCTAAAGTTATAGCATTGTTTCCTGATTATAGTATGGGTCTAATAGTATGCGTCTAACAGATAAGCTTCCCGAGAGCCAGTGAGTCTGTCTGGGTTGTATGGGTGTGTATGCTTAACCTTAGAGGAGTACTATAAATCAGCTCACGGTGTGGTTCATGTCAAGGACAATACTAGATTGGACTCAGCAAGTGGTTGTGAGATTGTATTTTGGGGGCTTTAAAAGACAATGACTTACCTCTAAATTTCTTGGGTGGATTTGTAAGATCTCCAGCCTCAGGCTGTACCACACACCTGTCATCCACCAACCTGCAGGAGCAACCATTGTTAGACTTTATTTCTTTAAGATTTATGCACATGTTTTTTATGATTTATTTAAAGACTTATTGAGAATTGAGTATTGAGAATGAATCCAATTCATGCAGCTCACACCATACACAACATCAAACACTCAACAGATTCTATCACTGCCACTATTCTCCATCTCACACTTACTTAATTCAGGTTAAAATGTGTTCAGTTCAGTATTTAACTGTTACGACCCAGTCCATCATTGCGCCACACAGCATGAGGTAATGGATCGTGGTTATGTTTGAGGTGATGGGACATGTGTATTTGGTTGCATTGGGTGTGACAGGAATGAGACACGGATACAGGATTCAAAGCTCATAGTGGAATATTTTGCTATACAGTTAATATTTACACAAGTAAACACTCTACAATTTGAAACATGCTTAGTGGTTAAGGAATTGGACTATGGTTCGGGAGGTCCTATGTTCAAATCCCACCACCACCAAGTTGTCCCTGTTGGGCCTTTGAGCAAGCCCCTTAACTCTCAACTGCTCAGACGTATAAAGAGATAAAAATTTAAGTCACTTTGGAGAAGGGCGTCTGCCAAAAGCATAATTGTAAAATGTATGACTTCAGGGTGGACCCAACCAATTAAAATGACTGTTTTAAAAAAACTAAAATCCCTGCTGAAGTAAAACAAACACACACACACACACACACACATTTGGCCTGTCACCCCAACCAAAGACAAAGACACAAAGCCCACACCCAAAAATAAACAGCAGTCAGACCCTACTACAGGTAATTATACCCAATGTGATAATTACAAATGCATTAACAAGCGTCTATTTATAGTTTCCAGCAAACAAGCAGCCAAAGGCCAGTGAACCCTCTGTGAACCTTCACACTGATTCACAACATCAAAGCAGCACCGAGACAGAGTGTCAGCTACTGTGTTGCATGCAACCTTCTTATGAGAAATGAGACTTGAAGATCGGCGAATCAGCTTGCATTCGGTGCAGAAGAAATGTTGCAGGGCCTTTATCTCTACATGGGTGCTCAGTGCTTTAGTTGGTGCTTCAGGAACGTTTTTGAGAACCAGTTAGTGTGACTAAACACTATTTAATTATTTGTTACTTGTACCTTACAGCACAGAATGAAATTATTTTTTGTATATCCCAGTTAGGAAGCTGGGATCAGAAGCAGGGTCTTGCTCAGGAGTTCAACAGCTGGGGCTGGAACCCACATCCTTCCGATCAGTAACCCAGAGCCATAACCCTTTGCTGTAGTCTGTTTGGGCAGTGGTGGCTCAAAGAGATTCAAAATCTGCTGGGTTAACCTTCTTACCCTTACATGGCAATTAAGTGAACCTGCTCATGACATGAAAGTAGTCACGAGTTTTAGCAGAGGAACCAGGGGATGTGCAAGTTTGGGAAGATTTAATAAAAGACTTCTGCTGCCACAAGAAAGCATTCGTATGAGACAAGGCACACTGAAGACAGTTTTGAGAGTCTACACAAACTCGTCTAAAATATCACCTTTGAACAAAAGATCAATCTTTTGCTCATTTAAAACACAACTAACTGAGCGGAAAAACAAAACATGCATTCGACCATTGAAATATAAAAAGGTGCTCAAAACTCTTCTGAAGGAGAACTCTTAAGAAGATCATCAGAGTCTCTTTCCCTCCATCCCAGATATTTACACCACATGCTGCGTCCACAAAGCCTCAAGTACTGGGGATAAACCCCACGCAGCTCTCACACACACTCGTCATCCTCCTGCCATCTGGAAAAAACATCAAGGAGCAGAAGGTTCTGGTCCACACGATTATACCGTGTAACAGCTTCTTTCCACAATATCCAGAGACTGAACTGACATCACACACAATTAACTAAACAACATTCCATTCCTTTTACAAGACTTGTCCATTTCTTTCTTCAGTTGCTGCTGAAATATTGTAAACAAAATACTGTGTTGTAGGGATGGTAATCACTTGTGACCATCCGATGACATCGCGATTTTTAAAAAGGCTGTAGCGGTATTGGAGATCGATCTGTTTGACAACAATGCAACGTGACATTTCCATGAAATTCTCAAAAGGAGGTAAAGCAAGTGTGTGTGTGCGTGAGTGTGTGTGTGTGTTGTCGTGAAAGTTGTCACAGTAATCCTCCTTCTACTACTCCGACTTCTTTAACTTTGAAAAGAATCGTGGCTGGTTTGAGTAGTACATATAGTACTCATGTAGATATTACATATACAGTAATTGGTTTAATTTTTTACTATATATTTTGTATTAATTATTTTTAAATTGGAGAGTTTCCAATATTTCTTATGGAGGAAATTCACCTTGATATACGAGTGCTTTGGATTACAAGCATGTTGCCAAAACAAATTATGCTCGCATGTTTAACTGTACTATTATTGCGTCTCATTGCTGAATGAAAAAAAATGGCGTGATGAAAATATTTCACACTTTCTTTTTGCTTGCTTAACATTAAAGCCCTCTTGCATAGAAAATCTGAGATCAACATCTCCTGGTTGAGATGAATACTTTTGTTGTGCCACATGCAGATTTTCTGGTCTTTCCAGAGCACAGAAGAAAAAAAAATGCTAGTCAGTCAAAGAGACACCACCCAGCCTTCATTTTTTTTTTATCACACTGTTCACCTAGACATTTCAAAAGTATTATCTATTATGCACTAAAATGTCTGCAATAATTAAGAAAAGCAGAATGTCAAATGTGATCCCCATATGTGTTACACAGGTTTTAACAACTCGACTCACTTAAGAAGGAAGGGTCACCAAATAAGAGAGACGGAGTATCAAAGCAAATCCTTCTGAAGAATAGCTCTTAATCCCGAGTCAACACACCTTTCAGTTCTTTCAAAAGGAGAACTAAGTAGATGCTCTTTTCTACCCGTCCATAAAAAACCTCACACAATAGAGACAAAGAACCATCCCCGAGGCACTTTGTTATTGTTGTCCTTGCCCTTATATTACCAGTGTTTGCACATAAAGCAAAAGACTTTTGCCCAAAAATATGACTCCGTACATAATCACTCCATACACCATGGCATTGCTAACTAAAACTGCACAAGTCACTCTACACAACCATATGCCAAAGGAAGTCGGTCATTTCTGTACATCTTTGATAAAGCAAAGTGGAAAAACACTGACCATGAGTTTCCTGAAAGAGTCGTATCTCTGGCCTTTCAAAAACGGGCAATGAAGCCTTACGAGACTCAAAGCACACGTCTCTGTCTCCTTTAACAAAATATTTCAACTTATTTGATATTTCTAGTCGATTTCTATTTCCCATTTCAAAGATTCAACCTACAAACTCGACCCTCCATTAACCCATAAGTGAAGATTAAGAAGAGAAGTAAAGAGTACCCATATATGAGGTAAAAACAATAAATAAATAAGAAGAACTGAACACTCTTTGCTGTATTAAGATTGTTAGTGTTTAGGCAAATATACTTAGAGGGGCGTCAATATACTTGTCTAGCCCACCCGCGTATGACCTATGCGTGAGAAACACTGCACATCACATGGCTATTAAAGTTGTACACCAACTAGGGCTGAAACGATTCCTCGAGTAACTCGATTACAAAAAATGATCGAGGCAAAATCTTCTGCCTCTAAGCTTTTTTTAATTAATTTTGAAAGCCTGTGTTATGTTTTTGCGCAATTATCTCTTTGGCATGACACAGCGCGCTTCCGGATACAAGCCGCCAGTAAACACAGACGAAAAAGAAGCGCTTACGTCACCCACACAGCGGAAGGAGACGCAAACAGTTAGCGGTGTATTGATTTGCGGGAGCGTTCTGTTGCAGGCTGCAAAATGAAAAGGAGCGATAACAATATCAGCAAGCCAAGAGATGAAGAAACCAGCAAGAGAAAATGACAGAAATTGTCAATAAAGGCTTATATGTTATGCCCGAGCTGTAGATTTTGAAACTTTTAGTTCTGAAAGTTAAGTTGCACAACTTAGTGTTTTTGTATAATTATTTATTTTAATGTGTGTGTTATGCGCTAAAATGCCTCCTTGCCACATAATCTATATCAAATATATTAGGATGCCACAATCAAAAATTCATATTATTATTATCAAATATACTATATTATTATTATTATTATTATCAAATATAGTATAACTATTATAATTAACCCTAGGCACGTAACAAATGAATATACGAAAATTAAGACACGCAATACAAATTCTCATATAATGTTTATTTTGTGGCACATTTATTTTGCAGGGGTTTGTCATATAATACAAAAATGTTTACACTAAAATATTATTTATGATGAAAAATTACACGATTTTTATTATAAAATAAGCAATATAAAAACAAATATATATAATTTTTAATAATATTTTTCCCTATACAACATGTCTTTTTTTATATTGCTTATTTTATAATCAAATCTTTTGCTGCAATTTGTAATTTGTAAATCGTAAACCTACGAATTTATGTTCTGATATAATATTTGATAGAGATTATGTCACAATCCGTGACAGGGAGGCATTTTAGCGCAAAGCAATGTGCCTTAGTTTTTTTAATACTTAAAGTCAATTGAAATTCCTTTTTTTTTGTTTTTGCATCAGAGAAAAGGCTTTAAAATAAGAATGGATGACACTGTTAATGCACTTAATTCATCTCAGTCAACTTTAAGCTATTCCTTATATTGTGAATAATAATGTTTATTTTTGATAAAATGCTGTATGCATTTAAAAAAATAAAAGTAGATTTTTCTAAAAAGAAAACCAATAAATCTTTGTTTCTCTTAACTTTTTAGATTTAGCAATGTAAAATATATATTTGTTTTGTTTATTGATCACACTGCAAAAAATGTATCTTAGCCCAAGAAATAGTCTCAAATCTAGCCATACCATCTATAATTTCTTCTAAAAAAGTAAGATTACAAACTTATCTGCCAAAAGAAGATTTTTTTTCGTTTAAATTTTTTGTAAAGTTTAAATAGAAATAAACTTAACTTATATCTGCGTTGTTTTGATCTTATTTTAAGGACTTGTACAATTCTGTGACTTCTAACAACCTCAGTTACATCTCTCAAGTTCATTACTGGTATTATCAGAAAGTGTGCATGGGTCTACTTTTTTATGCTTTTATTTTTGGAAAATATTTTCTGAAGGATTTAATGGGTTCCAAAAATTTACCAACATGCAAGCCTATATTAAACCACCTGTCAAGTCAAGTAGTCCGTCAATCACCTGTCAAGCTTTAATTGTCATTTCCACCACATACAGTTGAGTACACAGTGAAACGACACAACGTTCCTCCAGGACCAAGGTGCTACATACAGTACATACAACATAAATTAACAAAAATACCCAAGTATAAAAGAAAGCAAAAGACGACAAAGTGCACATGCAAATGTGCAAACGAGCGATAACACTACAGCAACATATCACAATATATGTATATACTCTGTGATAATGAGTTGAGGTAGTGTAAGCAACTTGTCCGTAAGATGATAGATGAGAAACATTAAAGGTTTTCAAGTTAAAGTAGCAGCAGAGATGTTTGTGAAAAACAGTAATTGTTCAAATAAGTAATAAATATTGTGCAAAACATTCAATGCAGGTTGCTATGTGAAATTGCTAGATAGTTTTAGATCAGTGAGACGGATGGCTTGCGGGAAGAAGCCATTACAATTTGGATGTGAGCGCCGAATGCTTTGGTACATTTTTCCAGATGGCAGGAGGGTGAAGAGTGAAAGTGACCAAGCAGGTACTAATGATGAATGAATAACAGATATGCATTTTCATGCATGAACAAGGTTGAAAATCTCTTGATCGGCCAGATCGCTCAGGGTTGCATGCCAGCAAAAGCCTCCGATTCGCTCTACTTGTTTGTTGCATCCCACAGGTCCTCTTGTTCAGAGAACAATACACACCTCTGGTCTCAATCAGATGCCTTGTGAATCTTTCTGTTAAGCTTTCTAAAGAGTGTGCAGTTATTCATATTTGTACCTGTTTACAGTAGAAAACATTATTTATACTGTAACTGGCTGAGATGACAATTCCCCCTGGTGAGAACAATAACTATAATTATATATATATATATATATATATATATATATATATATATATATATATATATATATAAAAATATATAAAGAAGCGTAGTACACAAAGTTGTACTCGGAAAACACTTCTGTGCATGTAGGAAGTAAGACCAGGGCAAATCTTTCCACCTCCTACACTCTCAAAGACGCCCGCTTTCACAGCCAATAAAGGACTTCTGTCCTAAACATCCTGTTTCTCAGGAAACAATATGTACTATATTTAATTTTTATTATAGTCACTGGTAGACAAGGTACAGCTGACACATATCATACAAATAACAAACCCTAATGAACATGGCCCCTAATAGTTGGGGCAGTTTCCCTTATAGCATTATATATTTTATATATCACTTGGATTTTGTGGAGCATCCGCCATACATATTCCTCTATACGAGTTATTACTATAAACATTATATAAAAATTATCTTTAAATGACATTAAAGCCTTAAGTATATAAACCTGTCATTTGTTTACATCTGGCAGTACTAGCAGAGCCATGCTGTTTTATATTATAATTAACCTAATCAACACTTGACCAAACAGATTTGAGAATTCAACACAGCTGTGTAATAATTAAGCACGATTGAACAAGATGAAGTACTGTCGTGCTGAATATCAGCACGGATGTGAGGTGACCATAGGCTCGGGGTTCTGATATTCAGTACAACACCTGAACTTACTGTTGTATTATAAATAATATAGAACCTTGTTGTACAGAAAAGACAAATTAAATATTTAATTTTAAATAACAATACATTTTAAATATAAACATGGACATGCAAGGCGTGTAAAGTTAAATAGTGTAAGTAAAACTCTAGACTTACACAGTACTATGCAAAAGGGAAACATCCAGCATCTGTGAGTCAGTAATGTTACATAGGTCACAGAGTTGGCAGGTTTAATAAGAATAATGACAACATACTTTGTTAACTTGGCCGTCACTTTATGTTTGCTTTATGTTTGCTGCTCATAACATAACTGAGTCAGCCACTTTCGATTTACTAACCAATGACAAGCTACTGTGAAGAAAGCCTTGAAAACAATAAAGAAACTGAAAAATTCATCAGCAAAATCACAACCCAACAGGTCATCATTTTAAGTCCCTTAAGTAGACACAGCTGATGATCGGATCAACACACAACAATCAAAACAAGTCAAAAAAATTTAAATGCAACTATTTACCCGTGCATAACACTTCCTCTGCTGTCTGACATTCAGTATTACTTGATGCACTCATTTGTCTTTTTTTGTCTAAGAATTTTTTAAAAATAGCCAGCTATTCTCTCACTACTACTGACCTCTCAAGCAAGTGCAAACAGACTTAAAGAGCCACTTCTTCACCCCTACAAACAAGCTAATTATTCTCAGCTCAAAGCAATGACGGATCATGTATTAAGAAGCATTTGACTGTGGTTTTTTATCCCCATATAGTTGGAAATTATAAACTGCCTGTATTGCAAATCTGCAAAAATGAAGCTTAATGAAGCAATGTGATCTGGCATCTTGGAAGCAGATGATGGTAATAGGAAATGTAATGAGTTCTGGCTAGGAAAACAGACAAAGCACTAAAAGCCCTGCTACATATGTTCACTCAATCATTAACTTCTTAGAGGCACACTTACAAGTCTTACTTAAGCAGCGCTGATATACGTCAGGTTGCACCTCGAGAGACATGGCTGAACGGAATCGGTTAATCATGAACTAAACGCAGTCAGCATTCAGTTAATCAACATTCTCATTAGAACTCTATGACATGTAATAGAAAGCTGGCAGACGTTTAGGTGAAAGTGACCGAATGTGATCATAATGTTAACCACCAGCACCGCCTCCAAAAAAAAAAAATTAATAAACAACTGTAATACACCCACATGTTGAAGAATTTCTATTTTAAAATGTGAGGTTGGGTATCGCTTTAACCTTTATAGGGTACGCAGACAGCTAAAAGTTTTTGCATTCCCTAATGAGAAACCCACACGGTTGGCTCTGTTAACAAGGCATTTTCATCGACCTAATACTATCACATATCGCAGGTCTTCCATCAGTTTATTTAGTCACCCTAAATACCTTTTTAATACAAGTTCATTCCTGTTTTTCTCGAAGTGGCTCTATAATTCAACAAGTTCTCAGGAAAGTCCGACATCAATCCAGTGTCAGCAAAAGTACATGTTAAGGCTGACTGTCAATATGCATATCTATTGTTGTTCGCTGTTTCACATGAATTTATCAGCACATTCCTGCAGGGTTGCCTCTGATGGCTGATACATTTTACCTTATGGCACTTCACGAGAATCAGGCCTTTCCTAGCCTCCGCTTCTGCTCTTGATCATTGAGAGAGAAATGGGTCTCAAGTCAATCTACAGAACCCACCGTGCAGACATGTACTATAAACTGCAATATAATGTATGTGAAGATGATTTGCATACCACTTACAGATACTACAGCTTCCCCACAGAGCGGTACGATTTACATGCCAAAATTTTCAATCCAGGTTATTTCAGTCGGAATTTACCGTGTTGAAAATCTCAACACATTCTTTAAAAGCCTGGTTTACATTTACATTAGATACAATTCAAATATATGCACAAAAGCGGAGCTACTTTTAGTGTCAACATTTTGATAGGACCTGTCAGGTAGCTACTGTTGGTTAAGAACACAACTAAGCTTTAAACCGACAACCTTAACAAAACATCCACCTAATATTTTTGCAAGAAACCAGGAATGTCAGAGGCAAATGATCTAAAAGCCAGTTTGTTGTTTGCTCAGACAATGAATTCTGAATAGTTTCAGGCTATTTTAACATTTTTGGCTTACTTACCTGGTTACTTTACTGTACCAGGCCCTAACACTCAGTTGGTGTTAAGATGCAAATACATGCAAAACTCCATCCATGAGACTAATCAGATTCATTTTTGTATGATTAATAATGTTATACTTTATAGATAAGGGAACTGACTATATAGTTCATTTGAATGAACTGGACTTGGATCTGGATTACGCTATTCTGAATTAGAGCTATGCATGATTTCGTTTCATGATTGCATTATCAGTCATACTATTAAAATATTAATTCTTCTAGTTCCATTTTTTTTTTATATATATATAAATGCTCTAGTGAGGCAAATGTGAGATGATTTAAGACATGCATGTTACACCATGAAAAAAGTGGTACCTGCATGTTTTCTAGTAGCTCTGGTGCAAAACAAAAACTTAACTTAGAAATGTAGCTTAAACTTAACAAAAAGTTGCATTTGGCATAAAGAATGAAATTGCACCAATCTACACCCATTAGCCATAACAACACCACCATTTGCATACCCTCTCAATGTACGCAAATCACCATGTTTAAAATCCTCATCTTGAGCTGAATTTGGTATTAACAATTTAATTGTCATTATACAGTATAAACTCATTAGCCATAACATCACTGTTACACTTTTATACCCCCTCATTGTGTTGGACTATTGTGCACGAACATTTATATGACCTTCTGTGAAAAACCTGTGCAATACTAAGTACCCCACATGATTTTTGTACCTTATACATCACTATATACACAATAAACTTGCATATGCAGTTGTGTGTTTTTGTTTCCAGAACACCCAGTGCATCACACCTTGCCGTGTATGGGGATTAGAACAAAGAGTTCAAGGTGTTGACTTTTTCCCTAGTTCTCAATCAGACGGAGCATCCATGGAATGCACTGGACAAACAAGTATGACCCCCAGCTTGTAATTTACACTAGTACAAGGACATGCTGCGATCGTCCTGGAGCCAGATACAGATACCACAGCACATCTTCGGGGGTCTGGTGGAGTCATGGGCGAGTCAGTCCCAAGGGAGTCAGAGCTGTTTTGGTGGCACAAAGGAAATCTTTACAATATTGAGCTTAACAGCATTTTTTTTTTTTTTTTTAGATTGCAAGCAAAATCCTGGACAGAAGAACTAGCACAGAAGCTGCAACCTTGCAATACATTCCACAGAATGTTCAAGCCACAGTTCATGCAAGTGTTGCATTCATGCTGCAACCTGCAGGGTGTTGGAGCAGCTTATCTTAAGCATGAGTCATGACAAATCAAACGAAGCAACCTTTCAGACAGGATGCTAACATTTGGGTCATTTCAGACTTCTGAATTATTTTTTTTACACACTTTATAAACCCTGTGAGGCAACTCTGGCTGCATGTGGTTTGCAGTGGGTTTGGTGTAGTATTCATTCAGTTCACAGGTGTTTGTCATAAGTTTCGAGACAGAGTTGGACTTGTCTTATGAAAGTGAATTGATTTGATGGCCACTCTGTAAACAAATATCGTGTTTTGCATTCCTGTTAGGTGATTTGCGTGTACAGTGTTCTCTGCTCGCTTTACTGCCAGTCAGTCAGTCAGTCAGGCCTCTGTATCACTTCCTTATTCCACGCTCACACCGACTCATGTAGCATGTCGGGGTATAACGCGGAGTCTCAACGCATTTGTAAAACTTTACTGCAAACGCGACAAACGGTTTAATAGCTGAAAACTTACCCCAAAGTGCTGATAAATCCATTGACGGTTCCCTCCGCGTACAGAGACACGATGTCGCCGATGTGGAGGAAACTCGACCTGTGTTCTGACATGTCTTTCGGCTCGAAGCTGCAGTAACTCCGCAGGAGGAGGCCGACTTTCAGCGCTCTGCAACACTCAAACGCCTTGTGTCCGACCTGGAAGTTGTGCCGCCTCGCAGGAAAACATGCCTCACGTACTCGCCAAGTCCTGGCTAAAACGAATATATATATAAATAAAACCACAACGTGCTGAAAGTATGAGGGCTGGGTACTTCTTTCTGATTGAGGTTTGAAACTCCTTCCTGTGAGAGAGTGTGTGTGAGAGAGAGAGAGACAGGCGAGGCGTTTGAGCCACTCTGGGGGAGGAGACGCACTTTTCAGCGCTGAAACACAGCACAGCCTCTCCTGTGTAATGGAGGAAGCGCCGATGCTCTCCGGCTCTGCCGCACTTTATGGGGCTGGTTTGTTTGTTCTGGTTGTTTGTTTTTCTATCAGAGTTTCTCAAACTTTTGGCACTCCTTTAAGTATAAAATAAATTCCACCAAACATCACTCCGTTATTACATTGGATTTTATAAACATAATCCACTGGTGGAAAAAAAAACTGATGAAGAAGGGGTTGAATGATTTTAAATTGGTTGGTAACAAGTTCTACCTTGGAGGTCCAAAGAGTTGGCTGGTCATCGATGTCTTCAGGCCTTTAGCTAAGCTGCCTTCTTGTATGGAAAAAAAAATTGAATAGCTTAAATAATTGTTTTTATTTTTGCTATTACGACTGCATAAATATAATTAGAATTTTATAATAAAATTCTGCTAAAGTGTTAAAGTTAAAACTAAGTAAATCTATTTTTTGAATAGGTAAAATATCAAAATAGGTAAACACACACAAAAAAAGTGATGCAAAGCAATGTCCTCTATACTGTATTCCCATCAGGTGACACTGTAGCATCCTTTTTTAATGCACTAGGCCACTCTCCCATTCATAAGACTGTACCAGTTCACCCACACACTGCTGTGCTGACATTCCACACTGCGCACTGCACTTTAGTCTGGACTGTAAGCATCACTTGCATGAACATTTTATCCTGCTCAGATACACACTTTATTATTATGTTTACATCTGCACCTTTTTTTTTTTTTTTTCAATTTTCTATTTATAGACTATTTCTTTTGTTTCTTGTTATTTGCACAAAGTAGGAGAGGTTCAGGATACATTTCACTGCGTGTTGTACTTGTATAACTATGCATGTGACAAATAAAGAATCTTGAATCTAATCTTACAAATTCATAGCAATTTACACTTTTTTAATTTGATGTGTGGTTAGTTAAATTGCCATATTTTGGGCAATTCAGGTACATGCTGTTCACATGTGCTCATCCTGAACATAAATGTCACAGCAAGAATTCAAAGCTCAGGTTTTAACACATTTTAGGTTGTCAGATATCAGCACAGGGCCATTATTATAAAGACAGGGTTATACATAGACACATGCACATAAATTAATAATTCAGCGGTTCTGAACTTCATCGTAATTCATATTCTATACTGCTTTATCCAATGTATAGGGTCATTTGGGGCCTGGAGCATAGGAGACTTTAGGTGGGGTACACCATGGACAGATGGAGCCAATCCATTGCAGGGCACACATACATGTTCATTGACACACTATAGGTAATTTTGGAAAAGTCAGCTTAATCTGCATGTTTTTGCACTTTGGTCGGAGGAAACCACCAAGCATGGAGATGCAAACATACAAATTTCATGCATACAGACCCGAGGTGGGAATTGAAACCAGAACCTGGAGGTGCTAAACACTAATCCACCGTGCTGGTTCTGAACATCCTGAAACATATTTTACATTTGCTAAACCCAAGGCTTCTTCACTGGCTATTATTTGGCATGATTGACTTCATCTGGTAGCTTCTCTGAGCTAACATAAAAATGGATAGCAATCATTGGATTGACCAACACACAGTACAGTAATAAAGTCCAAGGAGCTCGGTGAACAAGTTCGTTTGAAATGTCCAAAGAACTTTTTCAATGAACAATTTTGCAAATGCCTTCTTGTATATTAGCACAATAAGTAGTCTACTTTAATTTACATTTAATGTCTAAAAGAGCAGTTGATCAAAATTTCTCACCAGTTATTCATTATTGTCTGGTTTCATTGAAAAATTGAACTGAATGAGTTTAATCCAAACTCAAAAACAATAGCCCTGTGTTTTCAATAGGTGAAAAGTTCAGGGGAAATGCTCTATGGCGTAAGTCGTTGTTTTTAAGCCTATAAATGCACATGAGGCCACCTAGGATATAGATGGAGCGGCATGAGAGTTCAGTAGGTATAGCATTGTCACTTCACTTCTTGGTTACTGTTTGTTCTAAGTTTCTATCCCTGCTATGTCTGCTTATGTTTGCACTGGGTTCTTTAGTTTCCACTCACCTCACAAAAGCTGACCAGAAGATGAATCTGCTAATTTGCCTCGTCTTTTTTATGAGAGTGTGTGTATGGTAAGGAACTCTGAGATTGACGTTCCATTCAGGATGTATTGCCATATCACCTCTAGTGTTCCTGGGAGAGGCTCTGAACATGCTGCAACCATGAGCAGGATAAAGCACTTACTGAATGTTGATGAGCTCTTTATGGACAAACTTGACTTTGGAATATTTTAAAGCAACAAAATGAAGTGGTTGTCCCTTCAGAAATATTTTCCTATGCTATTCATCACTTATGCATGACTTTAATCAAACTCAAAAACACTTAAAAAGGCATTTTAAGTGTTAAAATACCAGTTTCAATTAGCCCCACTGTGTACATTAGAACGTCTGTGCTGCCATCTAGTGAGCAGTAAAATAACAACAAATAAAAAAAAAAAAGACAGAACCACGTGGGGACGTAATGCAACTTTCATTCTTTCCTCAATGTGACCACGTGGCCTCGACTATACAGTAGCAACACAATACAACATAGCAGTCAACCAATCACAATACATTTGCCCCTTTTTAAAATTTCTTCTGATTGGAAATGGTTTTATTCTGAATTGGAAACTTCTTTTTTTAAGCATATAATTTTATTTATTTTAATTCATATGGTTTATCTACTATTGTGCGTGTGAATGTTGACGTGTTGATGTCCTACCACAGTCAGAAGGTTGTTGTTGTTGTTGATGATGATGATTATATTTATTTATTTATTTATTTTTGCTATACACAAAACAAAAATATGTCCAGTATTTATCTGATGAACAGTCAGCTTTTCATTGCCTGATATGAAAAAATCTCAACATCAAACAGATTAGCCAAGCAAAATAATGAGAAAAACTCCATGATGGTTGTGAGGAAAAGATGCAAAACACCTGTCAGTGACATCACAATAATCATCAAAGGGCAGGCGTAATGGTTTCACATTCCACCATTTGAAGAAAGGCAAGGTGCAAACCACTCATCTTCAGGATAGATCAGAGGGCTAGACTGAAATTCAGAGACGCGCCACAAAAATTTGGCCATTAAAATTCAGAAATCCGTCATGCAGCAAAAACAATGATCCAAAGCACACTGCTGATACAACCAAGGGGGAAAGTGGAAGGTTTTAGACTGGCCTAAGATATTTTTGCATGCATTTCACCTTCTGAACAGGAGACTGAAAATAACCCTTCAAAGAAGACTTTGGCAAATTTCTCATACCGCACTTTTTTATTAACCTCCTTTTAAGTTTGAAAAAGAGCTTTATTTAAGCTCTAAAATGATTCTCAACTTTTTCACCACTTTTTAATCTTAGGCAGATAAATATAGCTCTATGGACCGAATCTCCATGGACCGAATCTATTCTCAAACCACCCTTATTCATGCTGAGCTGAGAAAGAGCAAAGGTCATTAATACTTTTTTATTTTTATTTTATTTGATAATTAATGATTAATTTGTTGGCTGAATGAGCAAAATGACAATGATTGATTTTAGGAACCACCCTTGCTGGTATTTCCCAAATTCTATTTCCTGTGAATGACTTTAAGTATTTCACTGGATAGTACATATTCAGTTTTGAATCATGTACCACTTATTAATAATGCACTTTGATTGTTTATTAGTAGGCTTCTTTTGTTAATTGTGATTTCATTTTATTGCTTCTCTTGAAATACACCTTTACAGGGTTTATAAGGGGATTATAAAACCTGCATTAAAATATTACATGTTTACCCTGTTTTATCCCTGTTAATATCAATAAAAATATTGTTGAGAAATACACCTTTACAGAAATGCATATAGTGGGATTATAAATCATTACCCATGTACAACGTATACTATGAAATAAAACAGGAATTATTGTGTTGAAAGATGTTCAATTTTAGCAGATTTTTTTTTCTCCCTAACTTATGACCCTGCAAAAACTTTCCTTCTTCGTTGTCAGTAAAAAAATTATATGTTTTACCTCAAAGAATGCCAATTAATGTATAATCATTTCAACAGCTGAATGTTTAAACTATGGTTATAATATTTATTTATAAATATTGTATAATTATTTGAAATATTTAATTCAAACTATTTATATAACATTGCAAATTCACTCAAAATAAATGCCTAAAAAAAGGGAAGTATTTTTAACGTGCAAATTCTCACAAATATTTTCAGTATGTGTACTTAGTCACACAACTAGGGCTCATTCTAAAATATAAGGAAGTCACATGGCTGGTACAGAGTTGAAAAGAAAGTGAACAAACTAAAGAGCAAAAGAGTACTTAAAAAAGGGGGAAGTAAAAAGTGGCGTTAATCAATTTTAATTTTAACTTTTAATAGTTTACATCGGACAACAGTTTGAAAGATAAAAATCACATAATTTTTACACATGTAAATTTCCATTAATTAATCTTCAGTAGGACTTCTTTTTTTGTGCTAATTCTAAAGGTCATGTACATTTTTGTCTTATTTCATTTATATGGCAAAATAATAGTCAAGTATCAATATGTGTAATATTGATTCTTGACCATATATATCAAATATATTTAATATTGATACTTGACTATATATATCTCACAATCTAAAGACATGCAAATAAGGCTAATTACTGTAGTGTCCCCAAACTGTCTGTAGTGTTCACACACACACACACACACACACACACACCATCGCACCCTGTCCTTAATGAACACTTACAAAATATTTTTTTCTTGCCCCAGCAACAAAAAGGACTTACTGATGTAATATTATTATTATTATTATTATATCATCTAGGAACATCTGTAGTCCAACTAGCGATCAGAATGCTATTTAAAAAGAACGCTGCTTTGCGACAATGACAATTGTTAAAAGCTATACAAATATAAATTAATTGAATTGAATTTATTCCTCTGGTCAGAATTCACACACTACGGGCAACTGGGGAACACCAATTAGCCTAATCTGCAGGTCTTTGGACTGTGGGAGGAAACCAGAGTACATGGAGGAAACCAACCAAGCACAGTGAGAACATGCAAACTCCATGCACACAAACCCGAGGCGGGAATCGAACCCGGACCCTGGAGGTGCAAGGTGATAGTGCTCCTCTATGCCATCATTATCGTTTATTTATTTATGTATTTATTTTCCTAGGTGTGTAAGTATAACTCTACATAAACGGAATGATCTTGTGAGATCTACTGTAGGTTTGAGTTATTTAGTTACTTAATAGCAGTTTTGCCCAGTTGATGTAACATGTGTGTAATAACTGTTTATGACTTTATGTGTAGCTGGTAATGTGTCTATCACCCGGGCTACATTAGACATCACAAACAAAACAGTAACTTCCTAAAATAGTTTGATCATGCTGCTGAACAGGATTTACAGGGACAATTAATTCGTCATGAGCTACGTAGTAAGCTGGAGAGTAAGCTCTCCCAGAGATAGAGTTTTTTAAATAAATCTTCTTTTGTTTATGATAGACTACACTGTGTGTCATAAACGAGCAAAGTCTTCTTCCTTTAGCGTGTTAGCGGTAGGAATTTGGCATAGTCACATTTAGGTCATTCAGGTCATGACACAAAGGGAACCTGATCCTGTGTGTAGGTTAATTCCGAGTTAGACTCACACACTTGGTACACACGAGACACGGTCCGAATAATCACCTACTGTACTGGACCTACCGCTTTACTAAACACGGTGTCATAATAATTACAATGACATGTTCCAAAATGTGTGTGTTGTTTTTAAAATACTAGTGAGTACGGTAGTGTGCGCTCGCTCCGCCCACTCGGACTTTTCTTTGCTCACACACACTCACACACACACACACAGTGAACACGGAGACTCGGGGTTTGTCTCGGTCTATTGTGTGCTAACGGCTGCTCATTGTTCACCGAGCTGGGAAAAGCCGCACGCGCGTTATACGTTACTACTAATTAGTTTAAATGTTTCAAAAGTTTGAAATCTCTTTTGATGTAGCTCATCATCACCTGTTTGAAATCTAATGACTGAGCAGTTTTGTTTGGTGCGAGGGAACAGCGCGCCAGTGAACTCGTAGACACACACACACACACACACACACTTCGTGGAGACGACTGAAACATGAAATAAAACGTAAGTATCCAATATTTTTTTAATATAAATATCAAAAATAAAAAATATAATATTAGTCACTTTCCAGTCTGCATATATTTGTGGATTTTTTTGTTTTTGACAATATTCATTTGTGTTATCCATTACAACAGGTGCATTGTCCATAAAAATTTCTAAGTTTGACTTTGCATTAGTCTAAAACAGCTGGAGGAGAATCATCATGTTAGTGCAGATATGCTGGTCTGATGTTAACGGTGGACAGTTTTTTCAGTCTTGTTTTTCCGGACAGGAAAAAGTCGACAAATCCAAGCCTGGTTCTAAACTTGTCTTGTTTTGCCAAGATTTGAGTCTGCCACAATGTGACATTTACTTAAAACACTTCTGGCAAACAGTGACCAGGCTCGACAGGTCTCTTGTATTTCTGTGTAAACGATATTTTCTGGTTAATGCTTTCCCATTAACATTATTGTACTTCCTCAGGGAGTTTAATCTGATTTGAAATAGTTTCAATCCACAAAAAAATCCCCTAACCCAATCTTTGCTTTTCTTTATTTTTTCCAGAGTTGTTTTTTTTTCTTCAACACAGCTCCAAACTGATCCAACTCTTCTGGAGATCAGTTCGCTTTCAGCCCCTCAGTGATACCATGCTGCTTCCCACAAGATGACTGACATAAATCATGAGCATATAAAGGAAATTGGAAAGCATGTGGACAAAACCCTGGAATGGACCTACATCGAATGGCACGATGAGGACATGGCCAAAACCGCAGATGCTCACACGCAAACCTTTCAAGAGCAAACCGTGGACAAAGAGACCCAAACGAGCAATCCGTTCCTGATGCGGATCGAGTTGTCCAGGACCCCTTCTAGACTGAGATGTGGCTCGCTGGGTGAGATGGAAACCATGCCGACACCGCTATTTCAGTTTGACAGACAGGCGCCTGCTCGCATCTCCACATCTCCCACTCTGAGGAGGATGAGGAGCACCAGGATTCCTTGTCGTGATCCAGGCAGGATAGAGAGCACTCAGGAGGAGCCTAGCGTGAGTGAGTCTCCATCACCGAGGAGCCCTCTGTCACCTTCACACCGTCAGAAATCTCCCCATCCTACCACTGTGAATGAGTCTATTGGGGACAGTCAACAGGACGGTCACTCTAATGATTTGTTGACTTCTGGGACCATCAGATCTTACAGATCAAAGACAATTAGCAGCCATGGCCTTTATTCAAAGCAAGAGTTTCTAACTGTGAATGAAAGCTCTGATATTTATCATGATTCTGACAAGGTAATGTACTAAATTTTCCAATACAGATGAATAATGCTCATACAGCACCGAATAATGTACTAAACTTTCCAATACAGGTGAAAAGCAGTGTAATTTATGTATATCCTGCTTTGATTTGAGGAATGTTTTGTCCTGTGGTATGTTCAAGACAGTGGTAGTCGCAGTCAATCTAGGGAGTCATAAGTGTGATTGTTGCGCACAGGGAGCCTTTTGCATTCCTTCCAATTCAAGTCTTCATGCTCATTCTGCTCTGCCTCCTGTGGTGGCTCTTCACAATGAGCCCTTTTGACAGCAGATGAATGAGTAGATACATGTGCCGACAGCTTTGACCGAGCCCATGTCCCCAGACCCCCTCAAGTAAGGGCCTCCACTACCCACAGTCCACAGGCATCAAATAATGACGTGGTCACTTGGTGATCAAAAGAATGAAAGGAAAACCCCATTCCTTGAATTTATATATTCAATCAGGCACATCCTCTATAATCAGAACATCTTGGCAGATTCAAGGGCTTTGGGGAAACTTTGTTGGAAAACAGTTGTTGCTTCAGCGAAATATATCCTATGGACGAGATGTTTTGCTAGGCTTCAGCTCATCTGAATTTACAGTGATGTAGCTAAAATTTTTCATTGCTACCTGTGCTTACATCATATGTTTTTCACTGCAGGTGAAAGATCCAAGTCATAAAAGGTAGGTGTACTGCCCCACTATCTTCAGTAATTTGCATGAACAATGCCCGTCTTAGATTTGCATGTGAGACATAGAATTTGTATTTGTTTTTTTATACTCAGTGTTCGTACATGCAAAATGTCTCTGTCTCATATGTGTGAAACTGGTCAAGCCAGCAGTCTATGTGCCAAAACCAATGATTCCATGCCAACTGTACCTGTTTCCTTACTCGCTCGACATCACTAATTTGAAGCGCTGTTTTATTAAAGATGGCCAAATGGCACAATTTCTTGTAAACCAAACAGAGAGCGGTGCTAATGGAGCTGGCCATTGAACACCCATTGTTCACTGTGATCCCACTTTGTTAGAGGACTAGTCCCATGGCTCTGTGTGGAATACAGAAACTCATTAATGCTGTTTTCCTCCAGTGTATCTGTTCATCTACGAAGGGCTTCTTTTTAATGAGGGATAATCAGGCAGTTATAAAGGCCTTAATTGTGCAGCACTCTTCGATAACAGCTTGTTCTGGGCCAGGCACTGGATAAGAGAGCTTGAGTCTGAGGGCATCATTATCTGGCAGAGGTGGAAGGACAAAGCCCCCTTCTTTGTGGAAGCACTGTGGCATGGGACTTGGTACTCAGACTCGGCTTCATTGAGATGCAAGTTGCATTATGGATGTGTTTTGTGGTAGAATTAGCGGTGACCTATTTTCATTTCATGAGCTAGTTCAAAGTGCCATATTTATAAGAGGAGCAGGACACATCGACCAATGTTTTTCCTTTTTAGGCCTTGTAGCTCTAATCTTTGTGCGTAGTAGAGAAGAAGGAGAATTATGTGATGACTATTAACGTCATCTTTTTAAAGACTCTTTACATAGCAAGTAAGGCTCAACCTTAAAGAGGAAAAGAAAATGTGTTTCGAAAGGTCTATCAGAGCAGGTGCTCTGCCCTGGGCGTTATTGTTATAAGGGCAAAGGGTATGTGTCTCACAGCAACTGCGTCTGTGACACTGTTTATCATTACAGTCTCATGGTCAGGTGCTGACGAACACTGATAAGAGGTGTCCATGGTGGCCTTGCTATGATGTTTTTGTACATGGTGTTTCATCAGTTTATTTGTACGTTTAAAAGTGTATGTATTGTGATTATGAACAATGTTGAGGACTGTTTCCATTCATCTGTGAAATGTGAAAATATCATGTTGATATACACAGCAGCACACCTGGCCACCACCATTTAGCATTTTCATCATAACATTTAGGGTGGAACTTAAAAACCAGCCTGTCAGGTTGCTGCTGAAAACATTTCTGCTTCATGCTCGAGATTTGCAGCCAGTGTATAGCACATGTACAGGAGAGCTGAGGTCACCTGAATATAATGCAGATGAAACACAATCGAAGTGAGAACATAAGAGGCAAAATCACAGTCCTGAGGAAGCTTTTACATGTGGCATCTCCGATGCTGACTTTTTTTCCCAGTGAATAATTACATCATAAATATACATACATTTAAAAAAAAACAACTATAGGCCAAAACAAATCCTCAATTTTAAAGTACTGCTCCATTGCACAGCCACAGGCTGGAAAGCTGGGCGTTGCTTCTCTTGTCTTGCCTTTTCGTTTTTTGTCTTAACTGGTTCCACAAGACATGAGCACTGTTCATTTCACTATTTTGTATAGTTTAACATGACCAATGGCATGCGATATATAAACACAGGAAACAAAAGATTTCAACGTTTTCTTTTTGTGAAACACAAACCTGATAACCCTGTTAATAGACCTGAGGACTTGTGTTACCCGAGGTTTCACAGATTCTTACTAAGCTTAATATGAGATTTTGTAATCCTATAACGAGTAACGTTTAACGTATTAATTCCAATTGTATTTAATTACTGTATTTCTGTTATTCTTCAAAATTTTATGCACTTTTAACAATCGACATTCAAAGTCACTAAGCAACTTTAAAGGAATACAGTATAAGTTCAGCATATAAATGTAAAAAATATACATATTTAAAGATTTATCAGTTTATATCTAATAAGCAAAAGTTGGCAGTGGTAATAAAAAATGTACTGAGATGACATGAGAAAAAACTTCTGACATGACCCAGACTCAAACGTGAACCCATTCTCATTTGGAGCTAATAAATAATAATAATAATAATATAATGATAAATTATTTCTATAACTGTGCTGTATGGGCAGAAGTGCAATTGCATAACAAGGAAATTCATGTTAGTTCACATAAAGTCTACTTTGTTTTCTAAGCCGTCACATGTATCTATAAGGCTGTGTTCACATTAAAAGTCACATTGCTCAGTTCCGTTTTTTTTTTTATCAAATCAGATTTGATCAGATTTGTTGCACATTCATTGTTCTTGTTTTACACATGAAAAGAGGTCTAACTTTCACTTTGAAACATGAACAATAACACACATCATCATTTTATTTCATACTTAATGTTTCAAACACATTGCTGCTGTCATACCCACAAAGAATATCTTTACCCTTTTATATGGGTATATATTTTTATACTTTACACTTTTAGTGTAATCTATACATTTTTATATATTTCTATTTTAATTTGATCTTATTTGAACAATTTGTAAATTTGAATATTACAGCCCACATTATTTTATTTTTATAAATTCTTTTCTTGGAAAGTTCACATTTTTTTCTTTTATTGTAGTGAAACCTTTTTATTCTATCTTTTCTTTTTATGTCACAAACAGTCGTATACTGTGTACGGATGTTTCCGTGACAAAAAAAAATCTAATTTGTATTTTTAATTGCATTTCATGGCCGTTCACATTCACAATCAATAGCGACTTTTTTAACTGACTCTAATGCGGACATAATGTCTGTCCTCTGAAACGCCATGCATATGCACATCGATGTGTCGTTGCTCACGCCATCTGGGTTTAAAAATACGTCACAAGTTTGTGTGACTCCACATTCATTTAAAATAATTTATGTAATTTGAGCAAATAATATGTTTGTGATTTTGCTCTGGATGACGGCAAGCAGTTAGTCAGCTGTATTTCAGGTGCAAAAGAACGAGGACAGCCAGATGCTCGCTTGAGCTGTTTTAGTACTGCTATGAAATCCTCACACTGCTGCTGAAAGGCCAAAAGTTGCATGAATTCCGATCTGCCGATTCTCATTCATGTCACATGCCCAAGTAACGGATATGTATTCGAACAGCAAATATGTGGATTCAAACCGTCATTAAAAAAATCAGACCTCTGTCTGAACTGAGTGAGTGATCTCTATGTAGTGGGACTAACAAGTAGGGCGTAAGGATATATCATGCAGGTTGGGAGAGCAGAATGGGTCAGCACAAGGTGGTAAATGATTAGATTATATAACTTTTAGAGACTTTTTTTTTTTGTGTGCGCAACTTGTGGAAAAGACTAGCTTTAGGAGTGTAAATAGAGATACTGATTAGGAATATCGCTATTTTCCTAACTTATAAAATGGGCAACAATCACAATGCTAAAATAGCAAGCATTGATATTTTAATTTAACGTTCAGCCTGTTAGACAGCAGCTTGCATACAGTACTTCTGCAAATAACTTTTATTGAGAATTAAATATTTACTTCAGCCGTCTACAATTGCTAAGTGCTTTTTCCTTTGTAGTGAGTCATGAAGCATGTGATATGTCCGTTTCTTCAAAATCCAAAAATTAAATCACTTCAAAGTATCGACTGATGCTGTTGAACATGTACACTGCATGTGATCCCTCCACTCCCTTTGCCTTTAGATGCTATTTGATGTGTACTGTGTTTCTTTTTTTTTTGTTGTGCATGTGTTTTAAGTAGCATTAAATGCCAGTGGCGTCCTGAAGTCAGACATACATGGCACTAAGACAATTTCATAATTTTGATGATAGTTTAATTCTAAAAGTCAAATGTTAAATTAAGAATTGTAATAATATATATATATATATATATATATATATATATATATATATAAAATTCAGGCATCCTGAGATTTGTAATCCAGGCTATGAACTGCACCTTACGAAGTTAACTTAACTTAAAATGGAAGCAACAGACTGTCAGTTAGCAAACAGACAGCTCATCTGTCATGCTTTGAGAAAATAGTTCCCATTAGGTCTGAAAACGTCTTTTATTCTATGCAACCTTACCCTCTGTTAACATTTTCCTCATGCCTTTGCTTTGTTTCCAGTAGGCTGCAGGAAAGGAGGAGAAGCTCCGTGGTGGTCACGCTTCCTGGAATGGACGTTTCCCCTGGTGATCTTTTCGTCTCCAATGGTGCCGTCGATATTTTAAACCGCTCCACATTATCAGGTTCATCACGCTATCAGCATAAGCATTTAAATACCTTATTACATCCATATGTCAAGTTTTTATATTTAATATTTAGTTTAAAATTGCTCAGCAAATTAACTGAGCAACCAAAATTGTCCATAGTGTTATACATTTCAGTATTTTACAGTATATACGGTTTGCTGTGTATACTAGAGGTGTGTTTAACACTTTTATTTCATTCTCATGTATAGAAACCAAGAAACCAAAGTGGCCTTTTTCAAAGCGTACTATGGTAGGTGAAGTTTAACATTTCAGGCATTAAAAAAATATTTGTACTAATAAACATCTAAATAACTCCTCGTTATTCTTGGGGAAAAAAAACACATACTATATTGTTCACTGACCCACGTCAAGGTAGATTTACATTTTCATCAGTTCCTGGCAGGTAAGCGACATGTAAATAACCACATGCAAAACAGAAGTACAAAACATGGCATCATCCAAACTTGTTTTTATTACTGGATAGCCGAGATGTCAAAGCTGTTCATAATGATTTGTCCACTTAGGCAAAGAAAAGAAGTTTCGGTAATAACGTGCACTGTTACAGTGTGTATCAGTTACACCAATGTAGGAAGTGAATGATGAATAGAGTGTGTGGCTTTTTTATGCTGTACGAAGTAAATTCGTCCTATTGGTCCTGTTTCAATATGAAGTCAAGCAAAACATAAAGTCACCTTGGCTGTCACGTGACCATACTGAAATCTGATTGTCTGGTTCACTGGAAGGTGAGACAAAAGAACTTTGTTGCCCCTGTCTCCCAGTAAGAAGGGCTAGCCTCCGGTCATGTGCGTAAACACATATAATTAAGACATCTACAATGAGTTAGAGCACATTCTGAAATGTTAGCAAAAATTTAATAAACAAGAACAGGAAGGAGAATAAGGAAAGTTTGTAGTTATATAACACTAAGCATTCTTACTCCTCAATATACGCAATAGAAATGAGTTGTTTGTTGAGGTACACTCAATTACACATTTTCAAATTGACTCACTTTATTGATCAAGGGTTTCCCAGATTCCCGAAAATCAATGAAAATCTAATTTACCAATGATTTATTTTACATGTGTAAGCTTTATGCCACACACATTCATAGCACATGGACTGACCAAATACCAAAAGAAAACAAATATTGACACACTGATTATTGAAACTGTTCATATACGAGTTTTAGCTATTGTGGTCTGTATGGTAAATAAAACATCGATTCAGTTATGTATTGCGACTTTTTCCTGCGGCATTACATGTTTTGCTACTGTACATTGACTCCAAAATAGATTTTTTTATAATACATTTTTTATTTATATATTTTTGCATTTGAGTTGGTAAAATTATGCCATTCCTCGATAATCCTACCTATCCTAAGAGCTAATTATATGCTAAGTTTGTTTAGATTCTGCAAAAAAAAATTGCATATAGAATCAGGATGTGTATAAAATCATAAAACTTATAGAATTACAATACAAATCGAATCAACATCTAGGTACCATGATAATATCGTATTGTCTGGTCCCTGTTGATTCTCATCCCTATTAAATGATTATGTGTTTTTTTATATATATATATTAGAGTAAAGGCAGGACACGCACAGCTGGAGACATTGAGAAATGTCTCATAGCCATTCAGATCCAAGAATGGAGGAACACACATTTTCAACAGTACAAGGTAAAAGAGCCGAAAATGTCTTAAATGTTTTAGAAGAGAGCTCTGTCTTGGAAAGTCTTCAGTAATCTGTCTAATATGAAGTAATATGATGCCGACAGTCACATTTGAATATGTGCAAAATCTGTAGGCATGTAACAGTTGATTGCTTTATTTTCCTCAGGATTTGACTTTGGAGGAGTTTCTGAGAAGTAAGCCTGAGCTGAGAGCAGAAGAGGAGCCAAAAGCATACAAAAGACAAGAGACCCTCTGGGAGCTCTTCACCAGCGAGTGTGTGTACTTCCTAGACCAGTTAATGGTGCTGAAAGAGGTATAAATCATGGATAATAATATACTTTATTGATGTGTGGTGATGAGAATATGCTGTTAGTGTAGAAACTGTAACAGTTTTTCACTGTATTAAACTATTAGTATAATATGCGTATATTATTTTGTTATATTGCCAAGCTTTATTATATTTCGATACCCTTTATCCTGTACTATAAATATTGTTTGAGATTTTGCTGAGTGGACTAGACACATCTATTTCTGGGTCATTCTGAATGTCTGAGTGGTTGCTGGTTGTATGATTGAGTGGAGGATATCTGGGCCAAGGGTCACATGGATTGACAAAAATGTCCAGATGATAGGGGTGACATGGTGAAGGATCTTTTATAGGCTATGCGAATGACTTAATAGTCACAATCCGCTGTACCTGCTATTGGTACTCGACAAAGAACTGAACAAAACCAGAAAACATTGTAAACTTTGTTATGTTCCTCTACTCGGTTATACCATGCTTATACAGTATAGAGTAGGGAAGTATGGGGCTATGGTAACTCAATGGGCTAAGGGATTGAGCCTCCACCAGGTTGCCAGTGTTGTGCCCTTGAGCAAGGCCCTTAACCCTATTTGCTCGAGCTATGCAAAAAAAAATTCACTGTCCTGTAATGTATATGTGCCAAATAAAAGCTTAACTTAACTTTGGCAATGTTTTTTGCAGGTGTGAATAAATACTGTAGTGTAAGAATGCTCTCAAAGATATATTTGAATTGTTGAATTTTTATCATTTACAAAATGCAAAGTAAGTGAACAGAAGAAAAATCAAATTCAAATCAATATTTTATGTGAATTTGGTATCAATATTTGGTGGCTTCAAACCAGCATCAACTCTCATTAACTGAAATAGAAACAGCTGTGTAGGGGGGCATAAAACTGGGTGAGGAACAGCCCAACTCTGCGAATATGCTACGGTTGTGGAAGACAGTTTCATGTCACAGGTCATACCCCATGGCAAGACTGAGCACAGCAACAAGAAACAAGCTAGTTATACTGCGTTAGCAGGGTTTCTTCCAGGCAACGATTTCAAAGCAGACTGGGGTTTCAAGATGTGCTCTAAGTTATTCTGAAAAAGCACAAAGAAACGGGCAATGTTGAGGATTGTAGACAAAGTGGTCGGCAAAGGAAACATAACGTAGCAGGTGAAAGACACATCTGCTTACTTTCCCTCAACACTGGAAGATGTCCAGCAGTGCCATCAGCATAGAACTGGAAGAACCAGTGGGATCCACGTCCATCTAGAGAATTATGGCCAGAAGTGTTCTTTATAGACGAAATGCGGCCCAAAAGTCATACCTTCGACATGGAAACAAGGTTAAGATGGCAGCAGGTGCTCTGGAATGATGAGTCAAATTTTGAAAAATTTGGCTTTAGGGAGGTTGTTTGCTGAAGGGCTAGATCAGTGTCTGCAGGCCACTGTGAAGCAATGTGGAGGTTCCCTACAGGTTTGGGGCTTCATTTCTGCAAATGGAGATAGGCAGATATTTAACCATCATGCAATACTGCCAGGGAGGTGTCTGATTGGCCCCACATTTATTCTGCAGCAGGATACCGACCCCAAACACACAGCCTACGCTGTAAGAACTATTTTCAACAAAAGGAAGAGCAAAGAGTCCTGGAAGTCATGGTTTGGCCCCACAGAGCCCTGATCTTAAAATCATCAAGTCTGTCTGGCACGTTGACATAAGATCTCTGGTTAGTTCTCAGAGGTGTATGGAACAACCTACCTGCCATGTCCCTTCCAAAACTGTGTGCAGGCAAAGGAGGCAAATTCAGATTTGATTTGGATTTCTCCTCAGTTCATTTACATTCCATTTTTTAAATGATATTAACACTTCTATTTATGAAAGCATTTTTACTTTCTTACTATTTTTTTCACATCTGCTGAAAACACATCTGCACAGTACTGTATATGTAACCTTCTAGTCTTTTAAACATGTTTTACCTTTTGGTTTGTGTGGAGGTATTTCAGACCACTCTGTCGGAGCTACAGACGAGGGAGTGTCTACTAGACATTGATTCTTGGGCACTGTTCGCCAACCTCAATGAGCTGTGCCTGGTACAGTACAAAACATAAGTAGACGTTTAATGGATAATGTATTGTTCATTGTATTACATCAGATTGTGTGTTTGCTGTCCCTTTGCAGGTTAGCTTTGGTTTCCTGACCAGTCTACTGGGTGTAATTAAAGAGCTATGGGCAACTCCAGAGCCTCCAGAAAGCACTCCAGAAACCAACAGCACAGAGGCCCTGCTGGCTATTCTCAGAAAGGCTAGTTATCACAGATGATTTTGTGTGCATGTGTGTGTTGTTCCGTGTATGTGAGCATACATCTGTGTGCATGAAGTTGCATGCGAGTGCGTATGTATAAGTGCCTGCTTTTGGCTGTGTTTCAGTCAGATACAAGTTAGAATTAAGTCTAGATATACATTGATCGGCCATAACATTACAACGTAAAATTTTACCATGTTGTATGGATTCCATTTGTACCACCTGGGCTTCTCTGGTCCCTTTGGGCATGACTCCACAATATCTCTCAGGGTGTGCCGTGGTGTCTGGCACCAGGGCATTGGCGGCAGATCCTTTTGGGGATGTGTGTTACGGGGTGGGGCCTCCATTGATTAGACTTGTTTGTTTGGAGTTAATGGATCTCTGATCAATCGGTCACGTTATTAAAGATCGGTTGTCTTTCGAATGTCTGACCACATAAACTGATGCTATTGTGATGACACTAAATACATGAGTCGACTTCCACATCAACATGACATCCCCAGTCTGGGAATATTACCCAGTCTTTTTAAGGAAAACCACATGGAGGAACCTCTGCTTGAAGCTTTAACACAATAAATCTTATTCGCCGGTTAAGAAAAACGCAGCATGAATTATTTGAGTATGAAATGGTATCTGCAGAGATCTTGCTAGATCTTGTAAGTCAGCCCCAATAAGATCCCAATAACCCACAGACACCTGTAATCAGCAATCGTTATTGGTAATGGTATCCGTCTCGGCCGATTCAGATTTCTCTGATCTGGGATCGACCCTGATCAGAGCACTCCTATCTGGAGCATCTCATGGGTGCTCGATCAGATTGAGATCTGGGGGGTTTGGGAGTTCAGCAGACTTTGTCCGCTGGCTCCATGTGCGGGTGGCTGCGGTCTCCTGGGTGTTCTCCTGGCGCCTTTCTATCATAGCCAGCATCGACCTTTTTTGGCAAGTTGTACTGCTTTGTCTTCTCTGTGGGATCAGAACAGATGGGGTGGACTTTGCTCCCCACAAGCATAAATGAGCCTCTGGTGCCCATAATCCTGTTACCAGTAATTGATAATCAGTGTTAATGTGTTGATGTTATGGCTGATTGGTGTAATATATGTTTGTGTGTGTGTGTGTGTGTGTGTATGTGCATGATTTTTTAACATCTTTAGTTGCACAGAAAAGCATGGTGTTTGACCATTGTCCTTGATCTCTTTAGGCTTTTGGTGAAGGCATTTGTCACTGTCTGCAGAAATACTGCATGAACTACACCAAAGCCATCCACTATTTAGACACCCTGAAAGCCAGGGAGGACTTCAGCTCCTATGTGAAGGTGTGTTAGACTCATATTTTCTGACTGATTAAATTTTCATTTTATATTCTATTTTGGTGTACTGTATATAACTCTAGACTTTCAGCTTTTAGACTCCACCTAATTTTTCTTTTTGAAAATGTTTGCCATTACCTCCTGTTGGGCTACCTCATGTAAAGATGCATTATTATGTAAAATCAACAAATGTGGATAGAGAATAGCCAACAACTTGGAAATTCATCGCAGATTATTTATTATATTTTCTATACTGTACAATCAAGATTATTTTCCATTACATTTAATAAGGCAGTTGTTTCAGTGGAATCTCAGTAGCTAGGTTTGGCTTGTTTTTTTTCTGTTTATGTAAACATTTTACATTTACTGATGTATTTACTGGATGAAATATGTTATAATGTAAGAGCACAATGATGAGGAACTGCATGCACGAGAGCGTTTCAGTTCTGAACTCATGAAACTTGAAGGTCTTGTGTTCAGGCCCCTTAACATTTTACCTTCAGTTTTTCCCACAAAGTTACCTGAATAAAAGGATTCAGTTACCGGCACGGCTCAACGGTTTGCACGGTCACCTCACATCTCAAGGGTTGGGGATTTTTTGAAACTGCATGTATGTGTGCGTGGAGTTTGTATTTTCTCACCATGCTTGTTAGGTTTCCTCCGGGAATGCTGCTTTCCCCCTACACCCAAATGCATGCGGCATAGGAATGGCATCTCCAACTTGCCTTGCAGTGTATGGTTTAATGTGTGTGTGTGTGTGTGTATTTGTTTGCTTGTACCATTCAATGGGTTAGCACCCAGGGTGTACTGTATGTTTGGTGGCCCCAAGTTTTCTGTTATAGGCTCCCATCATCCTGAACAGGATAAGTGGTATGGAAAAGCAATGAATGTTACCAGCAAGGTTTTAGTAGGTGATTTTGTTGAATGATTGATTGTGTAAAACAAACAGTCACATTTAAAATAGTGTATCTGTGTATAACAAATCCACAAATGACATTTATAGTGGCATTCCAGATTTATTGTAATTTCAGCATACAAGCAGAAACAGTGACTGAGTTTACAGAGCAGCGATCTCCAATGTATAGGTGACACACTGGCTTAGTGGTTAGCATTGTCGCCTTGTACCTCCAGAGTCTGGGTTCGATTCTGGCCTTGGGGTCTTAGTCCAAGCTGTTTGCATTTTCTCCTCATGTTTAATGGATTTCCTCCGGGTACTGCCCTTTCCTCTCACAGTCCTAAGACATACAGATTAGGCTAATTGCCATCCCCAGATTGCCCTGTAGTGTGTGTGTATGGATGTGTGAACGTTGACCGGAGGTCCCACCACAGTTGTAAAATAGAAATAAATACAATGGTAATCAACAATGGCCTCCACTGTCCCCAGTTGGACTAAAGAGCTTCCTAGATTGATGGATGGATCTCCTTTGTGCTTATAAATTGTCATTTTCTTTCATTTCTTTTCTTTGACTCCATAATTGTATTTTTACTCACTCCTGCCTTGACTGCTTTATCAATAACGCTGCTATTATATAAGAAGTAAATATCTTTCTGCCTGTATTCCACAGTGGTGTGAGAGGAAGGAACAGTGCCGCAGGCTGCAGTTGAAGGATCTGCTAGTGTCCCCTTTGCAGAGGTTTACGCGTTACCCTCTCATCCTGAAGAACATGGAGAAGAGGAGCTGCACCGAGGCGGAGGAGAGCGCCTTACAGAGCGTAGTGGAGCTGGTGGACAGAGCCATATGTAAATAAGTATCATTATCAGTTAGCACAGCTGCAACCAGGCAAGATATTTCTCATGAGCAATGGCCAGACTCTAGGGTTATTCATAGCACAGAATTAGGGCTGCCTGATAAATCAGATTTTATCATTTATGTAATGTGTTTCCATGATGAACAGGTTGCGAAAACATAATGGCCTAAAAGGTGGGAGTTGCTTTTAATGCCAAACATGATACGTTCTCTGGCTATTAGAATAAAGAATGCCTGCTGCTTAGACAAATCACTGAGATGTTTTTCTTGCCCAGGAATCTTAAAAAGTAGAATCGTTGTTTATGAACAATTTTTTTGGAACTAGTAGGAATGGATGAGGTATCGAGCCTTCCTTATGTGATTGACACGACATAAAAAATATTCCTGCATTGAGACATATTTCTGGGGGAAGACAGTTAATTATGGCATGTTTAGCTCAATATTTACACATACAGTGGAACCTCGGATTACGAGCATAATTCGTTCCGGAAGCGGGCTCGTATTCCAAAACACTCGTAAACCAAATTTAATTTTCCCATAGGAAATAATGGAAACTCAAATTATTCATTCTACAGCCCAAAAAAATAAAAACATAAAAATAATTAACACAAAATATAAAGTAAAAATAAAACAAATTAACCTGCACTTTAATAATAAATCCCGACAGATAAGTGTTTCCGTTTGTGCACGCAGGCGCTGTGTTTGTGTGTGTGTAATGTGCGTGCACACACACACACACACATTAACAAAAAAAAAAATTTTTAAACTGTTTAAAAAATGAACCGTTTAAAAATTAGCAAGGAACATTGCTAGTCACACTCAGAATCACTGCTGTAAAGTAAAACAACATCATTAAAAAAAATAAATTTAAACAGCACCTCACCTTTGAAAAGAATCACGACAGAGCAGAGAGTGTGTGTTTGTTTGTTTGGGAACGTGAGAGGAGGGGGGGCTGTAATGCCGAGAGAGAGAGTGGGCGTGTGTGTTGGTGTAAGTGAATGAGCGCACACATACACACACACACACACACACACACAATCGCCTTTACAGCCCCCCTCCTCTCAGGTTCCCAAACAAACACACACACTCTGCCTTACACACACACACACACACACACACACACACACACACACACACAAACTCTGCAAGCACTAAGACCCAGCAGGGGAGACAATAGGTAATTGTCTGCTGGGTCTTAGTGCTTGCAGAGTTTCTGTGTGCGTGTGTGTGTGTGCGCGTGTGCGTGTGAGTATTCACCCAGCAGGGGAGACGATTACCTACAATTCCGCAGCGCAAGAGAGGGAAAAACCGTTGGATCAGTTTTGATGACGTGATGCTCGGCGTCAAAACAAGAAGCGCATGCGTGATACATGATACTCAGTACTCGTAAACCAAGACAATGCTCGTTTTTCAAGTCAAAATGTATTAAAAATCTTTGCACGTCTTGCGAAACACTCGTACACTGCGTTACTCGTAATCCGAGGTTCCACTGTATATTGCTTGCAAAAAATAATAATATTGGCCTTTTGCACAGGACGTGACAATGTCTGTCCGACATGGTCATGCCTACTTCTGAAAGGAAAAAAACATCCAAAATTAACATTACTTAAGTTACTGGATAGCAGTGCTAAAACCCACATTAAAACTAGTCACGGAAGTACATTTAGCAAAAAAGCACATCTGATAACATTGTCATCTTAAACAGCACTTTGTCTCACAAGTGCTTCTTACACAAGCCTAAATCCAAAAATCCTTCCCAAACCCCTGAACTAGGACATATTATTTATGCCTGCACATCATTTTATAAAGCATAAAGCACAACATATTCCACAGCATTGATTTATTTGCAACAGAAGCACTTGAATGAGCCAACATACAGTATTGTACACCGTCAAGGCCGGAGCTGCATGTGCCTCTTTCATCCCTCTGCTGCGACTGCTTGTGGCTTTAAAAAATAAATAATGAGTATTTCATTGAAATTTATTTTATTTTAGCTCGTTAGTTTTTTTTATATGTAATTATAAATTTGAAGACTATGGTGATCTTGTAACATTAAAATAAAACATGTTAAATTTTTCTGTCGCTCAAATTATGCCTCACAACCGCCGATGTGTGACACAGTAAAAATAAATCCCGACAGATAAGTGTTTCCATTTGTGCACGCAGGCGCTGTGTGTGTGTGTGTAATGATGAGATGGACAACCTGCTCGATGCCCGTTCTTTTATTTGTTGGGGTATACAGTAGTACAAACTTTTGGGTGGATCCTGCACTTAAATCCAACTAAAAAAACTACTGAAGAGAAAACAAAACTCAGGCTCTATATCCTAGCTTACATCTCGCATTCGCATTCACACACACTGGACTGCATTACCCACAATGCATCTCCCGCACTGGACTACACTTCCGTAAACAGCTGTCATAAATCAACCTTTCTCTCCCGCAACACTGTTTTGTCAGTAAAATTAGCAATAAACATCGCTAATGACACTCGTGTGAGCGCAAACTAACAGAATCACTGCTGTAAAGTAAAACAAAAACAAATGAACCTGGACTTTACCTTTGAAAAGAATTGTGACAGAGCAGAGTTTCTGTGTAGACTAGGATTGTGTTTGTGTGTGTGTGAAGCAGAGAGGGGGTGCTTCACACACACACACACACACACACACACACACACAAACACACACACACTGAAGACCAGAGAGTGTGTGTGAACCGGCACAGTGTCAAATTATGTGCGCACACACATAAGCTCACACAGGCTGAAACAGAGACGGAGAAAATGTATCTTTATGTAAAAAAAGATTACATTACTAAAATTTAATGAGATTTTCTTTTGCTTTAAACGCGCTTAACACACGTGTGTTATAAGAAACACTACATGCGCGCTGTACACAGCTTACAAACACAAAATATGTTTTACATACACACACGTGGTCACAGTGTTATAGTAAACAGTACACGCGTGCACGGATTTTGATTATACTAGTTTGAGACACGCACTAAGACCCGGATACAATTACCCACAATTCCACAGCGCAAGAGAGAGAAAACCCGTTGGCTCAGTTGTGATCACGTGACGCTCGGCATCAAAACATGAAGCACATGCGTGATACATGATACTCCGTGCTCGTACACCAAGACAATGCTCGTTTTTCAAGTCAAAATTTATTAAAAATCTTTGCTCGTATTGCGGAACACTCACAAACTGCGTTACTCGTAATCCGAGGTCCCACTGTATTTTATTTGACTTCATCCCAGCGTGTGTGTGTCTGTATGTATGCATGTATGTATGTATGTACACATATACTACCGTTCAAAAGTTTTAGAACACTTGCAAATTTCTTTGATTTTGTTTAGTGATTTAATTTCTCCAGTCTACAACAATACTGGGGATTTCAAAACTATTAAATTACACATATGGAATTAGGTAATTACTGTACATAACAACAACAACAAACAAAAGTTAGTTGTTATTTTAAGACACAGAGGTCTTAAAATAACTGTAATAGTTCTGTAATAGTTCTTGCAAGAACAGTATTGTCAAGTGCATTTGCAAAATCCGTCAATCACCATAATGAAACTGGCTCTCATGAAGGCCGTCCCAGGAGGGCGAGACCAAAACCTACCTCTGCTGCAGACGAGAAGTTCATTTAGAGTTATCAGCCTGAAAAATGACCAATTAACAGCAGCTCAGATTAGAGGCATTATGAAGTCTTTACAGAGCAGAAGTAGCAGAAACATCTCAATATCATCTGTTCAAAGGAGATTAATGCATTTTTGGACGTGAAGGCATTCCTTTACAATGGTGTTAGAAAGTGTTCTAAAACTTTTGAACGGTAATGTGTATATATATATACACACATACACACACACAAGTGACATGACATAATATAATTTTATACAGTACATAGTATAAAGTAGTAAAAGGTAAAAAAAACGATATACGGGCCCAAATGGCTCTTTGATTGTTTAAGGTTGCTGACCCCTGGTCTAAGGTAATTATTAATGACATTACGATAAATCCAACTTCTGCTAATTAATATCCTTATTACCTTCTTCATCCACGTTTTGAATAAGTTACAAAGTCCACAACAACATATTGCATATGAAATGAATAAGCACAACAGAAGCTATCAGTTGCCAGTTTATTGGTTTATCTGTGTCACAAAACATCAGGTAATCTAATCTGATAGGTTATCAGGTAATATTTCTTGGTTTTTGGCTCTGAAATTGACTTTTGTATCAGCGAAAATACACAGTATGCCGATCAACAGTACTTCCGCCATGCACTGTTGTGACTGATGTCGTAGAAGTCACAAGTATGCATAAGATAAGATATGCAGAGAAACACACGTTTACTTTAAAAAGCAGATGATGAGGCTAACTGATGAAATAGTAAAATTGTCATTGCAAAAATCAAGGACATTAAAGAATGAAAATTATAACTGTAGCCTCAAAATACAATCTTGCATTTAATTATGACAATTTATTTTTTCACTTTTCATCATCCATGACCATTATATCCTGGTCAGGTTTCTAGGCAGGGATACATCCTGAATGTCAGTCACATGCACAGAACCAGTCAAAGGTTTTGATGCACCTATTTATTGTAGAGTTTTTTTATTTATTTTTCTACTACAAGAGAGTAGGTGCAAATGTTTTAATGCTCTGAGCCTAGTGCAGTGTTAGTGGAGCACCTGATCCCTGAAAATTAACTTATAACTTGTTGGCAACTTGCGGAAGAGATGCATCTGTCTGTGGGAACAGTACACACAATCATTCATGTAACACCACTTGCACATTAACTCGGCTGGGAGTAAAAGTTTCTACTTTTATGGTACAGTATCAAAGCACTATTTAAACGCTGGAACGCTAACTTAAAAGTGGAGGGGATGTTATAGAGAAATAAAGGAAGTTTTTACTGTCAAACTCGCAACTTCCGACTTACAGTACCTGCATGTTTTGGGAGGTAACCAACCAGCCAGACATGGGAAGAGCGTGGGAAAAAGTGCACAGACAGTAATCTGAGCTCAGGATTGTAACCGCAGACATTTTTGGGTAGCTATGCGGCGGCAGCACTACCTGCTGCACCGCTGTGATGCCCTAAGGTTGCACTTGTTTTAAAAAATACCTGAACATTCCAGCAACTTGAGACCAAAAAAACAAAACAAATATTCTTTTTCTGAACATCATGTTTTGGGATTAGTGTAATCTCCATACAACAATCCCGCTAAACACTAATGTGTTTTCTGACACGAAAAATGTAGTATGCCAAGTACATTCTAATAAGAATATATATAATACACTGTATATTGCCCATGTGCACATGGCATACTACATTTTTTTGGCGTCTGTCAGAAAACACATTGATTGATTGTTGTATGGAGATTACACTAATCCCAATACATGATGTTCAGAAACAGAATATTTGTTTTGTTTTTTTTGTCTCAAGTTGCTGGAACGTCTTAGGCACCATATTATATGCTGCACCAATTTTGTTATACATGGTTATCTGCGTAATTATATACAAAATAATAACTTAAAAATGAAACAAAATAAAAAAAATTACTTAAAAATTAATAAATAACATTACAGGAGAATATGTACAGGCCGTAAAGAAAAAAATATTTAGTCCAAGACAGACCAGTTTTCAGATGGAAACAAAAGTGTCTTATGTACACTCCTGGGATTTGCATAAAAATTTAAATGGAGCGATTGTGACAAAGTTACCAGAAGAACTGGTAAACAACTGTTTTCTTATAAAACTGCACAAATCTGTGTCTAACACTAATGATTTAAACAACGGGTTTTCACTCCAAATATTGACTGTTTATTTTTATTACTCTTTATTGCTCTTTATAGAAGTTTCTTCTATGCAGAAATGTTTTCAAAAGTATTTTTTGCTTATGCCATATTTTTGTATGTGCCCAAGACTTTTGCACAGTACTATAAGTAAAATAGTTGTTAGGTTTTACTGAGCATGCTGGAGAATGGAAATACTGAATGATTTTGTAAACGTATTTAACAAAATTGGTACAGCATATAATATGGAGCCTAAGACTTTTGCACAGTACATTTACAAAGTACATTTAGGCAGGAGAGATACAGTATGTAGCAATACATTGTTCCGGTAACGGTGTTCTACTTCATGTTTCTACTGTGTACCTATCAGAGCTGATAATCCGTGTTTATCTGTACAGAACTTGGATCATGTAAGAGTTAAAAGACTCATGTCAGAGGAGGAATTATAAACTGTAACAGTGTAGAGGCAGCTCACAATTCCAGTTTATTATCCGTCATCACAATATAGCTAGAGCCTGGAGAATGCTGAGAGAAACATCACAGAATGCACAACACTCAAATGCGGAGTTACTGAGTTGTTCTTATTGTACAGATGTCACCTCTCACTTCTTTCATCCACTAATTAAATTTTTTCATGTCAGGCTTCAGTGTGCAGGCTTTAGATAGATTTTCTTCATCTTCAGATGTTTTGGTTTGGGAGAACATTTCACTGTTGCATGTTAGTGTTTTTTGCTCATGTCTATCAGCATGCCCTGACCTGCACAACAGCGTGTGATCTGCCTCGCAACTAGACTGGCCTTCTCCTGACTGATTTGAGGGTGTGTCTGGTGTAACATGTAATAACGCCGTGATGTAACTTCGTGCACCTGAGACTCTGAGACTGGTTATTCCTTTATGGGTGGGGAATGATAATTACCTCTGACGTGTCATGGAATGATTAAGAGCTCTCTCTTAACGAACAGGCAGAAATCATTACATAATTAATTAGAATTGATTGTGATCAAAGGAATAAAAGAATAAAAGTTGTGCAATAGAGATCAAAAAGGAAGGGAGTAGAGTTTGTTTAAAAGGCGTCGTTAAACTTCAATGGAAAACCTGTTGTATGTGAAGCATGAATCATGGTCATGAATTGGGAATGCGTTTGACTCTCTTATTCCCTCTTTCTCTGTGCCTAGATGATCTGGAAGGCAAGGTGAAGTGGTTGGATAACTATCAGAAAGTCAAGCAGCTGAAGGAAGCCTTGGTCTGGCTCCCAGTGTGGGAAAGAGAGAAGAGAGCACATGTTCCAGAGGTAAACATACACATTTAAATGCTGTAGTGTTTACATCACTATAATAGATTCGATTTAAGCAATATTTTAGATTCAGAGTTAGGGAAATGTAGAATAATAATCTCTAACAGAGTATAGTTTCTAATAAAACCAATATGCTTAACTTGTCAGAATGCAACACTTCACAGTAGTTTAGCACAGGTAATGGTGCTAAAAAGTCATGGTACATGTTATGGTCATGGTACCTATTAATGAAGTGCAAGCCCTATTGTGAGGCCATAAGGGCTTGTCATTTATCATCAGTACACTTGGCCCTAATGATAAATGTCTGATCAATCAGTTTTTTTTAAACTTCTTGAAACCCAGATATCCTCATACGAGAACATAAAATCTTCAAGTCAAATGTTTGGACACATTTTTTTTCTGATTTTTATTTCTTTGTACAGTATAAAACAATACTGAAGGAATCCGAACTATGCAATAATCTCATTCGAACTGTTCATAGTGAGATCTGCTTCTTATGCTCTGTAAAGCCTTCATAACGCCTCTGATCTGGTGATATTTGAGACTGGTAACTCTAGCTGAACTCCTCCGCAGTATAGGTATGTTTTGGTCTTACTTTCCTGGGAAGATCTTCATGAGAGCTACAGTAGTTTCACCATGGTATCGCAAAAACACTTGGCAATACTGTTCTTGCAAGAACTATTCCAGATCAGCTGACCTTCATGTCTTAAAATAACAACTGACCGGGGCCTCCGAGTGGCGCAGTAGTAAAGTGCTCGCCCTATCATCCGGAGATCGCGAGTTCGAACCACGGGTGAGGCTGTAACCTCTCACAGCCAGAGGCGTAGACAGAGCTGATTGGCCCTCTCTCACAGGAGGGACGGCTCTACAGTACTTCGGTAACTGCCACGTTATTGACGGCTCTACAGCCAATCAGGGGCGTCTGTGAGCTCACGCAAGTAGAGGGAGCGGATAGCGCTGACCTCCGAGTGTGTTACGCTGCCCCCAATGGTGAGTGAGCAATCAGTTTGCAAAGATGCGGTCGGTGACGTCACATGGGTCGGAGGAAACACGTGATAATCAGTCGGGTGGGCCGCAGACTAATAGTAGAAGCTTGATGTGGGAGCCCCCTAGTGACAGGGAGGAATTGGATACGACTAAATTCTGGGAGAAAATCAGGGAAAAATCCAAAAAAGAATAATTAAAAAAAAAAAAAAAAAAACTGACTAATTTATTACCTATTTTACCTAATTACCTAATTCCATATGTGTTATTTCATAGTTTTGAAATCTTCAGCATCGTTCTAGAATGTAGAAAATAAATCACTAAACAGAAAACATTGACGTGGCACGGTGGTGTAGTGGTTAGCACTGTCGCCTTGCACCTCCAGCGTCTGGGTTCGATTCCCCGGCCAGGCTCGATTCTTGTCTCTGTGTGCATGGAGTTTGCATTTTCTTCCCGTGCTTGGGTTTCCTCCCACAGTCCAAAGATATGCAGTTTAGGCTAATTGGCGTTCCCAAATTGCCCATAGTGTGTATGTGTGTGTGTGCCCTGCGATGGATTGGCACCCTGTCCAGGGTGTACCCCGCCTCGTGCCCTAAGCCTCCTGTTATAGGCTCCAGGCCCTGAATACAGGATAAAGTGGTATAAAAGATGAGTGAGAAAACATTGAATTAGAAGGTGTGTCCATACTTTTGACTGGTTGTGTGTATCATCCTCATATGAGGACGGTTGGGTATAATTGTTTTTAGAAACCTTTTTGAGAAAACACAATGGGCGCAACATTAAAGTCTGAATCTCAGGAGGTTAAAATGAGGTGGATGTATTATACATCGTGATAAACGCGAGTACATTGTGATGCCACTTCGTTCTCTCACTGCATATCCAGTGCGAATCTATCATAGTTATAACAAACATTGTTTTGGAACCTGATCTGCTGCTCCATAGTTCAAATTGCACGTGTTTAGTTACATAACTATATTGAATATAATTATGTAGCACCCGTCCCATGTGGCTAGTATTTGGCGCCAATTATAAAAGGTGTGGTAGTACTATGGGCGGGGCCTTGAATTCTTTATAGGGGTATTTTAATGATACAAAATTCATAATACATTTCAACTGCAGTAACCTGGGTAATGTTAAAACTACGTGTTCCAATACATTTGAATATGCCACAAAATTTTTTAAGAATTGCCGGTGCCTCCACTTAGTATGATTATATTTTGAAAGTTCAACCCACTAAGAATATTACCCTAATTTATACCACTCGATAGCTTAACCTCTATGGTTTAACCCGAGAAACCAACTAAGTTACTTAATGTACTGTAAATATTTAATACCAATAAGTCTTTAGATAAAAATGTACTTTGTCAAACTTCAATAAGAAAAATTAAATAAAAAAAAATCACTGGCAGCTCAAGTTTCACACACAACTGAACACACTGAGCATTTTTTTTAACATTCTAGATGAACTGATTTAATTTATCTTTTTATTTATTTATTTCTAAACAGTAGTTAATTAAGTTTTAAATCATTCACATCAATTTTGTTATTTTAGACTTGTCTATAAATGTAATTTTAGACTAGGCTGCAATTATATAATGAGAATTAATGAGAGAACCAGTCATTATGCTTGTTACAACACCTCATTATATTTGAAAGATTTAATGGGATTAAATCTTTCTAGAGAGCCGTGTAGTCTATTGTGGATACCAGACACACATATTGTGGCCAGCTGGACGCCTCTGCCACGCTTCAGTTCATTGACCACAAACAGAATATTTGTTTCTAGTTGCCCATGTTCATGTAAAGAGTATTCAAATGCAAAAAGATTATTTCTTTAATAATGAAAAAGATAGACGGTGACTAACTCGTGCCCATGAGGGAAGACAAATCCTAATGTTAAAAACAAGGCAGGATGGCCTCCGAGTGGCGCAGTGGTAAAGCGCTCGCCCTATCATCCGGAGATCGCTGGTTCGAACCCCGGGTGATGCTGTTTTCTTCTCACAGCCGGAGGCCGGGGGGAGGGATGAGAGGTACTTGTGCTCCCACATGAATCACGGCTCTACAGCCAATCAGGGGCGTCTGTGAGCTCGGGCACGTGGAAGGAGCAGCTAGCGCTTTCCTCCGAGTGTGTTACTCCGCCCCTAATGGTGCGTGAGCAAGCAGTTCGAAAAGATGCGGTCGGCTGATGTCACGCGGTTCGGAGGAAATACGTGATAGTCTTCGCCCTGCTGACTGAGTGGTAGTGGTAGCCTTAATGTGGGAGCCCCCTAGTGACGGGGAGGAATTGGCCACGACTAAATTGGGGAGAAAATTGGAAAAACCCAAAAAATAATAATAAAAAAAAAAAACAAGACAGGAAAAATGGGGTCATGTTTTAATGACTGCAACCCGAATGTCTCATAGCGTGGATTGAAATTGCAAACGGATGTTATGGGAAAAACTTCGCTTCAGAGCTTTAACTGACCTTGGCTGTTACTGTAGGTGTTTTGAGTAATACATTTACACCTGTAATTTCTCACAGAATCTGAAACACTTGCTGAAAACCGTGAGTTTGGAGAACCTGGTCACTCAACGCAGTCTCCGACACGAGGGGAAGCTCACACTCACTGGTGAGAACTGAACACATGACTTCCAAAACTGATCATCTGTTTACATTGTTTTAATTATATAAAAAATAGAGTTGTTATTATTATTATGTACATAATTATGAATTATACTTCTCCTATTTATCCCTTTTTTAACTTAAATTATATTGTTTCAAGTCAAAGGGACTTTTGATTGTGCAGAATAACAGAACACGGCTATAAGTGATAAAAACTACCTTTATTTCCTCTATATAATCCCCTGTTACACTAATGCACTTATCCCAGCGTTTCACTAGTGCTTTCACTAGTTCTCAGTACTCTTGAGCTATGATCAGACTACCTGCTTTATGTCTGAAACGACAGCCTCCCAGGAACTCCTTTAATGGCCTAAACATGTGGAAATATGGGGCACATGGCAATAACCCAGTTGTGTCTCTTCCATAAGTTGGCATCAAGTGATCAGTCGATTTTCGAGGATTAGGGGTTCCAATCACTAAATGTTCACAGGGGGCTCAGACCCACCCTGCCGGGGTCTTTCTTCATGGATGTCTTTAAAACATTTGCATCATTCAAGTGTTTTATTGTGGCTAAGAGTCTCAGCATACAGTAGAAGCATTTTGTAAACGTCCCGCTTTGACGTAAATGCCCGTCGTATTTCCTTTTACACATGAAATAGAGTGTGTATATATGGACCTGTAATGCATTCAGTTTAAGATGCAGAATCTATTACTGTGCTTCTTTAAATTCATCATTTTCCACCGTTTCCTCCCCTGTATGGACAGAGAATGCAAAGCTGAACGATGTTTACCTGTTTCTGTTTGACGAATTCCTCCTGATCACCAAGGTCAAGCGAAATAAAAAGGTGCAGTATTTCAAGAAGTTTGTATTCAACTACTCAATGTGCAAAAATCTTTACATGGGATTTACGAGCTAAACTGCTGTCTGTGATTTACATAGGTGTTGGGAATGTCATTGCACATCAGTGCACGCTTCTAGGTTATGAACGATTAGTATTCTGAGGCTGAGAACAGATATTTGAAAACTTCTGGAAGCTTATATTGGAATATTATATTACAGGTTTTATTGAAATATCCAACCTAATGGTATGTGTTGTGTAGAGGTCTGTAGCTGGGGAGATGTATCCTGCTCGCACTGCAGCTGGCCTGGAGCTGGAGCAGTTACTGCATGAGGGCTGCACCTTCACCGTGCTGGATCAACCCATCTCACTAGACCGCCTGCAGATCAGGAACATAGACCAGTTAAACGCAACAGGTTTTGAGACATTTCTTTATATCTTATATTATAGTTTCCTTGCTCATTTCTCAGTATCCTATTTTTATGAAGGATGAAATATGATAGTATTGAAATAATAGTCATTCAGAGAAGAACAATAAGAAATTGTCACGATGTGTGATTATATACTTTTTTTGTCTTACTTTCTAGCCTCTGGCCTTCCCTGTTCTTTCATTATAATGCACCAGAATCGCTATCAGCAGTGCATCGGCGTCTTTATTCTGCAGGCTCCGACCGAGTCCGTTAAGGTGAGGAGCCGCACCACGTCCCGATGTAATTACACACTGTGCCGTCTTTGATCTGCACCACCTGATCCCAGCCTTGTGTCACCGTTTTTTTTTTTTTTGTCCCGATCGAATAACTCCGCTTTAAATGTCACGTCAACAAACACCCTGCATGCAAGAAAAGGTCTCTTAACTGCACGCCATTTGATTGCATTATTAAGCGGGTTTCCTTTGTGTGCGTTTGTGTGTCGCAGAAAGCATGGCTGTCTGAGATCGAGGAGGCGGTCGGAGCTCTGCTGAAGCGGGACTCTCAGCAGCCTCGGCTGAAAAACTCTTCTCTCTACGTGGAGTCTTCTCAGATCTAACTCACATCACACACTCAGAATCTGACGTCCCTAATGTCAGTACTGCTGCCTGATGATCAACATCACATGACTTGGACTAAGATTTGGGGTTTCTACTTGACTGGACAAGATCCCTGCTTGGCTGTAGAGGCTCATATTTGACCCTCAGATTCATGTTAATTCATATGAGTAGGTTTATTCAGGTCAGGCAGCAGTGTAGGTGTAAAGTCCATTGGCTCACAAATCACACAAATAGATACGTAGCTGCAAACTGAACTCTTGCTGTAACCTGACACCCACTGACAACTAAATGTGCCAGAGGGATGGAGTATTACAGTGCAGTAATTCATCCACTTGTCGTATGTTTTGTGTTTCCTTACTTCCTTTTTTTTTATTAAACTTTGCTTTAAAACTGAAACTATCTGGTCTGTTGATTTAAACCAGGACTGGTAAAGGTTTTTTTTATATATATATATATATATATATATATATATATATATATATATATATATATATATATATATATATATATATATACACATATATACACACACACAGATTGATGCATAGCTACTCCTTAGGCCATAAATTGAAAAAAAAAATAAAATAAATAAAAACATTATTATGGCACTGCCCCCATTTGACTGAAAAAAACAGCAGGAAGATTGTTGGTGTTGGTGCACCTTCCTTTCAGACAGGTTCCTCTGGCGTCCACAGTTACTCCTCTTGGATGTGGTTCGTCCTTCTTGGTGGTACGCTGACGTTACCCTGGATACCGTGACTCTTTATACATCACAAAGATTTGCTGTCTTGGTCACAGATGCGGTCAATAACTTTGACTAGGCAGCTCCAAAGTCTTCTTTTTTTTTTTTCTTCAGCCATTCAGAAGTGGACTTGTTGGTGTGCTTTGGATTTGTTCATTGTCCTGCTGCAGAACTCAAGTTTGTTTCAGCTTGAGGTCACAAACAGATGGTGGAATATTCTCCTTCAAGATATCTTGGTACACAGCAGAATTCATCGTGCCATTTATCACAACAAGTCTTCCAGGTCCTGAAGCAGCAAAACAGTCCCAGACCATCACACTACCACCACCATATTTTACTGTTGGTATGATGTTTATTTTTCCGAATTGCGTTGTTACCTTTACTACACACATAATGGGACACACACCTTCCAAAAAGTGAAACTTCTGTCTCGTCAGTCTACTATATATATATATATATATATATATATATATATATATATTCCCAAAAGTCTTGGGATCATCAAAATGTTTTCTGCCAAAATTGAGACGAGCCTTTATGTTCTTTATACTCAGCAGTGGTTTTCATTTTTTGAACTCCATGCAAACCATTTTTGCCCAGTCTCTTTCTTATGGTGGAGTCATGAACACTCACCTTAACTGAGGCAAGTGAGGCCTGCAGTTCTTTGGATGTTGTTGTGGGGTCTTTTGTGACCTCTTGAATGAATTGTCGCTGTGCCCTTGGGGTAGTTTTGGTCGACCAGTCACTCCCAGGAAGGTTCTCCACTGTTCCACGTTTTTGTCATTTGAAGATAATGGCCGTCACTGTGGTTCACTGCAGTCCCAAAGCTTTAGAAATTGCTTCATAACCTTTTCCAGACTGAGAGATCTCAATTGTTTTCTTTCTAATTTGTATTTGAATGTCTTTGGATCTCAGCATGATGTCTAGCTTTTGAGGATCTTTTGGTCTAGTATACTTTGTCAGGCAGGTCCTATTTAAGTGATTTCTTGATTGCGAACAGGTGTGACAGTAATCAGGTCTGGGTGTGGCTAGAGAAATTGAACTCAGGTGTGAGTTGTTTTAACAGAGGAGCAAACACTTTTTCACACAGGGCTATGTAGTTTGGGATTTTGTTTTCCCTTAATAATAAAAACCTGTTTGTGTTATCATTGACTAATATTTAAATTTGTTTGATATCATCAAATGTTAAAGTGATACAAAAAGAAATCAGTATGAGAGCAAACACTTTTTCTTTACCCCACTGTATATATACAAGATATTATGTTAAAAAACAAACAGCATTTATCAAGTAAAAAATCCCTTCCAGATTGCAACAATGCTGATTTTCTTTATATTATGCAGATAAATTGCTATTGAAATGTTAATTATTTTATTCTTAGCTATTTTATTCTTTAGTGACTCCATAAACAGCAGCACTCACAGAGCTGAAAGGTGAATAAGAGCCAAGGAAGCAAAATGCCATTATCAAGCCGAGTCACAGACACGTACTAACACTTCCTCCTTGAATAGGGTGCCATTACTTGATCATAATCAAACAGAATTTATTAGTTTTTAATATAACACAATCAAGTCAGAAACATTTTGGTGAAATGTGTGCATGTAAATAAAATGGGTAACTATTTAAAGTTGGCAGTGTAATCTTCACATAAAATCACAAGGACATGTAACTTGTTGCGTAACGATACAGCATTTTATATTGTTTCATAAAAGGCTTTTGATGTGATAAGGCTGTGTTTTGATAATACAGTTAGACAGCATAATAAGATCAGTTATGGATCATAATATGCAATAAACATTCAAACCTAATCAAGCTCACAATACTGCCTGTGAAAATAGCTTTCTCACATCCTGGATTATATTAGACTACAGACAGACGGACTTTCTTTTTTTTTTTATAGTTTAAGGATATTTTTTTTTTTTTACTAAAACAAACCCATGCAATAGAAATGTTTGCAATAATGAAAATATATTGTGTTAAAACACCACCACATCTTGTCAAATCTGAATTTTGTGCATCATTACACCCACCCTTAAATGTAAAATTTCTCAAACAAGCTCTCCCTAATATGCGGATTTAGGAAAAACCCATGAAGGCATGAAAATTTTTTGGAACAGGATTGTGAATGTACAAATAAATGCTTTCTATTTCTAACCCTAAAGTCTACCATATAAAATGAAACAGTAGGTCCATTTTAGGTGAGGGAGAGAATTAACTGAAATAAAAAAAAAAAAATTATAAAAAAATTAATAAAAAGAGACATCTGGTTAGGGAGTTTTTCCTTGCCACCGCCATCAGGTACAAACTGAAGTATAATCTATACTATTTTCCGTATTTGTTCTAATTTATTTACACTTTTCTTTTTTTTCTGTAAACCTGTTTTGCGACAATGACCATTGTTAAAAGCTCTATGCAAATAAAATAAAAATTTAATCCCTGTGGTCGCTCTGTGAAGTGCATTGACACAGATCTTGATATTTTATAATATTGTGCAGCGAACAAAGATATTAAAGCAGTAATGAAAATAGAAACACCTAGTTTATTTACTCAAACATATCAATGAAAAAACATTAGAAAACAAACTTGACATAAATTATATTCATACACCATTTTGACACATTTATAACCACCAGCGTCGCCATACTGACAGTGAACGGTTATGTACTGTAGGAGCGTGAAGGCTTACGGCTCAGCCCATGTGACCGAGACCACATGATCACAAGAGAAACAACCTGTCGTTCAGATGAGAAGTGCAGAAACATAACCGACTCTACTGCAGCGTAGTGTTACTCATAAAATGGCCACCATTCTGCCAACTTTCTTGACTTATTTCTAGTAACCGACACTTGGACTGAGACTTAACGGCCATAGTGTTAACGAGACTGTGGTTTTTATGGTAAAACAAACATTTGAGAGGGAAACATAGTCCAGAGGTAGGTGACATAAAAATAGAGTCAGTCTGAAATTTACACTGATGAAAATGATATGCTTTGTTGATTTTGGTGCATCTGAGTGTGTTTGAATAAAACACACTGCTTCTTGTATGATAGGGAAAATGCATTTCTACGAGTGCATCCTCTATGCTGAAGCAAACATGTAGAGGAAAGGCGCATTGTGATCGATATCTCACACTGAAGTTTACTATACAGCAGATACAAACTGTACAATTTCTTTTGCACATCTGCACAAGCACCCGCTCCAAAAATTCAGCTGTTTTCACGGCTAAATCTGTCCTCTAGCACAAAGCATAACCGATTGCATCTATGTTTGAAGCTGATGTCTTCTTTCTCATGTCACGCGTGACACTTTTCACACCAACTTGGTAGAAAGATAGAGATGAGTAGACAAGATGCAGGTAGTGTGATGACAGAATGCAGAACGATAATGCTACACAAACATTGACAATGCGCTTTCAGAAGTGCTCTAGCAGCCCATATTTTATACAATCAATATAGCATTTATATATATATAAATCTCTTACATACACAGATTCACACACACGCACACAGTTTTAGCCACATCATCACAATTATTGCTTAGTAGCAGGGCACGAACAGGTGCAAATAAGTGATCCTGACAAAAATCTAATTGATTGAAATTAGATGCACCGATTTGGAAAAGCTGATATCATTAAAAACTAAACGTAAAAAGTTTTTTTTAATCAAATGAAAACATGAGCAGCATAGCAAGCATGTATGATACATAGACACCATTTAATAAAACATGCCTGAATTAACATGAGGGGAAAAAAAAATTGGAAACGGTTTAATCAAGTCGAAATGAAGAACAATAGTACTTTCCAGGGGACAGTGTGGCGCGCAGCACTAACAAATCTGATTTCCACATTTTGTAGTGTTACTACTTAAAACTGAAACAGAATGTACTGGGATTATTTCATAACTCACACACAATACCGCCCATATGAATGAAAGGGTTTCGAGGGGGGGGAAGAAAAACAAACAAACTGGTAAGCTATGTTTATTTTATTCTAGGTGAAAATAATTGGGCATTTTTGTTTCAATTTCTTTCACAGCTCAGTTCGAGGTGGTAACATTACAAAATTATGCAACACAAAATGTTATCAGTACTGTTCGTTGCACATCTTGCCAGGGTACTAAACAAGAAATTACGTGTGCAGCTAGAAATGAGGCAGACCACTGATTAGTCAAATGTAGTTTTTGAAGAAAGGTTAATCAAGTCAAACAAATATAGCCAGCCGTAGTGGCTTTTCTACCAGGCTGTACGGTGCAGAAATCTTCAAGTATTGGTGTCAGTTAATACTGGAAATGTCAGCTGTTGTTAGTGTTTAACATTAACACTGCAGGGGAATCGCACCAACTTATAGCCTTTGGTTAACTCCTGCTGTCACAGGTACCATTAGGCAATGGAAAACAGTACTTGATCTACCTGCACATTCAGATTCGCAACTAAATCAGACTGTTCCACACGGTCAACTGAGAAAGTTATACGTTTTTGATGAGATTTTTTTTTTTCATACCTCTGTGCTCTTTGCTAACTTGAGCTGTTGATGAATGAATCCTCTCACACTGGATGCCATCCTGGCACATTCATTACTGCTTTGTTCAGAAGAGAAAAAGCTTGAGGTACAAATCTTCCAGTCTGGTACCCAAAGCACAGAGCATGTTAGAATCTCATCCAAAACACATTCCATTAAAATGCTGCACCACTTTCCCATTTAAATTCTTTGGAACCCCAAATGACCCTAGAGGTGACCAAGGCACTGCTCGGGTGAGGACTGCTGTGATTCTTTTGTTGCTCTCTCTCTCTCTCTCTCTCTCTGAGGCCACCTTATGCGCAATGAGCAGACCAAACCAGACCAGTCCTCACTTATTTCTGCAGCTCTGCCACCCCACCACTCCTGCTCCTGACTCTAGTGTCTGAGAAAGTGACAGTCCTGTGCAGGAAAAGTTCGTGACGGGTACGTAGCAGAGCAGCAGGCGGGAAGAAGCCCGTTAGCCCTGCAGCTCGTCGAAGCAGGTCTCACATACCCGCACTGGCTTCTTAGAGGATGGTGTCAGGGCGTTCTTGGCTGAGCATTCGGCACAAAAGATGTTCCCGCAGTGGCGACAGTGGTGCTGGAGGAGAAACAATGAATAGGATTCTTTTGGTCATTTTAGAAGAGACAGTTACGAGAATATAATACCAGTCATGCCAGAATGATAAATAAATGCTAGGGGTGGGCGATATACTGGTAGACACAATTAACCGATAGAAATTTTGGTCTATCGTTTTAATCGCGATTGAGATCACGTGACGTTGCACATTACGTAATCACGCAGTACACATTCACTTCTATGGGAAGCCAAAAACATCTAAAGTGGGACGAAACCCTGGCACCCGATTGAGCCGGCGTGGGCAGACCAAATATCTGCGCGGCCCAGTGGAGCGCAGAGATGATCTGGTTTATTCGCGCAGCCCAGTGGATTGCGCAGTGCGGACCAACTTGAGCACCGGGCTGCGCGAATAAACCAGATCATCTCTGCGCTATCCAGATAGTCCAATCGGGTGCTACGGTTTCGTCCCACTTTTGATGTGCTTGGCTTCACATTCACTTCGACAATGGAAGAAGACGGTGCAGCAGCAGTGAGTTTGCTTACCAACAACGAGGAGATTATAAAGAAAAAAGCTGCATCGTCTGTGGTGTGGAATTGGTTTGGGTATAATAAAAGTGTTACGAATGAGATGAACGTGATTTGCAAGGTACGCAAGAGCACTGTTTTAGCAAGCGGTGGAAACACGTCAAACCTTTTCTATCAGCTGAAATCCAAGCATCCAAAAGAATATGGCCAAAGTAAAAAAATGCGGCAAACCTCAGCAATTCACAGTTTAAATAAAATTACATTATGTAAAACAGTTTCTTTGTGTTTGAATTTTTATTTATGCATTTTCAGATACAAACTGCTATATTGTGATATATATCGTTATCGAGGTAGAAAAAATTGCTTCTACCGTGACAGAAGTTTTTGGTTATATGGCCCACCCCTAATAAATGCTCCATGAATTCTGCACGTGTAGCATTAATAACAAAAATTTAAAAAACAACCTGCTCTCATTTCATTCTGTTCTGTGCATTTTAGTCTAATTTGGCTTCGGCTTGTTGTGTGTTTCAAATGAACTACAAACGTTCTGGCTTTGAACTCGACTGCTAAATGTTATCCTTAAAGTTCAGATATCAAACGCTGCTGATCTAAGACGAGACATACAAGTGGGGCAAACAAATACTTCAGTGTTTTCAATCTTGCTGATTAGAGCATGCTTCTTTATCAGCACTTCAACTGCTGCAGCACGACAATCGTGCTTTCACTGGAGACGTGCTGGAGTAGATAAAAGTCCCGCTGCACAATACAGTCCGTTCACAGAGGGGGAAACAAAAACAAACAGATGGCAGACTTTGAATGCTGCCTGTCTGAAAGTGGTTCCCTGTAGTAGACCATTAACATAGTATTGATTTAATGCTTTGATCATGCGGCACCATCAACCACGCGCAAGAGTCTGTGGGTGTGAGGCGAGGAGGCAGGAAAGAGAAAAAGAAAAGGAACTAGAACAATCACCTTCCGGATGGTGACAGAGAAGCCTTTCCCACAGGACATGCAGTTCTGCACCTCGTTATCCTCTGCCCACTTCCGTGTGAGGGTCTGTGACTGCTTTATCTGCACCAAGAGATATATAGCTATATAAAATCAACAAATTCTGTAATAAAGTGCATACGAGTGGTGGTGATGATAATGACAACATGGCATGATGCAACATTCAGTTAGGAAAAAAAAAACACTACACAATAACAATTAATATAACAATAGTAGGTAATGTGTAAAAAAAAAAAAAGTTATTTTAAAGTTAATTTTAAACTGTAATTTTATAGGCTTTAAGGTAATTTGTCCATAATTCGAGTTTATACTGCATAAGATTTAGGGGTTTTGTCAATTATTATTATATTATTGTGTTATGAATCAAACTCCTATTGTACAGTATACAAGTTTAATTACTCCACTACCAATAATCATAATACAAGATGAGATGGGGGGGGGTGAACACATGATTATGTTATAATTTTTTTTTATATCACATTGTTAAAAGATAAAAAATAAAAAAAAACATTTTCAGCAGTGCAAGTTTAATGTTATTTTACAAACTCAAGTACATTTGATTACTTCTAGCAAGCTGGTTTTTAGTACTTCAGTTAAAAGCAGCATCATTAGAATGTGCACATCAGGACCAAACAGAAAAGGCAAACAGAGCAGGTGTTTTTTTACTTCCATGTGAGTGTTGGTGAATGTAGGAGGTATTTGAGAGACTTATAAAATATCCCATGCACTCTACAAAAAGCCCACCTACAGTCGTGCGCATGTATGGGTGTGTGGGTGTGTGTTTAGGACCTGTAAGGATTGATTTTCTCGACCCAGCTCTTGCATGGCTGCCGTGGTGTCGTCTAGTTTTCTCCTCATCTCCAGCACTTTGGCTTGCAACTTCTCTATTTCGCCTTCGTCCTTCACACACCTAGAGTGCAGCAGCATGGAACACAAGAGAGCAAAGTGTATGTGTGAGTGAAAGTATTTAAAGTTGAGCAGGAAGGGAAATACAAACAGCAAGTAGGCAGTTCCTAACCTCTCGAGCAGGGCACGTCTCTCGTCTTGGTTGTTCTGCACAGTGGCCTCAAGCACAGCGATTTCGCCACGCAATTCATCGGTCTGTTTCTCCAGCTCGCTCACGCGTCTCTGACTGCTCTGCCACTCTCGCTTCAGCGTGGCAACGTTCTCATTAAGGGCAGAAACCTGCATTGTGAGCTTTGCCTCGGCCTCCTCCTTGCGCTTTTCCACTTCATCCTTAGCCTTCGCTTCCAATGCCTGGGGAAAAATACAGAGAGAGGGAGGGAGACAGAAACAGAGTGTGATGGTGAAGTAGTTACAAATTGTATGTATGCATGCATTAGTCAATCAACTATTTTAGTGTTCAAATCACCCTCTGCTAAATTTAAAGGAAGGATTACTTAAAACTAGGGAAACTCTCATAAATAGTAGTTTGCACATCGAGTCTCACCACTCTGTATTTCCCAAGGGGGCTGTTATATCAAGACTGTAAAATCAGACAAAAGTGCAGACCCCTAGTGCTTCTACAGGGCACAAATTGTAACCTCCCCTGTTTCTCAGATACAAAGGAAGGGGGGGCATGAATCTCTATAGCTCTATGGTCTACGAGCTACAAGCAGTGAAGACAACCTTAGATACAAAAGCCGTGTTCAGCTGTAGATTAATCTTCACAGCATTAGCAGCAAACCGTGTACATGATGGATGCCCCGCTGTGGAGATCACGCTCTCCCGTTCAGCATCTCGGATGCAAGAGCGAGAAGAAGTGCTGTCTCTCAGTTAGCTCAACTGGAACTACAGCAGGATCTGTCGCCACCCGACTCACCATCACCCCCTGATTCTGTACCTCGCTCTGATACAGTTGAACCCTCATCTTCATCCCTCACATTCATTTCTACTTCTTTCTCCTCTCTCATTTCTTTCCTCTGGTTCCTACTCTCTCTCTCCTCTCTTCCTCTTGCCCAGACTTGAGCCTTTTTCTAGCGGAAAAAGTTGCCAATATTTTAACCCACATTTTTACTTCCTTTTCATTTTGTGCTGTGAAGGAATGAAAGTGTGTCATGGTTAAAATCCATATATTTCATTAACATACATCGTGGGAAAGTGTGATTTATACATTAAATTAAAACCACAGAACAAGATTAATAAAGATGTAACACATGGTCGCGCGTTGCTCTGTGAAGGGAGTGACGGCCGGACGAGAGCACTTACTGTAATAGCTCCCACCGGCTCACTGCAATAGACGAAAAACTAATTGGAAATATTCTCATCAGGTGCATGTCCCATCTATTGCACTGAGCCGGCTGGAGCTATAATAAAGAGTGAGGACAGTGAATGGCCAAGATAGATGTAGGTGTGTGTGGCGCATGTGAAAAGATGCTGAAAAGAGCTTCAAAATTGCCTTTCCAAGTGATCTTGAGGTTTTTAATCCCATCATGGTTAAGGTGGCATAATGTTTGTGTGCAGATTCTGTGCTTTAGGTCTAAACTGGATGTTTATTTTGTGATGAACTCTTCAGGGAGTGACTTCACATAACACACACAAACCACTATTATTGAATCCTGTTTAATGTTACATTTAACTGAGGTTGTCTGTCACAACTCCACAAGAAAAGGCTCTTACTTCATATCTTGCGATACTGTAGCAGCTCGTGGTGCGTGTTGAGCAGCGCATTAGTAGCAGGAGCAGGGCTGTGTGTTTGTGAGGTATTCAGGTGCAGTACAGAGTGCAGCTCACCCACACTCTGAAAGTGCTCCTGGTTTTTTTTTTTCTTTTCTTTCAGTTCTAGACAGCTTATGGACATAGTTTTGTTTTTACCTTCTCAATGTTAGGAACTGAAAAGTACCACATAGTGCTCCTGCATAACAGTTCCTAAAGAAAGAAGACAAACTCTCCAACATGCAGCACTGAAATAGAGAACATTAAGTTCCTGATATCATTACTCTTTATGTTCCTGATAAGGATTACCACTTGTAACTCTAGTGGACAAGACCCGAGCACTTTAAATGGACTCGATGACATTTGGTTAAAGACCCTCAGCAGGTAAGCATACAAACTCCACAGATTGGGACGCGGGTGAATCATCACTCCTTCATGGCTTTGCTGCGGGCAGACTATCTCTGCATAACACAACTTTGTCGGCCACTAGAAGGCGCCCCCTTCCCGTGCCAATTTAATTGGAGGGAAGGCATACAACTGCGGCAGTCTTATGGAGAAGAATAGTGGGCTGAAGCGCTCCCAGGTCTGAGCCACCAACAACGTTCTCAAAACATCCTCCCTTCTCTCACAACCCGCCCCCACCTGGAGAGAAGATCCGCCCCCAGGTTTAGGTGCCCTACATTATCGAGTGGCCACGAGTGACAGAACAGAAGTCCCAGAAGTGCCAGAAGTCCCTCCTTGCCTGTTTATATACTGTATGACAGTATATAAACAGGCATACAGCATGTTGTGTTGTCTGTTCTGAGGAGAACACGATGGCTATCAAAATTAGGGCTGGTCCGAATACCATATTTTGAGCTCCGAGTATTCGATAGTGATCAACATTGAATGTTCGAAGCTTCGGTGGGAGGGGGCTGAATATATTCTTTAATAAAGGCAATATCTTTAATATCTCTAATAAAGGCAGGGATCTCTCTGTGTGTGTCGGTCTGTTGCATTTTTATGTCGAGAACCGTTCATCCAACTGCTGCGGACGCAAGGGAGTGCAAAGTCGCATTTTTGTGTAATATGGATACAGGCAAGTCGCGACACTTTCAGAATGAATAAAACTTTAATAAAAGGAGGAAGCCCAACATTAAAACAAACAAATAAATCACAAATTAGCAGCACAGTAATTACTGGTGCCGTAAAGGGTAGGCTATTTAAATAAAAGAACGAAAAATTAATTAACGAAGTTCAACGATGGTTGGTAGTAAGTGGTGAGGGTGACCAAACCACCCTCACCACTTACTTGTCAGCGTAAATAAAGGTGTCTTCAGCCAGGACACGAGAGGGCGTGATGTCCCATATGATGTGTGTTGTACTAAGTAAATCGACTGACAGGGAACCGTAAACGTGTACCTTCAAATTTCTTCTTCAAATTCACTTCAAATTTTCCAATCTCATGTTTAATTGTAAAATATGTCTATGAATATTTAGTCACAAAAAGAAAGCTTTATACGATCACACATACATCCATCATACTGTAAGTATATACAGGATGACAGAATAACGGGAACTTTTGAATTTATTCGTACAGGAGGACGCCATCTAAAGGACGTAATTTAAAAAAAAATGATAAATTCCATCAATGTTTCGTAAATGGCAAGTTTTAGGTTTCAATTACTATGAATAAAATTTATTTCTTTTATCACTTCTACTTTTATTGGATTGTAAAAAGTTCCAGTTTTTTGTGTCACCCTGTATTAACTCGTCCATGCGATCCATGTGTAGCTCTTATTATTCATTACAGATGTTAGTTATATTAACTCGTCTCTTTTTTTAAGAACCAAATCCCCCCAAAATTAAACAAGAAAAATTGTACCAGTTGTTTGTGCATCTTGTCAGTCTCTGCTTTGTGTTGCTGTTGTGACTGTGTGATGGACTCGCGGGTGGTCTGATGTTCCTTCTTCTCCTGCTCCAGTGCTGCTTGGATCGCTTCAACCCGGCCCTGTAGCTCTACTTTCTGCTGAAGTAAGAGCTGCTTCGCTGCCTGCAGGTCCTTGAGCTCCTATACACACACAAGCGTTCAAGAATAATTCCAGCTGCTTAATTCTTGTAAACATTGATGTGATTTTCATAAGCATCAATACTAACTACAATTTGCCAAGAAATACTGAGAACCTGGAACCTATGAGGGTTGAAAAAATTATTGGCTATACATCTATACATATAATAAAACCACATAGTTGAGGTGTCTGTACATTGAAGATATTTGTATAATATCTTATGATATCTCAAAATTCAACAGATGGCGCTGTACATTTTTAAATACATGCTTATGAGTGTGCAATTTGAAATCTACTTAAACACGATCTCATACCTTCATTCTGCTCAATTCACGGTAACACGTAGAAAATTCAACAGATAGCGTTGTATGTTTTTTTAAAACACGCTTATGCGTGTGGGATTAAATTCTACCATAAGAATTATGACTGTTCAGACTGTTTCAAGTCCAAGAGTTAAATCTGCCAGTCTGAAGCAATTTTGTTCAGCAGCTAACCTTCTCACTCTTGTCTGCCAGAGCTTTCAGTTCAGCAATTAGCCTGCTCCGCTCTTTCTCCAGCCCACTCTGAGCCTCTCTCAGCTCCTCCACCTGAGAACGCTCCTTCTTTAGCTCCTCCTGCATCAGCTCCTGCTCACACATGTGCACACACAGACAAGCAAGCACCCAAATACACACGATAAGTAGTGTTTGACTGAACAGAGAGTCCAGATACATATGTGCGCTGTTCCTCTCAGAGCTTGCTAACAGTACCTGCTGCTTCTGCAGTTCTCGTAGCGCCTCCTCCTGCTGTTTGAGCTTCTCGTCCCTCTTCTTTAAGTCTTTCTCCAGTGTTGCATGTCCTGTTTTCAGATCCTGGATTTGGGCCTCACGAGTGTTCAGCTTGTTGGTGCTGGCTACCAGTTCCTCCTGAGTCAGGGCCAGCTTCTCTTCACGTCCCTATACATACAAGCTCTTCTATTACTGAACTGCAAGGCCAGTGTTTCACATAGCACAATGCACCAAAACCTCACAAAACTCAAACAGGATTTTCCCCTAACTGGATCACTACCATGAGTTTCTCATTTCATGTTTTTGATTTACACAGACCCCCCCAAAAATACAAATAAATAAATTTATTTTTACGCATTTGTGAGGTCAGACTCTGATGTTGGATGAAAAGGTGTGGCTCGCAGTCCCCGCATTAATTGGATGTGACTCCAAATTCATAATCATGTGAAGGGAGGCGAGCGAATACTTTTTTTTGCGAAGAAATTACTGCAATGCAGAGAAGAGAGAACACGGCCCAGTGGACAGTGCAGCGCGACTATCTGGATAGCGCAGAGATGATCTGGTGGCTGCCCGGTGGATCGCGCAGCGCGGCTCGAATCACAAGCCTGCGCGACTCACTGTTTATTTAAAAATAATTTATTTAAAATGTCAGGACTGTTTAATATTGTTTCCGCATTGCCATGCCTGGTTTGTACATGCGCATCCCAGCGGGGTAAAATGTATTTTGATAGTCGGTGCAGTCTATTTCTATCAGCGCTGCGCAGGTTTGTGATTCGAGCAGCGCTGCTCAAGTTGGTCCGCGCTGCACGATACACCGGCCCTGGATATTTGGTTTGCCCACGCCGGCTCAATCGGGTGCCACGGTTTCGTCCCAGTTTTGGCTTCTCACAGAAGTGAATGTGTATTGCGTGGTTATGTAACGTGCAACGTCACATGATCTCAACCGCAATTAAGACGATAGACCAAAATCTTGATCGGTTGACAAATTTCTACCGGTTAGCCGTGTATACCGTTATATCGCCCCACCCCTAGTAGCCATGTTTCCAAGGAGGTGCACATCAGGCTACGCTTTAGGGTACGCGACTGTGTGAGAGCTATGTCATAGACTTGAAGCATAAATCAGCTTTTACATTCGGAAATCTTACATTATGTTGTGGCTCATTGTGTTGTAAATATGCCTTTAACTTTAAAAATGCTGTGCTTTTGCAGATTTGGACAAAAGAAAATACCACAAAAGATGCTAGGGTTACCATACGATATTGTGAATCTGTAAAGACTAAAGTCATCATTGACACCATTGTAATTTCAAAATGTTTGAATCCACCAACTGTGCTCATGTCTCACACACACAAACCTTGAGGTCCTGGCGTAGAGAAGAGACTTCAGACTCCATGCCATAATAATCAGACTGTACTTTGGACAAGGTCTCGTTGGTACTGTCACAGGTTTTCTGAAGCTCTGCTCTGTGGTTTTTCTCTGAATTCAGCTGTTCAGATAGCACAGTCATCTGTTCCTTCAGCTTCGTTAACTCCTCCTCCTAGATCACACAGATGTTCCTTTTAATTTACAGAGCCAAAATGTGATCTAGAAAAGAAAATTCTTTGCTGTTCTAAGGCACAGATAATTCAAGCTTTAAACACTTTTCAAATCTGCTGAATTAATGGATGTAAGTTACAGGTGTGTCTCCAATGCTGAAAAAAGCTCCAGGTGGCAGAAATGACAAATTGTACATCATCATCATTCTATGCATATGATGCTAAAAGCACGTGCCTTCTTTGTCCGAGTGGTCTGCAGGTCTGCTATTTGGCTCTGCAGTTTTTTCACTTCCTCAGTGAAGGATCCTTGGGATGTCTTTAGCTGTGTCTGGACTTGCTGGATGTCCTTCTCCTTTTCCTTCACTGCATCCTGAGACTGTTTTAATTGGGTATTCATCTCTTGCAGTTGTGCCTGAAGCTTCTTCTCCACCTAATTGAATTTTACTCAAGTTAAAATGTTCTGCTCCAGGTATTAAAAAAAAGTATAATCATAAAAGTTTATATTTTCTCACCTCTGCCATTTTCCCCAACTGAGCTTTGGCTGTGGTCAATTCTTTAGCCGTTGCTTCTACGTTCTTCTGAAGCTCTTGCTGGGCCTTCTGGTAAACTTTCTCCTGTAAGGGAGAAATGTGGCTATATTACTACCCAATGATGGATGGGAAATTATTCTGAATTTATCTCATGAATGTACACAAAAAAATGCAGCAAAAAAAAAAAAAAAAAAAAAAAAAAAAAAAAACACATGCGGAAAACACGTACACAATTGTTGCTTTGTGGTGTTTGTTTCCTAACCGTATTAGCCGGCGAACCACTCAGAGCTAAGTTAACTGTTCCTGCCCTCAGCCCATAAGAACCCACCTTCTCTTCTAGGGCTGCTGTACTGGCCTTCTCTTTCTCTTGCTGGGTCTCACTCGCCTTCAGGGCTGCAGAAGCCTTGCGTAGGTCCTCCTTCACCTTCTGCAGCTCTTTGGCCTGTGTATCTCTCTCCTGCTTGGTTTTCTGGTGCTCCGTGCTCAAGCCTTGGAGCTTCTTCTCCAGTTCAGATTTTTGCACATTTCCTTCACCAACGAGTTTCTCCAGTCTTGTCTTAATATCACTCTGTTCCTGTTCCAACTTTACAACATGCTTTTGTGCATCTCCCAATGCTGAGCTTTTTTTCTGCAGCTCCTCCTGAAGAGCTGCAGCCCTGAAACACGGACACAAAGACACTGTCCATTATACAGCTTAAACATTACAGAAAAAAAATCTACAACCGTCCACTTTTTTTTAGCAATCAGGGTTATCAGAATCAGAATCAGAATCAGAATCAGAATCAGAAAGAGTTTTATTGCCAAGTACGCTTGCACGTACAAGGAATTTGTTTTAGTGACGGAGCTTCCAGAACAAAAAATACAAATGACAAGACAAAAACAGCATGACGCAAAAAAAAAAAAAAAAAAAAAAAAAAAAAATTTTTTTAAATGGTTGACATCAAATGGAGTACGATGTGAGATACTTTTAAATAAGTTACATCAATATCTGAAGTCTGTGGTATTATACAGTATATTGCACAGTGGTATTGTACACAATATTGCACATATATTTATTGACCGTTTGAATGATGTTTATCTGTTAAGGAGGTAGATTGCCTGGGGGAAAAAACTGTTCTTATGCCTGACTGTCCTGGTGTTCGGTGCTCTGTAGCGTCGACCCGATGGCAAAAGTTCAAAAAGAAGGTGGCTTGGGTGTGAGGGGTCCAAAGTGATATTCCGTGCCCTTTTCTTCGCTCTGGATATATACAGTTCTTGCAGCGTGGGCAGGGGAGTGCCAATAATTCTTTCAGCAGTCCGAACCGTCCTTTGTAGTCTTCTGATGTCTGCTTTCGTAGCTGAGCCAAACCAGACAGTTATTGAAGTGCACAGGACGGATTCAATGACGGCTGAGTAGAACTGTGTGAGCAGCTCCTGTGGCAGGTTGAATTTCTTCAGCTGGCGAAGGAAATACAACCTCTGGTGGGCCTTTTTAACAATGGAGTCAATGTGAATGTCCCACTTCAGGTCCTGAGAGATGGTCGTGCCCAGGAACCGGAATGACTCCACTGCCGTCACAGTGCTGTTCATGATGGTGAGTGGGGGAAGTGCAGGTGGGTTTCTCCTGAAGTCCACGATCATCTCCACTGTTTTGAGCGTGTTTAGCTCCAGGTTGTTGTGACTGCACCAGACAGCCAACTGCTTGACCTCCCTTCTGTATGCAGACTCGTCACCGTCCTGGATGAGGCCGATGATTGTAGTGTCATCTGCAAATTTCAGGAGCTTGACAGTGGGGTCTGTGGAGGTGCAGTCGTTGGTGTAGATGGAGAAGAGCAGTGGGGAGAGAACGCATCCCTGAGGGGCTCCAGTATTGGTGGTGTGACTGTTGGATATGAATTTTCCCAGTTTCACTAGCTGCTGCCTGTCTGTCAGAAAGCTGGTGATCCAGTGACAGATAGAGCTAGGAACAGAGAGCTGGTTTAATTTGGTCTGAAGCAGTGCTGGGATGATCGTATTAAAAGCTGATGAAAAGTCTATGAACAAGACCCTTGCATAAGCCCCTGGTTTGTCCAGATGTTGAAGGATGAAGTGCAGTCCCATATTAACTGCATCATCAACAGACCTGTTTGCTCTATAAGCAAACTGCAGGGGGTCCAGTAAGGGTCCTGTGATGTCCCTCAGATAGGCCAACACCAGTCTTTCAAATGACTTCATGACCACAGATGTTAGGGCGACTGGTCTGTAGTCATTAAGTCCTGTGATTTTAGTTTTTTTTGGAATGGGGATGATTGTGGAACGTTTAAAGCACAAAGGCACTTCACATTGTTCCAGTGATCTGTTGAAGATCTGTGTGAAAATGGGCGCCAGCTGGTCAGCACAGGATTTCAGACAGGCTGGTGTCACGCCGTCAGGGCCTGGAGCTTTCCTTCTCTTTTGTTTCAGAAAGATCTGGCGAACATCCTTTTCACAGACCTGGAGTGCAGGGGGGGAAGAGAGGGTGGTTGTCAGAGGTGATAATGGTGGTGTAGAAAGAGGGTTAGGACAGGAGTGTGGTGTGAGACTGGGAGTTTCAAATCTACAATAGAACTCATTCAGGTCATCAACCAGTTGTTGATTCCCTACAGAGTTGGGGGATGGCGTCTTGTAGTTAGTGATGGTTTTCAGGCCTTTCCACACTGAAGCAGGGTCGTTTGCAGAAAACTGGTTTTCCAGTTTTTTAGAGTAGCTCCTCTTAGCTGCTCTGATCGCCCTTGTTAGTGTGTTCCTGGCCTGGTTATACAAGATCCTGTCCCCACTCCTGTAGGCATCCTCTTTGGCCTGACGAAGCTGTCTGAGCTTTGCTGTAAACCATGGTTTGTCATTGTTATATGTTAAAAGTGTCCTGGTAGGGATGCACATGTCCTCACAGAAACTGATGTAGGATGTTACAGAATCTGTGAGCTCGTCCAGATTGGTGGCAGCAGCTTCAAAAACACTCCAATCAGTGCAGTCGAAACAGGCCTGTAATTCCTGTTCTGCTTCACTGGTCCATCTCTTTACTGTCCTTACTACAGGCTTAGCAGATTTAAGTTTTTGCCTATAGGTTGGGAGAAGATGAACCAGGCAGTGGTCAGAAAGTCCTAAAGCTGCTCTGGGGACGGAGCGATATGCATCCTTTATTGTGGTGTAGCAGTGATCCAAAGTATTTTTGTCTCTGGTGGGGCATGTAATGTGCTGTTTGTATTTAGGCAGTTCACGTTTGAGGTTTGCTTTGTTAAAATCCCCAAGTATAATTATAAGAGAGTCCGGGTGTTGTTGCTCCGTGTCTGTGATCTGAGCAGCCAGCTGTTGCAATGCTGCGTTCACACACGCTTGTGGAGGGATGTACACACTCACAAGAATGAACGAGGTGAACTCGCGCGGCGAATAGAAAGGCTTGCAGTTGATGAAATATGCCTCTAGATCAGGACAGCACATCTTCTTCAATGGTGTCACATTTGTACACCAACTTTCGTTGATGTAAAAGCATGTCCCGCCGCCTCGCGATTTCCCCGTTGATTCTGTGTCGCGATCCGCTCTGAACAGGTGGAAGCCCGGCAGGTGTAGCGCGTTGTCCGGGATGGCTTCATTCAGCCAGGTTTCCGTGAAACACAGCGCGGCAGAGTTTGAAAAGTCCTTATTTTTCCTGGAGAGCAGGAAAAGTTCGTCCATTTTGTTGGGTAGAGAGCGGAGATTCGCCAGATGTATACTCGGCAGCGCAGTTCTAAAGCCGCGCTGTCGGAGCTTGACGAGCGCACCGGCTCTCTTCCCCCGCCTGCGCTTCTTAAAGCATTTAAACAGCGCAGCTGCTCCGCCGGTTACAATGTTCAGTAAAACGTTTGAAAAATCAAAAAGTGGTTGAAAATTGTGTGATGTGTCCTGCTGAACGTTCAGCAGTTCATCCCTGGTATAAGTTATTACGTTTGAGAAACAAAAAACAGGACAAACTAACAAAAACAGTAAGACTAATGGAGAGCTCCACACTGAGGCAGCCATCCGCGGCGCCATCCTGAGAGAAAAAAAAAAATCGTTATGTGTAACGAAGAAATTTACTGAGGGTTGATGTGAATTCTCTTCAACACAATGAGCAACAATCCAACATGACAAACTGAAAATACTTTCAGTTTTAAATAGATATTTAAAAAAATAGACAATATGATGGAAAGAACCTGGTAAAAGCCTAGTAACCTGTTAAGATGGTATTCAATATGAATATTTGATGATGAGAGCTGACTGTGAAGGCACAGGTTGTAATTTTACTGTATTCATCGTGTTCAAGAAATGAAACTTAACTGTTTAACTGTAACACTACTCACAACCATAACAATCCCAGTTCCCTCCAGTCTAGTTTATCTTTTAGTACATTTGTGCACTGAGTAATATAAGATATAAGAATAATGATAAGAAATATAAGAGCACTGGTGTTTCTCTGGGTCTGACATCATAGAAGTGACCGTAACCTGGATTTCAGATTTCATTTAATTAACTTTCTAAATATTTAAAAGACAGAATTGCTTTATGCAGAAATGAAGTAAAATACCATTTTCTTTACCTAAATAACCATGCCAAATAAATTTGACAGTATAACATGAATACTGATGAAGACTATCTAATTATGCCATTTCTTCCTTATTGTGCATCATCATACAAAAGAAGACTTTTCAAAGACAGGACAAAATTCAGCTTTGCCAGAAAGATGAAAAACCTACCCTTGTTTTTCAGTGTCCAGGTGGAGACTGAGCTCCTTATTCCTCTTCTCCAGTTCACTAATCTGCTGCTGCTGTCTTTTCTGTGCCTTCTGTGCTTGTTCCCTTCCTGATCGCAGCTCCACTAACTCAGCTTCTGCTTTCTGCAATAAATAGAAATGTTTTATGAGTACATGAACATGCTCTGAATAGAATTTACGCCCAAAATGTGGAAATAAAACTACGGCTTGAGCCATTGAGGAACAGATAGTAGCAGGGGAATTCTCAGTCCCAGCAAAGAAGATAAAACCTTTATAGACAAAGTTACTCAAGGGACTAATTAAACCTGGTGTGTGCTGCTGACCTTAGCCTGGCTCTCCAGACTGTCGGTCTTCTGCTCTGCAGCCAGCAGCTTCTCCCTAACCTCCTTCAGACCGGCCTCCAGCTGCAAGCACTGTTCCTGCTTTTCCTGCAGCCGACAGCTCTGCTCTTCCAGCTGAGCCTGAGCTTTACTCACCTCCTACACACATGCACACAAACCCAATGCATTAATACTGCCTGTATTTTTTATTAGACGCAAGAATAATGTAAATCTAATTACTTTGAAAGGAAAAAATTTTAATTATTGGTTATTTACCTGTTGTTTGTCTTGCAAGGCATGCTGGGCAGTTTCTAGATGGCTCTCTAGATCTGCTCTCTGGGCAGTTTTCGCTGCTTCAGCTGACAGTAGCATCTCTGTCTTAGCCTTTAGCTGGCAATTAAATCAATTCACACTATTACTTTATAAGCTGAAACAGAAAATATAAACATTCATCATTGCATTTCTGTGTAAGATAACACACCTGGGTGTCAAGTTGGGCAAGTCTCTCCTTGCTCTGGGTGAGCTGGGAAGTGAGATCTGTTGCATTACTCTCCAAGGACACGCACCGGTCCTGTGCTGAGCGCATCTGGCTCTTCTGCTCTTGTAACTGCTCATGGAGGTTCTCTTGTGCTTGTTTATGACTCTCTGACTGGTTCTTCAGTTTTTCTATCAGCTGATTTATCTATAGGAGAACATAAACAGAGGGGGCACATTACCAGCCTGAACCAACTCAATTTTATCCTAATGTGACACAGATATTTCCAACTTTTTAGGGCTGTTGGAATGCATAAATCTGATATGAGACACTTTCGTATGTGTTCCTAAATTAGCTACATATCTGATATGGGGATCATGCTACAAGTAGTTGAATGAGAACAGGCAGATTGGACCTTTTTGGCTCTGTGCAAGCGTGGGGCACTTTGCTGATGTCAGTCAGAACTGGCAGCGCAGGTATTTCATAAATGTAGTGCTAACAATAGCTAATTAAACCGTGAAAACAGCTGACTATCTGCTTGCCATTCACCAGAGCAAAATCCCAAACATATTTTGAATAAATTTGCATCCAATGTTTGAAATGAATGAGTGGCAAATATGATTTGTTTTAAACAGACTGGTGATAAAAAATAAAAAGCACTGGCAGTTCCAGACAGGCGAATCCACATGAAAGTTAATAGTCATGGTATGGAAATCCGGAACTGAGCAATATGGCTTGTAATGTGAACATAGTTGTACAGTATCCCAACAAGATACACTGTAATGTGTGAAGCTTTTCTTAGCTATGGTCTATGTGTGAGTGTGTCTCCTGCACCTGCTCCTGTAGTGTGTGGTTCTTTTCCTGTAGTTGGTTGAGTAAAGCAGCTTCTCCTTCTCCTGCTTGAATCTTGGCACACAGGTCTTGTCTTTCAGATTCCAGCTGACTCAGGCTGGCTTTGCTTTTCTGCAGGAGAGCCTCCAGATTCTGGATTTTCTGGTCCTTATCACCAATCTGACGCAGCACCTGCTCCAAATCATTCTACAAGAAAGATGACGGAAAGTAGCTAATATGTTAACAGCACTGTACACATTTTTTTAATATTACTAAGCAATTAAAAATGTTTTTACATCCGGGATGATCAGTACATCAGTGCTTTCCAATCTCAGACCTGAGGACACTGAGTGTTTCTGATATTTCTGTTTTAGCACAACTTATTGCTTATGCATCTTTGGATATAAAGAAAAACAGTTACCTGTGCTTCTCGCAGCTTGCTGTTGGTGCTCTGCTGGAGAGCTTGCAGTTCTTGATGTTGCTGTTTGGATTTGTCCAGCTGTTGCTGCAGGTCAGTGGACTTGGAAGTATTCTCTTTTAGCTGGAACACAACACACACAGTTAAACATGGTTTATGCACTCAATAGCAAGATGATTATTACAGAAAGATAACTACCCACCAGTCCCACTACCTCAATTCTAAATGAATTTTTCTTACTAACTGTGCAAAGCTTCAATAATTATATAAAACTTTAGAGGCATAATTGCCTGTTGTTGCCAGTCAATATCACACAATGTCATAGACTAAAGCATGTCAGGGATGTAAGTGACTCAGCAAAATCTAATGCAATACTGAGCTGGTCTGTCAAAGCCATGATGCTGATACTTTGGAATAGAATTAAAGTCTTTTCTAGTGTTGGTTGAAGCTTACTGGGATGTAAAGCAATTGTTTTTTTAAAGACTGGCAAGAATTGTGCTTGTAAAATATCTATATCCAAATAGTCCTGAGAAGTTGTGCAGCTTGTTAATCATAAAGCACTCTGGCAAACATCAGATCTCAGGTCAGCTTAATTCACTAACTGAATAACTAATTTCCCCTTTAAAGCTTACCTGCTCCTCTAATCTGGAAAGTTTAAGCTGGAGGTCAGCGACCTGCTGTTCGCGGTCCTTCAATTTTTCTCCTGCAAGCTGTCTCTGCTCCTTCAGGCGACCCTGCACTTCACCCAGCTGCCGCTCCGTCTCCAGCAGCTTCCCATGCAGCTGCGTTCCAAAATACAGAGCAGCTCACTGTAAACCAAATTCCCTTTTCAATCCGAGTGCTTGTGAGTGTTGTGAGTGTTGTGAGTGTGTCTGACCTGGCTGATTTCACTCTGCTGTTGCAAGCCGTGGCTCTCTCTCTCCTCCCTTTGCTGCTGAAGTTGTTTGCGCTCAGCTTTCAAGTCCTGGTGGCTAGTCTCAAGCTCAGCCAGCTTCTTTCTGAGACGCCCTACCTCGTCCCCGCGCTCAGTTAACTCGGCCTGGACCCGACTGAGGGAGGCCTCTCCTGCTGAAGCGCGTGCTTGGCTCTCCTGCAGCTCCAGCTCCCTTTGGTGAAGGCTAGCCTGCAGATTCTTCTTGGATAACTGATCCTGAGCCAGCCGCTCCTCCAGCTCTTGGCTATCCTTCTCCCGTCGTAAAAGCTTTGCTGACAGTATCTGAGAAAAGCAGAGCATTAGCAAAATTAACAGAGGTTAATTATCATCATCATCATCATCATCATCACACTGCAAAATGTGATTTCCTAGCCAGTGAAAATCACTTATTATATTTATAATATTTTTTATAACATTACAAAACAAATATGAAATAATTAAATGTATTTCTAGACAAAATTTGTTAATTTTAAGTATAAATGTCTGGTTCTACTGGAAGATAATTTTGCTAGTTTTAAGCATTTGTTTCTTGAAAGAAATGCTTAATATTACATTTTCGAAGAAAAAAAAAAAACGGCTTAATAATTTTACGTTTGCTTTGTTTTAAGGTTAAATGAGAATTTAACCAGATTTAAGATATTTTCACTTACTGAAATATCACATTTGGCAGTGCAGAGTCAGTAAGAAACAAATAAATAAAATATTTAAAGCAAAATCTTGAAATATTGTTACTCCATAATCACAATTAGCAATGTAACGAGCTACGGATTACAAAAGAAAATGAACATGTATTCATTTTAACAATTTTTTTAAAACATGAACAGCATAACAGCTCAGAAAAAATGTCTAATAAAACATTAGTTTTCTTTATAATTCAAAAATACATGGGAACCGGCTTAAACTAAATTTAGCACACAAAATAAAATAAGACAAACATAAATATCAGTCCTCTTCAGAAGTAACCTTTTAGACACCCGGGCTCACATTCTCAGTGCCGGCAAGAAATAACATTTAAAAGTTAGTTTAAAAGACAGTTTTACACAAGAAGCACCAGTGGACAGTATGCTAAATTCTACTCTGAGACAGCGATTAAGTCAGCTTTGATAATGACAAGTGCTGCTAATATAGTGTGGTGACACATGTCACTGAGATTTTTCCATGTGTACTTCATGCCAGAGACAGCTGTGACGGTTTTACAAGCAGCTTTTAATGTTGTTTAAACTTTATTTTCTCCTCTTCAGCAATAATGTCTCATTTTCTTGTGTTCATCTGTTATTTTTACTCTTCACACAGACCTTTATCCATTCAAGCATGTTCTTCATTTGCTTTGTTCTACATGCTTTATTCTAAGATGCTCATTTTCAATTATCAGTTAACAGGAACAATTGAAACATCAGGCTTTTTTATGTTCCGATGTAGGTTTTGACAAAATTATTTCAAATATGGGGTCAGTAACTACATGGATACAAAACCACTTACGATTAATGAACAACTGATATGCTTATCAGTTCTCAACTTCTCTCTCCATTGCTGTCTTTTGATGCCATTATTTATTCGTCAGTTGTTCCTTTTGTTCCACATCAGAAGTTCACTTCACAAGCTGTCTTCAGATCCCTGACATAGTAAATTGTTTCCAGTCACTCACTTCGTAGAAGCGGTCTGAACTTTCCCAGCACCACAACACGCTGACATTCTAATCCCTCCTGACAACAGGCACATAGGCAGCTGAGGGCCATTACAAGGGTCTATTCTATACATCACCCTAAAGGACAGGGGTGCCACGGCACACATCACTCCCAGCTAGTTTAATTATAGAAGTTTCAAAGCGCATCAGCATACACAGACAGACAATAAAATTGCACCATGCTGACAATGTTATGCAAGTCATCGTAGGCTTGATATGCAGGGTGAAGAGTGTATAGGCCCTTCCTGTAAAACCGTCTATGTTTCCCATCAGGGATCTCATGGAAATGAAGATCATCGAGGAAGCAGGATCTCATCTCAGGCATTTTTTTTTAAAAGCATGTGAGAACCAACAAACCATAAAGGAAGTCATGGATAGTGTAGATTTGCTGTTGGCAATAATACTCAAGACATCCAAACTATGAGAGAGCACAAAGGTGGAAGGACTTACGTAAAAAAACGCATAATATATTTTAGATTGTCCAGAGCAGTTACATTTAGCTTTGATAACAGTTTGGAACCCTAATGGAACTCATCAGATTCACGAGGTAGTCACCCATAATGGTTTTCACTTGACTGGTTGTGACATTTCTTGTTTTCTTAAATGTGCTTTAGACCATCAGTTGTCTTGTGCAGAGAAAGGGTCCTAATAGAACTACAATGCAAATCCATATTGTGGCAAAAAACATTCTGTTAAATATAGAAAAATCACAGTTCACCATTAAGAAGTCAAGCCGAAAAATCTCAAGAATGTATAGTGTAGTCGTCGCCTAAACCATCAAATGCTACAATAAAATGGCTCAGCCCTAGAAAGGTTGGCGAAGAGCTACTTCTGCTGCAGAGGATAAATTTATTAGAATGACCAGCCTCAGAAACCGATGATTTACAGCATCTCAGATTAGAACCCACATAAATGCTTCTTGGTGTTCAGACATCCACTGTTTAGAGGACACAAGCCTTCATGGTCAAGGAAACTATTACTTTGGAAGTATAACAAGCAAAAGAAAATTGCTTGGCCCAAGAAACACAAGGAATGGATACCCCATTTTACAGTGGAAAATTGACAGAATGAGTCCAAATTTTAGATTTTTGGTTCAAACTGCCATGTCTTTTTTTTTTTTTTTTTTTTAGACATAGAGAGAGTGAACAGCCAGTTCCTGAATGTGTGGTTCCCACTGTGAAGTATAAAGGAGGAGGTATGATGGTGTGAGGGCGATTTGCTGGTAACACTGTTGGTGACTCAGTCAAAATTGAGGGCCACTTAAAGAAATGATGGTCCCACAAAGTAGCTGTGCTGGTTATTTATTTTCTGGCAGGACAAGGACCCTAAACTCAACTCAAGGTTATGTAAAAGAATTGTGATGGAGTGCAGCATCAGATGACTTGGCCACCACAATCACCCAAACTAAATCCGGCTGAAATGGTTTGGGATTGGTTGGAGGGAGTAGGGAAAAGTAGCCAACAAGTACCCAAAACCTCTGGGGATTTCTTCAAGATTGTTGGAAAACTATTGCAGATGACTACCTCATGAGACTGACTTAGAGAATGCCAAGAGTGTGCAAAGCTGGTATTAATGCAAAAGGTGGCTACTGTGAAGAATCGGAAATATAACATATTCAGGATTTGTAACACGCTTTTATTGACTACAAAATTCCATATTTGTTCATAAGAAATTGCATCATATTTTCAGTATTCCCTATTAATATACATGTTTAAAAAATATTAAATAAAGAAAAGACACTGAATAAGAAAAGTGAGTCCAAACATTTGAGTGGTACAGTATGTACCTGGCTTTGTTGCTGGAGGTTGTCCAAGTTGCTTTGTAGTTGGTGGATCTGTTGCGTGTAAACTGCAGCTTCCTGGGGACCCTTCTCCAGTTCTGCCTTCAGGCTGGAGATAGTTGCCTATGAACAAGAACCAAAATGTGAGCACTGAACATCTTCAGTGTAGGAGCATTCTGCTATGAGCCATGCAGAATCCCATAAGAAGGTAACAAAAATGCAGGAGCAATATAAAGTAAATGGCATTAAAGTGGTGCCAATGTTTTAGGTTTTTTACAACATTACTGGAAAATTAACAGGTTCAAGAAAGGAAATCAAAAGGTAAGTGAAAGCACGCAGGTGTTACCTCCAGTTTACGAATCTTCAATACAAGTGCAAAGCAGGTAGAGTAGGAATGAGGGGAAAGACAGAGACAGAGACAAACACAACACCCAGGTAAGTGAGAAATGAAGGACACAGCACAAATATGCCTCCTCAAATACACAAACAAAGCCTTCTCAAATGTTTACCAACATAAAACAAAAATTGTCTTATAAAGCTTTAACGCACAGAATCTCACTTAACCTGGAGACAGAACAGTATACCACAGTCTTCCAAGGGCAGAACGATAATGTTATGGTTTTTATTCATTTTTATCTTGTTTTTCCATTAACAATGAGATAATTTTTAAAATAAATTAATAACCGCAATGATTCAAATGTGCTCATGTGCACTTAATAATATATTATTGTTTTGTTTCCATCGGGTATAGATATATATATATGGTATGTACAGTACATCATGTGTACATCATTTACAGTATAATGTTGGATGCTTTACTGTAAATAAATTTTCGAATTGTGCTTTGGAAAGCTAAGCTTTGTGTCCATTTTGTTAGGTTGGGAAAACTAAAGATACAAGCTTAATGATGTACAACCCCAGTACTGGTCCATTAACGCATCTTTAACGAAAACTGACACATTACACAGTTTACGTGACCTTGAATCTATGAATAAAAATCTGAAACCAGATAATGATTGTACTATTTGTGTGCATGTCAACACATTTTATTTTTTGACTTTGACACAGAAAGCTATAGCCATGAACACTATGCACATTCAGCCAATAGAGGGCAGACCATGTACTGGTCGTCTGCAATCACGTTTAGTAAACTGAACCAGAGCAGTGCACAAGGAAGAACAACACTAGGAGCAGCTGGCATTGCCACATAAATCCTCACTAGCAAAAAAATCAATTACTGTGGAAAGAAAGATGAATAACCCAGACTCTCTAAATGTTTTCAGAAATAAAAACACTTTAACGCAATGAGCATTTAAGTTCGACCCCTATGACCAGGAGTCTCACCTCTGAGGTAGTAAAATTCCTCTGCAGCTGTTCATACTCGTTTTTGAGTCGTGCAGATTCCTCCTCTCTTTCACGAGTCATGCTGTCCATCAGTGTTTGTACCTGCACCAGTTCCCTCTTCAATACCTCCACATCCTCCACTCCCGGTCTCTGCAGCTAAACAAAAACACTGTGCTATGACATGCATATGGATAGATAACACTCTTATTTTGAGTGCAAAAAACGCTTCCCTCTCCTTTCCCTTCAGTGTGTTCAGCTGTAACACAGCAATTCAAGAAAGATGCAATTTACCGACATCATGTTAACTTTCACCCTTCCAGGTTGGTAGCTTTCTGAGCTGACAGGGGACAGGATGATGGGTGACTTGGGAATGGGCAGATGACCAAATCTGAGAACAATTTTGTATTGTATTTCTGTAGCTTAATGTCACCTTAGTGCATTTTGTTTGGGTAGGTGATAGAACGACCCATTAATATAAATAAAACTCTCACAGTTCAGTTATAGTGAGAAAATGATAGGAACCTCTTTCGAGTCTGGGTATTTTGGGATGCAGGCATTTCTTAAAGTGCAGGCTGATAAATAATTTTGATGGAGTCGTAAAAAGAACTTGTGAAAAATAGGTACAGTAAATGACAGTGTGATTGTAGGAGTGAATGAGTGTTAAAAGTATGTTACTAGTTCCGTCTGTAGTCTGTCCTTTTCCTCTCTCTCTCTATGCAAGTCCTGCTGCAAGCTCGTCACTATCTGCTCAGCCACTGCTCTTACGCTCTTCTCCTCATCATAGCGTGACTTGATATCTGGAATAAAACTAATGTGTTAATAATAACAACAACAACAAGAATTCCAAAACAGTTCCCATTTCAATCAATTTACAGAAAACAAGGAGAAGGCAAACTGTCTTACTTACCTACAATCTCAGTAGCCAGCTGGGCTGCCTTCTGTTCAAACAGGTCTTTCATCTGTTTGATGTTGAATTTTTCAGTCTCAGCCTCATGGAGTTTCATCTCCAGCTCTGACATGCAAGAAGAGCAAGATGTTTGAGCCGGCGATTTCCATTTGAAAGAAGCCAGAGTGATCTATATTTGGTGGTGTATCTGCACCAAACAGCTTAAAGAATCACTGAGTTTAAACTGAAACATGAGCTTACCTGATTCCTCAACACCTACCGGGCCGTCATTCTGAGGTCCCTGAGAGGGTAAAAAAAAAAAATTACTCACATGAATACAATATTACCTAAAGTTACTCAGTCAAACAAGTAAAGCTACTTCCCTTATAGCTCATCTATCTTCAGTAAAGCATATTTATATCCGTAGAATCATAGATCTAATCGGATTAAAATTTTAAAGAAATTACTTGCTTCAGTTGTCCTTGTACTTTGTCTAGTTCTTTTTTCAATTCTCCTGAAAACCATCGTTCTTCCTGTAACAATTGCAAAATATGGGATAAGGGTTGCTGAGCTGCAAGAAGGTCGTGTTAAATAAAAAATTTTAAGTAAGAGGCAGAAAATAGTTTTTAAAAAATGCATTTAGCTGAAGTGGCAAGATATTACCTTCAGTGATGCTTGCAAGTCTTGCACTTCTTGTCGCAAGAGAGACAAATCTTCCCTTGAATTAAAACAATGATATAAAAAAAAAAGTTAGTTATTTTTAAATTTTTATAATACATTGCTAGTACCTAAATACTGTTTTGTTATCAAAAGCAATACATCATCATACTGGTCTGTAATTACCTAGTAGTAAATAACCTACAGCGGTATAAAAGTTTTGCACAAAAATTTTAAACTGAAATTTACAGTCCATGGTTCAGGGTTTTATGCATGTGATGTGATTGTTTTTCCACTTTAGCATGCAACCAAAAGACAGTCACTGGCATATAATCTCTATTATTAAGGTATCACCATATTAGCACCTTAAAACAACAGTATCAACCAGGGCCCAGTTTTAAACAAGAACCAACAATCATAAATAACCTAATTAGTTAAATCTTTTAGCAATATTCGGTGTAAAAAAAATCTCTTAACTTCTGTTCATGCACAAACAATAAGTAAAGCCATAAAGCATGTGGAAAAGAAGTGATTTGAGTAAACATCCATGAGTCACAATATGAAATTCTGAGTAGAAAACATTTCAAAGTACTGTTATACAAACCAGACCCTGGCTCCAAAATCAAAGGAATAACCAAACCACAAACATATTATCAGCAATAAATCAGGAAGTTAAAACCTGTGAAACATTTTGGATTTCATTTCTGACTAATAAAATAATTTAGCTAAACAGAAAAGAAGAAAATGAGGACATGAGACTATAAAAGTAACTGTGGCTGAGGGATAAAGCTGGATAGTGGGAAATGGAGTTGAGTTGAGATCTGACCTCCCAGAACTGAGATGAGATGGTTGCTCCTGGGTCTCATGGTAAACTTCATAATGCTTGAAAAGCTCCTCAGCAGAGTTATGAGACTTCATACACTGGGGGCAAATGAAGCCCTGCACACAAAGATGGAAAGGAAATTAATTAACATTTATGTTCTACTTGAACGAGCCCACATACTTTTTATTATGAATAGATAAATTTGAGTCTCTGCAGTTTCATTGCGACTGCTGGAAAAGAAAACTGCAGAGCAATAAAGATGAAAACATCTTTAAGTAGAAGCATTATACTGATCTGTCAATATTGATTATACAAGTATTACATCCATAAAACAAAATACATCTGAAAATCTAAATAACATTAGAAATCTAAACTTAAATTACCTCTGAAGTCTCATTATTTATGTCAGCAGACGGCTGATCAGACTCAGGTGTCTGGGATCCTCCCTTTCCAGGAGTCTGTGCAGATCAGAAAGGGGGGGGGGGGATGATAGGAGGAGAGGGAGAAAGAGGTCAGGTCAGATATCTGTGTGTGACATACATCAATGTTCCTGTGGTACAGTTGAACTGGGTCAGTTGATGAGCAAGGCTTGGCCTGACTTTTACATTCCAGACGATTCACAATTTCCATGATTGGTCTCAAGCCAAGTTTCTGCAATACTCTTGATATCCACTAATCTCCATTTAAAAATAAATACCTGCTGAGTGTGGACAACCATTATCAACATATTAACATCCAGTTTGACCAAGAAGGATTAAATCGGTTTCCAAGCTCTTTGTTCCTCAGAGCCTGACTCACTAACAGAGGAAAAGAGGAAGGGGTTGCATGTGATAATGCGGTCATCTGGAGTTAATGCAAAACTCAACAACATGGCGCATTAGAAAATGATTAAAGATTACCACAACTAAACTTTGACCCAAGAATGAATTCAAACAATACTATACTGAACCATGTAACACATAACTCACCTTATGTGTTACATGTGTCAGGGGTAGCTCAGTGGTTAAGGCATTGGACTACAGTTCGGAAGGTCCCAGGTTCAAACCCCACAACCACCAAGTTGCCACTGTTGGGCCCTTGAGCAAGGGCCTTAACCCTCAACTGCTCAGATGTATAATGGATAAGAGCTTCTGCCAAATGCCTAAATGTAAATGTAAACAATGTAAATTATGTTACGAGATTTCTACAAGATGTCTTGCATTTGAATCCTGGAATGTACCGGTTTCAGCTAGGAAAAAAAAAACCTCCACAGATGTGACACACATTCAGGTCATCAGCTGACTACATTTTACTATATTTCCACACAACACAGCGGAGCCTAGAACTGACCAAGTGAAGCAGCCCCAGATCATTACAGAGGCCACTATGCATGATGGGTGCATCGCTTCATGCGCTGCCCTTCTTACCCTGACGCGCATCGCTCTGGTATTGGGTCAATCTAGACTCATTGGACTACATAACATTTTTCCATTGTAAAAAGGCCACTCTTTATGATCCTAGCAAACCTAAGTGTTTTTTCTTTCCAGATTTGTTCCTTAACAAGTGGTTTTCCTCTGGACACAATCCTGTGCTCTCGTCACATTGTACATGTGGAAATGCGCTTACTTTCACTATTAAACATATGTAGCTCTGATTTCTACTGTCAGTTTCTTACCATACATCTTTATTAAACATTTAAGTGATCTCCATTCAAAACACACAAGAGTAAAACATCACTAATAAGGACTACTTTAAAATATATAAAGTCCAATGTATCGCAGTATTCAGAAACGTTTAAGATTTTTAAATTTTCACATTCAGAATTTTCCAGCATGTCAATCCACAACACTACTTTCTGCTCTACAAGTTTTCCTCAAACGCTGGACTGCAATATGTTCACCCATGTCCTGTGAAGGTTTCTGTAAAATATCACTGACTACTGCTTTTTAAATATTTTTCCCCACAGCTCTTACAACTTTTAGACCAACTGATGTTTACCTTGGCTGATCTGGTTGTTAGTAGAAGAATGATTTCTTTCTTTTTGAGGGCATTCTGTGGTAATGGGTATGCCCAATGCTTATGCTCAAACTGATTATTCCTCTTTTCTCAGTGTTGAAATGGCTTGCTTTTTGTCCCACTGACAGGTCTCTGGACTTCACATTGGTTTATCCTCGTTATCAACGAATAGAGTGTTCACAGGTCACAGGCTCAAACGGGGCGGAGATATGTACAGCTTCTTGTTGCTTAAACAATCAATCACACGTCAATCATATGCGCCGATAATTTTTTATCACTTGACAAATAGGTGTGCTCAAATAAACAAGTTGTTGCAAAAAGCATCTGCAAAATTAGCTGAAACTCTGAAACGGCTTCGGAAAAGGAATCAATAATGAGTCTGACACTGATGCTCAATCTTTGAACATCTGGTTTTGACACATTTTCTGATCAAGTGTGTTGTTAACCACGAAACATATACGAGGGTGAGATACAAATTGGCACTATGTTTATATTAAAACCACATTGCTTTATCAGCACTTTCCGTTTAAGGCTACTGTCTCCTCAGTCACTGCTGTGCAGGTGTGAACGGGTTACATCAGTCCGTTTGCAACTGCAGTGCGAGTAAAAATGGATGCCCCACTTGTGATTTGCAAAAAAGAAGAGCAGCGTGCAGTGATTTTTTTTTCTCGCGGCCTTGAGGGTGTACCGAGTGCTGAAACGACTCACGGAAGGGCATAAACAGAAACGTATGGGTATTTGCAAACAAAATTTGGTTTCATGACTATGTGCCTGAGAGAAAACGCAAAAGTATGAAACAAAAACACTTCAATCGCCGACCAATAAAACGTTTAAAAGTCAACCATCAGGTGGAAAAGTGATGCTTACAATTCTCTGGGATTCTCAAGAGCCAGTAGTGGAACATTATCAGGAAAAAGGTTCAGCAATCAACAGAGCTCGTTACAGAAAGATGCTTATTGAATATTTCACGTTTAAACGCAGACACCTGCTATCCAAGTTAGTTGTGATCTCGCATGATGACGCACACCCGCACACTTCTACCTTCATCGTCAAAACTCTGCAAAAACACCTTTGTCTAGTCTTGATCTCGTTCCATCAGACTTTCTCCTGTCTGGTCCCCTGACAGCGGTGCCACGAGGACGAAGATTCACTTCTGATGAAGAGGCGAAGACAGCAGTGCACTCGTGACTCGCAGCTCAGCCTAAAACATTTTTTCTAACAAGGGAATGGGAAAGCTTGTTGACAGATGGACAAAGTGAATTGAAAACTTTTTTTTTCCCGATTGTGTCGGGGGGGGGGGGGGGGGGATATAATCTAAAATCTAATTCAAATAAATTCTACCATGTGCAGGGTGCGGATAATTTTTGACTCACCCTCGTATCTTGCGAACGAACACAGGACACAAACGCAGCAGCTACATTGCAACGAAATGAAAGCGATAAGAGACGTCTCAGCCCTTCACCAGCAGCAGATGAACAGATTTATTCACACCCGCAGCTGCTGCCGTTGCTAGGTCACGTGATAGACTAAATGTAACGTCTAACGGACCCGTGAATCTAGTCACGTGACCAATTCAGCACCCCCGTTATGATGATTAACGATATATTAGGGACACGCCTTAACCGAGAGCGGTTTAGAGCCTGTTCTAAGCTCGCGCGACCTCTTGCTCGCCTTATGTAGTTCATTTAGCTAACAGGCTAGTCAGTTACACTGTGCTGAGTTGCTAGGCTAGTTAGCTAGCTGGGCGTTCTACCATAAACAGCATCTTACTACTGAACAATTACTGAGCTAAGCTCGACATTCATGCCTCTAACCTCACCCACATATACTACATAAATAACCCCGAATCCCCAGAGCTAACAGACAGGCCTGAGCGTGTCCCAGTGCAGGCCTGCCCGGCTGTAGCTAACCAGTTAGCTCACCCTAACCGAACCACTGATGGTAAAAACACTGCAGCTTTCACCGCTTGTCTTACCATTTGCAAAATTCGTCTGAGCATTGTAACGTCGTCTTCTTTTTTTTTTTTTTGCCTTTGAATAAAGAAACCCAGTTATGGCAACCTGTCGCAACTGTGTGTATGTGTTGATGTTGACACCTGCACAGAGCGCAGCGTCCTAGAACTACGTCACAAAAACAGAGTTGCCAGATTGTACTAAATGAAAGTCCTCTCTTAGCGGCGAAATGAAGAAAGACAATGAAGAAAGGTCACCAGAGAACTATAATAAAAAGAACAAATTCAGTATAAACCTAGGCGCCAGATTATAATTACAAGAAATAAACCCCCAAATAATCAATAAAATAAAATAAATTTGATTTATGGTTCGCACCTCTAGGTTTCAGGTTCGATTCCCCTCCGGTCTGAGTGCATGGTGGGTTTCCTCCCACAGTCCAAAGACAAGCACATTAGGCTAAATGGTCTTCACAAATTGCCCATAGTGTGTGTCCGGCAATGGATTAACTGCCCCGCCTCATCCCCCAACTCTCCTGGGACCGGCTCCAGGCCTGTACAGAACAAGCGGTGTAGAAGCTGAAATTAATAATACTGAGGATCCAACTGGCAGTGTGAACATTGCACACTGTGAACAAAACTTCTCTAAATGCTGTCTTAGATAGTGGCGGCACAGTGGCGTAGTGGTTAGCTGTGTAGCCTCCCACCTCCAGGGTTGAGGGCTCAATTCCCACCTTGGGTCTGTGTATGTAAAATTTGCATGTTCTCTGCATGCTTGGTGGGTTTCCACCAGGTACAGTACTTCATCAGAAGTGAATCTTTGCCATCATAAAGCTGCATTAACCCTAACCCTAAATAGGACAAAGTCTGATGGAGCAAGATCAGGACTATTGGGAGGATGCTTTAATGTCTCAAAACAAAGTTTTTGCTGAGTTTCAACAGTGTAGGCAGAATTGTACAGACATGCATTGTCATGCAAGATCACAACACAATGGGATAACAGTCCTTTGCACTCAAGTTCAGGCTTAAGCTCTTCAATAAGCGTCAGAGCACTGTTGATTGTTAAACCTTTTTCCTGATAATGTTCCAATACTGGTGTGAATCCCAGAAAACGATAAGCATTAATTTTCTTGCTGATGGTTGACGTTTTCTTGAGTGGTGATTGGGGATGTTTCCATTACATACTCTGCTGTTTACTCTCAGGCTCGTAGTGATTAGTTCATGTCTTGACACCAGTCCAAATGTGGTTGAAGATATCCAAACACTTCTGTTTATGCTCTTCCACGAGTTGCTTCAGCAACGGGTATACTCTCAGACCCACTCACACGCTCACTTATCATCTATACCAATTTATCCTGTATTCAGGGTTGCTGGGGGCCTAGAGCCGATCCCAAGTGACTTGGGGCACAAATCGTGGTACACCCTGAACAGGGTGCCAATCCATCGCAGAGCACACACACATACACACACATTCACATACTCATTCATATACTACAGGCAATTTGGATGCGCTAATCTGCATGTCTTTGGAGGAAACCGGAGTAGCCGGAGGAAACCCACCAAACACGGGGAGAACATGCAAATTCCATGCACACAGACCCGAGGTAGGAATCAAACCCACAAAAACAAATCACTGTACTCTTCTCTTTTTTTCATTCAAATCACAAGCAGTGCATCCATTTTTGGATAGATTTTTTTCCTCGCACCGCAGCTACAAATTAACTGATGTAAGATGTTCACACCTGCACAGTAGTGACTGGGGCGACATATACTATGTCTATGTGTGTGTATACAGTGGCTTGCAAAAGTATTCGGCCCCCTTAAACTTTTCCACATTTTGTCACATTACAGCCACAAACATGAATCAATTTTATTGGAATTCCACGTGAAAGACCAATACAAAGTGGTGTACACGTGAGAAGTGGAACGAAAATCATACATGATTCCAAACTTTTTTTTACAAATGAAAAACTGAAAAGTGGGGTGTGCGTAATTATTCAGCCCCCTGAGTCAATACTTTGTAGAACTGCCTTTTGCTGCAATTACAGCTGCCAGTCTTTTAGGGTATGTCTCTACCAGCTTTGCACATCTAGAGACTGAAATCCTCGCCCATTCTTCTTTGCAAAACAGCTCCAGCTCAGTCACATTAGATGGACAGCGTTTGTGAACAGCAGTTTTCAGATCTTGCCACAGATTCTCGATTGGATTTAGATCTGGACTTTGACTGGGCCATTCTAACACATGGATATGTTTTGTTTTAAACCATTCCATTGTTGCCCTGGCTTTATGTTTAGGGTCGTCGTCCTGCTGGAAGGTGAACCACCACCTCAGTCTCAAGTCTTTTGCAGACTCCAAGAGGTTTTCTTCCAAGATTGCCCTGTATTTGGCTCCATCCATCTTCCCATCAACTCTGACCAGCTTCCCTATCCCTGCTGAAGAGAAGCACCCCAGAGCATGATGCTGCCACCACCATATTTGACAGTGGGGATGGTGTGTTCAGAGTGATGTGCAGTGTTAGTTTTCCGCCACACATGGCGTTTTGCATTTTGGACAAAAAAATTCCATTTTGGTCTCATCTGACCAGAGCACCTTCTTCCACATGTTTGCTGTGTCCCCCACATGGCTTGTGGCAAACTGCAAACGGGACTTCTCATGGTTAACATTATAACAATGGCTTTCTTCTTGCCACTCTTCCATAAAGGCCAACTTTGTGCAGTGCACGACTAATAGTTGTCCTATGGACAGATTCCCCCACCTGAGCTGTAGATCTCTGCAGCTCATCCAGAGTCACCATGGGCCTCTTGGCTGCATTTCTGATCAGCGCTCTCCTTGTTCGTCCTGTGAGTTTAGGTGGACGGCCTTGTCTTGGTAGGTTTACAGTTGTGCCATACGCCTTCCATTTCTGAATGATCGCTTGAACAGTGCTCCGTGGGATGTTCAAGGCTTTGGAAATCTTTTTGTAGCCTAAGCCTGCTTTAAATTTCTCAATAACTTTATCTCAGACCTGTCTGGTGTGTTCTTTGAACTTCATGTTGTTGTTGCTCCCAATATTCTCTTAGACAACCTCTGAGGCCGTCACAGAGCAGCTGTATTTGTACTGACTTTAGATTACACACAGGTGCACTCTATTTAGTCATTAGCACTCATCAGGTAATGTCTATGGGCAACTGACTCAGACCAAAGGGGGCTGAATAATTACGCACACCCCACTTTTCAGTTATTTATTTGTAAAAATTGTTTGGAATCATGTATGATTTTCGTTCCACTTCTCACGTGTACACCACTTTGTATTGGTCTTTCACGTGGAATTCCAATAAAATTGATTCATGTTTGTGGCTGTAATGTGACAAAATGTGGAAAAGTTCAAGGGGGCCGAATACTTTTGCAAGCCACTGTATATACAATATTTATACAATTGGTTTTAACTCACACACTGTATATATACTGAATACACACAGCCAAAAAATGTATGTACTTCAGGAAAAGAAAAATAGTGATATAATATTAATATTATAAAATTATCATAATTTTATTTATATACACGTATAGCAATAAATGTAGTCATATATATATATATATTTTTTTCCCCCCCTGTTGTGTATCCATTTATAAATGTATGTTTTTGCAACGGACAGATCTGGCAACCCAGGTGGGAGGGGCGGGGTAAAGTAAAGTACAGAGTCTGAAGCAGTGCGGTCACTGAGGTTAGGATTTAACAGCCAAAACACCTACAGCCATTACAACTCACTGTAAACCTTGACCTCTCTCCTTACATTAATTATAATTCTTATTATTCACTATATTACACCAAGGCCATTTGTGAGGACATCGCACAGCCAGCATTCTCACACCAGCACACCAGCGCCACCAAGTGGTCTGGAGTTTTCCAAGAATCCACTTTGGTCTGGACAGTTACCAAAACACAGGTTAATCTGTTTATATCATTTTTATCATAATTATACAATTTGTTTTGCAGCTTACTTTTGCTTGTAAAAAATGAATAATAAATGTTATAATTCAGATGAAATATGGCATGAAACCATGAAACGTATTCTTGTATAACTTATAATAGTATAACTTTCACTGTTCAGCTATTGCCAGATTTTATACCATCTTGTATGATGATACTTAACAAGTCAAAATAAAGCAAAAAGTTCCCTTTTCTTATTAGTTTTTCATTCATAATATTAAACTATTCATGCAGGTTATGGCTTAAGGATAATATTGGGGTGTTATTGAGGATATGATTTAGTGACTACATTTGCCTCTAGTGATCTCCTAAGTTTAACACTGTGTTTGGAAATTTCACACTTTCCTGGGTGAAGTTTAAAAAAGCCTTACCTGGCGTTTCTGTACGGGTACGTAGATTTCCACTGCAGAATAATATTTGAGAACAAATAAAAGTCTCAGTATGTAGACTAAATTCCAGCAATGGAGGGAATGTACATCTAAAGCTGTCAAAAATCACATTACACTGTTGAGGTACATATACGGTCACTCAAAGGCACTCAGTTCTGTTGTTTTAAATCTTTGTAGTGCTTTTAGACATTAAAAAAAAAAGAAAAAAAGAAATGAACACAAACTGAATCCTTTTTAAAAATTTCATTGTAAATCTTTTTACATCATGTATTGCACAGCTTTGCTATTGCTAAAGTTGCTTTAGCTTCATGTCTTTAAATCACTGCAACCTATAAATAAATAACACTAAAAACTAAAACTCCATAAGCAGTTTATCAGTTATTTAAAAGATGCAGCCAAAGGTGCTCCAAAGGCCACTATCTTCACAATAACCTTCTTTCAAAGTCCATCACTTCATTTGTTCGGCTGTGGGAAAAGAAAAAGCTCAAAAGCTCTATACACACTATACAGAGTGACACAGAATAACGGGAATTTTTGAAATGCATATTGGTAGCCGTTAGTGACATTTAGCAAGTAAACACTCCGCCATTTTAGTAATCATGGATCAGTGGAACGTAAATAAAATGTATTTCTTTAATCACTTCTAGATTTATTGTATTGTAAAAAAGTTCCTGTTTTTTTGTGTCACCCTGTATTTGCTAAACTTGTGAGTCAAAGGCACATTCTTCTTTAAACGTTTGGCTTCTCAATATTAGAAAAAAAACTACTAAGTATAGAAATACTGCATGCAAACATAGTCCTTTCCAGTCCTTTTTTTTTTTTTTTTTTTTTGCATGGCTCAAAGCTGCACCCTCTTGGAAAGTTTTATCTGTGTAATCGGGGCAGACTGCAATCATGTGAGGTGGTCTGATGGAGCGGTGTGTTATCGCCTTGGCCTGTCGGCTCCTGAGTGTTTCCATTAGTGGAGCCACATCGAGGTGTGAGTCTGCGCAGGTACTCGGCATGGACCGGCTTATGGCACTGCAGCACCCGGATCGCCTCGTCAATCTTAAACCACTTTCTCTTGCGACCTGCGAGGCACAAAATGGAATGATGTGATTCTTTAGATCTTTTACTGCAACTGATGCACAAAGAGGCATTTTCGATTCATTATTCAATTATTAATACGTTTCCCATGAGTAGAATTATTAAAATAGTGAGAACATGACTATATGTCCACTTCAAATAAATCTTTACTGGCTTTATTCAGAATTTTTATACCCTTCATTTCCTTCCTCATAACCATCATTATAATGTCCTAATGGACAATTCTGCTATTTTAAAATAATGAGCCTGGCTCATATCCATATCTCACACTCAATTTATTTATTTTATTTATCTAAGCAATGTTTATAATGTAAAAGTGAAATGGGGAATAGTGAAGTGCTTTATGCAACATAAATAATCATTTTATCATGGATAAACTGAAATATAACCTCGGTCTGCAGAAATGCTTCACTATGTAAAAAAGCAGCAGAATGTATACAAATATTTTATGTAATTATTATTAAATAAGTAAGTATTATTAAATAGGCTTGATTCCCGTCTCTGTGTGCATGGAGTTTGCATGTTCTCCCCGTGCTTGGTGGGTTTCCTCCGGGTACTCCGGTTTCCTCCCACAGTCCAAAGATATGCAGATTAGGCTAATTGACGTTCCCAAATTGACGACAGTGTGTGAATGAGTGTGTGTGTGTGTGTGTGCTCTGCGATGGATTGGCACGCTGTCCAGGGTGTACCCTGCCTTGTGCCCTGAGTCTCCTGGGATAGGCTCCAGGTCCCCACGACCCTAAATACAGGATAAAGCGGTATAGAAGATGAATGAATGAATGAATGAACAACAGAACTTATTACTACTAAACAGCCATTAACAAGTAAAAGTATATTTACCAACGAAAAAAATTCAAGTCAATCTGACTTTTGATTATGTAGAATAACAGTTATATGCTAGGAAAAACTCCCTTTATTTCTCTACATAATCCCCTGCTTCACTAATTTACTTCACTAGTGCTTGCACTGTATTCCATCAAGGTAGAACATTTTCTCAGTCCTTTGGAGCCATGATGGCACTGCCTGCTTCACAACTGAAATGGTGATCTCCTAGGAACTCTTTTAATGGCCCAAACTTGTGGAAATGACTTGGACTGAGGTCAGGACTATACGGGGCATGTGGCCATAACTTCCAGCTGAGTTTGTGAATGATTGTTGTGTACAGTTCCCACAGACAGATTCATCCCTTCTGAAAAGTTGGCCATTGATTTGCAAGGATCAGACGTTCCACTTTAAAATCTTTGCACCATTCAAATGTTTTACTGTGGCTAAGAGTCTCAGCACCGTACTGTGCTTGAAGTCTTCTGAAAATGTCAGTAAGTTTTATGACTTTTTTGAAGGCTCCTCATAGTAATGCTTGTTAGTGATTTAAAATTTTGCAGAAAGTAAGCACATCCTAAAATACTTTTCAATCAGTCAATGTCCGTGATGCACAGGATTTAAATGTACTCTGGATTCATTGATACTTTTGACTATTTGAAGTCTTATTTTAAACCCGAAAACCCCTGAGACAGCAAGAACTGGTGATGTTCTGGCAGGCATATTATGCAGACTCTGATTAGTTAGACGCAGCCATTAAACCGGACATTTGATTTACATCAAGTAAATATTTCTGGTTATTTAGGGCACGATTGATTTATTAAACTTTTCATAACTCGCTCACCAACACCCACTCATGCAGCTCATGTGAAGCATGCTGCCAGGGTCCCAGTGTGTACTGGGGTTATAATGCCCTATTTGGCAGCCATCCGTCCAGGCAGAGGGATTGAGAGAGGCCAGAGAGAGGGAGAGTGCGAAGAGTGGTGACGCTGACTGGAAAACAACTGTGGCACACCTCCTGGCAAACAAACTCAATGCTATTTATACTGCTGCAGCGAGTGAAGGATTACCAGGTTTTCTCTTTCCACACCATCTACAAATAGTTCAAGTTTGAATTACACTGTAAGTGGGCAAACATTTATTTATATAGTGCCACCCCAATAGCAAGTTTCCTGGGACTAAAGCACATAAGCACAATGTCTTTAAGAGCAGGGTAGACAAATGTTGCATAAAACCATGTTTACCCTCAGATTATAACACAGTTAAGCCATAACCAGAAATCAGACCAAATCAGACAGGACTAAGTTCAAACTCCAGCCACAAAAACCGAACAAAATGACTAGATGTAAAATTCAGCTCAAGCACTTTAAAAGTTTCCAGCTCTCAGACACAATGGGTTACTACAGCAAAGATTTTTTTTTTTTCACAGAGTAGCAAAGTTTGTTATAGATTTTCTTTGTATGTACAAACATTTCTGATTTTTTTTTTCTCTCCAATTTAGTCATGGCCAATTCCTCCCCGTCACTAGGGGGCTCCCACATTAAGGCTACCACTACCATTCAGTCGGGAGGGCGAAGACACGTGTTTCCTCCGAACTGCGTGACGTCAGCCGACCGCATCTTTTCGAACTGCTTGCTCATGCACCATTAGGGGCGGAGTAACACACTCGGAGGACAGCGCTATCCGCTCCTTCCGCGTGCGCGAGTTCACAGACACCCCTGATTGGCTGTAGAGCCGTAATTAATGTGGCAGCACAACTACCTCTCATCCCTCCCCCTGAGAGAGCTCGGCCAATCAGCTCTCTGTGCCTCCGGCTGTGAGAGGAAAACAGCATCACCCGGGGTTCGAACCAGCGATCTCCGGATGATAGGGAGAGCACTTTACCACTGCGCCACTCAGAGGCTAAAACATTTCTGATTTTTAAACATCAGTATTCCACCACCAAATTGGGAAATTTAGGTTACAGAAAAATGTTCATGTGCTAGAAAAGAATGCTTCACATTTAGGGTTGTGTACCGAACACCGGTGCCAATACGGCACCGGTACCTATAGAACCGGTATGTACCGGACCGAAACAGAACGCGAATTTCGGTGCCACTTAAATGCCTGATCTGTCGATTGAAATATTTGTTCTCTAGCTTCATATATTTTTGTAGATTAATAGTTTATTAGATTAAATTAAAGAAATTAAAAGCACAAATCATCCGGAAATGAGAGACTGTCCGAGATGCGCGTGAATGCAGCAACTAACGTTACACTCGCTCTGACGGCAGCAGGCGGTCTACCGCTATCTTAGCATGCTAAATTAAACAACTTTCGTTAAAATGCCTAAAACTAAACGGTTGAAAGTGTGGCTGTATTTCACAAGAAAGGATTCCGACACCGCGACGTGCAGCAAATGTTTTACAGCAGCAGCGGTAAAGGCGGAAACACGTCAAATCTAATGAAACATTCGAGGGCAGACGGAATAAAGTTAAAAGCAGAATAAATACACGGAATAAAGTTAAAAGCAGAATAAATACACGGAATAAAGTTAAAAGCAGAATAAATACACGGAATAAAGTTAAAAGCAGAGGGAGGCACCGTGTTTAACAGCTTGTGGACAACAGCTGGCGCTATCGGTGTGGACGACCCCAGTCCCAGTCACACCAACCGTAGCAAAAAGGAGTCACCGATTATGATGCCGACAGCAGACTTTCCGCAGGTTAGCAGTAGGATAATGTAATGTTAATAGCAAAATGCAAATCTTGCGTTCATGCTAACAAATAATCAAACGATTTTTGTAAAATACTAATGTAACATGGATTCTGTTTATAATTATGGCTTTCCAGCTAGTACTAGTAGTACTACAACAGTGACCCCATTTACCATTGTAAAGAAGGCTATGCATGTCCTGTGCAGGGCAATAAGTCAGGAAAGGAGTCATGTATTGACAGAAAAGGCAAATATGGTGAAATTTCTGCAAAAGAATTGCTAAAATTTGAAGCTTACATATTCATATATACTTTAAACTTTTAATATATTGTTAAATTTTAAGCATAACATTTTTTGTTCAATAAAAATTAATTCTTGAGTCATCCACTATAATTTTGTGGCTTAAAAGTATCGGTTCAGGCACCGTTTTGGCACCGGTACCGTTTTCAAAAGTGTCGATTTGGCACCGGTATCGAAAAAAACCCAAACGATACCCAACCCTATTCACATTACATAGGCGACCACTTTTTAGACAAAAATAAATAAAAAGACACTGGGTTTCTCACTCATCATCTATACCACTTTATCCTGTATACAGGGACGTGGGAAAATTAGGGCATGAAGTGAGGTACATCCTGGACGGGGTGTCAATCCATCGCAGGGCACACACATGCCTATTCACACACTCCAGGCAATTTGGGAACGTCAATTAGCCTAATCTGCATGTCTTTGGACTGTGGGAGGAAACCGGAGTACCCGGAGGAAACCCACCAAGCATGGGGGGAACATGCAAACTCCATGCACACAGACCCGAGGCGGAAATCGAACCTGAAACCTGGAGGTAACACTGCTAACCACTAAGCCACTGTGCCACCTCCTGGGTTTTGCATGCACAAAGAAGAACAGTCGAAGTGCTCAAAAGAACTGTGGGTGGTTCTGCAGGATATTCAGTAAAACTATTTAGCTACAAGAATGCTCTTATAAAACTGCAAAAATTATATCTGACACTCAAAAGGTCCTCAAAGCATCATCACACTAAATTCTGACTTTATTTTTATACTTTGTTTGCTGAGCTTTATAGCCATATTTGTTTTAGACATCCTTGCTCTACGGCATTTATTTGAACTGTACTGTGCAAGAAATAATGAAACATAATTAACTGTAAAATCTAAAAGTTGTTACAGTACATCCACCTGACATTTTCCACAACTAACCTAAGACCTGGCACTCAATCGGAAACACAATGAAGTGAAGCTTTTCTCAGGGACACGGTGACATGAAGCTCATGGAAAAATACACACCGGATCATAACACTGTATTTTCATACACAATGTAACTGTCGTTTTTATTTCTTAACCTACCAATGTTAACAGAATCCTCCCAGTCTTCCAGTGTCTCTGTAACCGTAAGCACATACACATATGTTCGATGTTTGCTGTCTTGGTTCTGCTGAGTAAAAAGAAAAAAGCCAGCATTACCACAACAAAAAGTGACACAAATATCACACACACACAAAAATAAGACAAAACACACATGATAGAATATTACTTCATTAAGACGTAGTATCGACCAATTAACTTCTATTTGTCATTTTAACAAGCTGCATGTTAGCAGCTTAAATTAAGATCTGACCTTATGTAATTCTATTTGGCATCTTACCTCAAAAACCCCCAGCAATCTGCCAAGCGTGCCCCTTACACCAGCCTGCGTAGGAAAAAATAGACAGGAAAAAATAAAAAAAATCTATATTCTGATTTGTATAGTGGTATAGTGATTTGACAGTAAATATGCAATGCTGAATAAAGACAATGCATATAACAAATTAAATCACCTGATATAAGATATAAATCATGCTAGTATTATACTAACATACACCCAATTAACCGAATCCTAAACCACACACATCCTGAAAAAAAAGGATTTAACCTCCAGTCATGAGTGCAATGCTTATTACACTTTAAGGAGACATACGAGTCTAGCTCTGGCATAAAGAGGTGTCCCATCACAGTGTATTAAAAAGGGATGAGCACACGGATGTGCTGGAGCCGAGCCAGATCTCTTAACCCGTGCAGCCTAAACGCTGGCACCCCTACTCCCTGATGTGGGAAGCATAAGCCGTTTGTATTTCCACAGCACAGACAAGATTCCAGCATGTTCATATGAGAACAGTATGCCTTGCCTTGAGGCAATACTGTGCAATACCCCAACCCGAGCTCAGGTTACTCCACTCCCCCTAGAGCGCTCAGCCAGTTAGGCTCATGGCTTGACTCACGGGATTGCAGGGCAAGTTATTATATATAGTATAGAATAATTCATTACATCCACAGCATATTTCCTCAGAGAAACTCGTCGTGCCCTTTCGCCCCATGTCCATTTTCGATGCTTTTAATTTGCTGGTCGATAAATATGTTCCAGACAACCTTGTCGGACATCCATCTAGCGAGGCACCGTGAACAATAATAGCTTTCGCTCTGTCATAATCATGAAGCAGAGCGCCTGGAACCAGACCACAAAAAAAAAAAATAATAATAATAATGGAGGTGTTTTTCAATCAGCAATTTCAAAAGTCACCATCTGGCTTCGTGTTCCTACGAGTGGAGAAACAAGTTTCGCAAATCCAAAATGATAAAAGCACAACTGTCATAACTCACAGCCCAGCCCTGACCCAGCTCCAGAGAGTCTGGAAACCTTGAGCCTCATCATTACTAATGGAATGTTACAGCTCATAAAAGGTGTGCAGGATGTTCCTGGATTTCTCAAAAGCATCTTACAAAAAAAAAAAAAAAGTCTTCAAGCAATAAACAAGCTATCTTAAGCTAAAAAGCTCACAAACACACTCGTGCACACGCACACACTCGTGCACACACAACCCTACCCACACATATATGGACCACCTTTAACATTTGTTTACGGTGCACATTCGCTGTGGCATTGTCTTACTAACCTTATGTAACATAAAAAAATAAATAAAAAAAATCATCCAGAGTTGCATTAATAATTAGACAAGAAGGTGGCAGTGCAGTGTATCGAATATTCAACACATCCAGTATACACTGTACTATCCAGACAATTCCGTTTACCTCAATATGGTGTGACGGTGTTTCATGATCTGTTTCACCCTTGAATCTGTGCTGATGTCCACATCCCACCACTGGATCCCAAAACCTGGTCTTTAGGACTTAAAGCAACAAAGTCAAATTCTTCAGAAGTCTTCACACGCCATGTTGATTGAACATTGACTTGAGAAGACATGTTGATTGATTTCAATCCAGTCTTCTTCGCAAGTCTTCTTTTCCAGAGTTACAAAGACTTGATTGAACAAGTCTTCATATGTCTTCTGAACTCTTTGTCTTCAATCAACAATCTTCCCAAGTTTTCAGTTTCAATGAAAATAATGATGTACCGATGATTATTGATGGACCTACTTACTCTTAAATTTTACAATATTCTTCATCACTATTATTATTATGTAACCTGGGGTTGTTCTTCGTATGTCGCTTGACACATCCGAGATGAATTGATACATCCAAGATGAGATCATCGTGCTAATTAAGAACTGGCTAAGTTGGTTCTTCCAGCACACCTGTTGTTGATGATTAGTATGGCCGGATTTACATTTAGGCATTTGGCAGACGCTCTTATCCAGAGCGACTTACATTTTGACCAACGGTGGCAACTTGGTGATTGTGGGGTTTGAACCTGGGATCTTCCGAACCGTAGTCCAATGCCTTAACCACTGAGCTACCCCTGGCCCCTGGATTGAGTTGTCTAGGATTATTGCGCGTTCATGCGTTGGTTTAAAAGGCGATATCCATCGACAGTAGAAACACTGATCACAAGCCCTTTGATTGGTTGACGAAATGACAAAAGAACGAGCTCAATTTGTTTGTAACACCTGTTATGCGCTGAAATGCCCCCCCCCCCACGTGTTATGCACTGAAATGCTTCCCTGCCATGGATTCCCCCCCCCCCCCCTACCACACACATAATCGCTATCAAATATTATATTAGAACATAATATGCACATATGTTTTACAAATTACATGAGAAAATGAAATAAAATAAGAAATATGAAAATAAATATGTTGTATATGGAATAATAGAAATATGAATATTTTTTTCAAAAACATGTATACTTTTATATTGTTTATTTTATAATAAAATTAGTGTTGTCCAATTTTTCATTATAATTTTTTTAAATTATATATATAAATATTTATTTGCATATTCATGACGAACACCTGAAAAATAAATGTGTTACAAAATAAACATTATACAAGAATTTTAATTAATGGTCTTGAGGGCTGTCTCGTGCCTAGAGTTTATTATAATAATAAAAAACCTATGAATTTATGTTCTAATATAATATTTGATAGCAATATATATATGCATGCAAAATACTTTTCTTTCCCCACGTGAGTCAGTCCATGTCAGTCGTGCACTTTAACCAATCAGATGTGACCTCACCATTTCAACCAATCATAACCCGGCAGGAGCGCAGCCTTAATCCTGTTTACATGAAATAAAGCTGCTACCGAGCAGGTTCAAGCTTACGGACATGTTGCTATGACAGCAAATGCGAGATGAGCATCGAAGAACGAAACAATCCAAGATCAGGACAAATCCACAACAATCAAATCCAGCTAACTGAGTTAGCGACGTACGAAGAACACCCCCCAGGGGTAAAAGAGCATGTTATGGACCTGGAGCCTATCCCAGGAGGTTAGGTTATCACAGGGTGCCAATCCATCGCAGGGCACACACACACACTGGGCAATTTGGAAACGCCAATTAGCCTAACCTGCATATCTTTGGACTGTGGGAGGAATCCGGAGTACCCGGAGGAAACCCACCAAGCACGGGGAGAACATGCAAACTCCATGCATTTTATTGCAACATAATATTGCTGAGACTAGACTTGACCAAGCAACCCCAGATCTGCACTGCCTGGCTTGTGTAGTGGCCAATCTGCATGATGGGTGCATTGCTTTAAGTGCTTCCCTTCTTACCCTGACACGCCCATCGCTCTGGAATCTGACCTCCACAAACCACATGATGTTTTTTTTTCTCCATATCTCCAAAATCACTATGCTCACTAGCAAATAGAAGCTTTTTCCCCCTAAATACACTTGAAGTTTTTATCTCTATGTGCATATTGAAGTGCTTATTTTCCTTATTAAACATCTCATTGACAGTACAGATCACAACTATCAGTCACAGGGGCTATTTCAGCAAGAAAGCTCATCTGCTAATGTTCGGATCTTAAACATTGCGTCTAAATTGTTCTGAATTGCCTCTAAACCATCACGGCTAGCTTCAACAGGTTGAATCCCAAATCCTAGGATTCCTACTAATCCTGTAGAACAAGAGATCCTACCTGTAGAACTACATGAGCATTAGTTTTACATTTGAAGTTATACAAGATTCAGTGCCAGAACAGTTAGTTAGCAGTTAATTAGAAACCTTGATATGTCAGTATTGGTTAATCTGCAAATTATCTCGTTAAGTATAAAGCACAGTATATTCCATAGCATATTAATAATCCTTATGACCTTCATCCACTTTTGTACACTGGTTTCTCTTTTGAATAAGTAATGAAATCCACCACAACATACTGCATAAGTTTACCCTTTTATCTGTGTGACAAAGCAGGTAATCATTAGGTAATATTTGTTCTTTTAAAATATATAGTAGCATAATGTCGGTGAACAGTGCTTCTGGCTTTAACTGTTGTGACTGACAGCATGATAGTCATGTGTCTGCACAAGTCTATACACGTATGAATATATGATGGGTGCACTTTATTTACACACTGCTAAGAAATAGCTGTCAAGAAAAATATGCCAGTGTCAAGAGGCTTGCATAATTTTTAATGGTGTACCCACAAAATGCATAATGCAAAAGTATAATGCATCTCTACTGTAAATATGCCACATTTTCCCCAACTCTGACTTAAGTTACCAAAACATCCCTCCCTGTAATGTACCTTGTGCTTGTAGAAAGACCGAAAGCAATGAAATAAACATGAGACATAAAATAAAAACGTACCTCTAATTAAATTCCTCGTGATAAATTAAATGCTCGTGTTCATTTACAACAATAAAAAAAAATCCTTAACACAAACAATTTTTAACATCCTATCCCAGGACTTAATACTGCTTCATGCTCAAGAAAATACAATTGTAGCCAAGGTTAGAATCCCACACTGTTTTAACCAAACTAAATCCGTGCATGTACAACTCTTGTGAACTGTAAGTTCCAAGTACCGCAAAATGCACATACAGTACCTCAACTCTGTATGCAGATATACTTAGGCTAATCTGGTTAATAAAGCCACTTGCATATGGAATAGTTCTATAAATAAAAACAATAAAGGAATGAAATATCAAATTGATTGTTTTTCATATCCAACAAATGACGTATTTATATACAGCCGTGGACAAAAGTTTTGAGAATGACAAACATGAATTTTGAAATTCATGAAAAGCCTGCCCTTTCAGTGTTTTTAGATCTTTTTGTCATGCACATATAGACTGTTTGCATAAACTTCATGTAATGGTCAATAAAAGTCATTGACACTTAGGAAATGCTTGTAATTTATACTTTAGTATACAATAGGAAAGGGTGGAAAAATTTATATTTGTGCCATTCTCAAAACTTTTGACCATGGCTGTATATTGGTTAGCACTTTCGCCTTGCACCTCCAGGCTTGGGGTTTGATTCCCACCTTGGGTCTGAGTGCATGGAGTTTGCGTGTTCTCCCAGTGCTTGGTGGGATTCCTTTGGGTACTCCGGTTTTCTCCCACAGAAAACAGTAAACACAGTAACGTGTTTTATTTTTCAAACTGATGATGCAACATGACGCATAAGTCATCGCTGTGGGTCGAATTACCTTTAAAAGAAACAGCCTTGTGTCATCTGGCTCGACGTTAATTGAGCTAACTGCCTAATGCAGAGCGTACTCTAAACTTTCAGTAGCACTGCAGACCTGTCATTTCTTTATTTAGCCAAATATGTACCATGTTTAGCATTCCTGTGCAAGTAATTACTCATCTCTATAAGACATGTAACAGGAGCACCACAGCAGGGGCATGTCAAATTATAACATCATGATGCACATGATACTTAAAACCACTTTCATGATACACGATATTCATCAAAATATAAAGTTTGTTAGTAAGTCAGAGTGCAGGGTCGGCCATGATGCAGCTCTACTACTGTAGGTCATAGAGGATCGCAATCCTTTCCAGAGTTTCACACAGGTCTGAAATATTCTTGGGGTAGTAGCCCTCGGTACGAATTACCTGCAGCACAAAAAGTGGTCTGCCAGTCGACCATATACAACCAAACAAATTACTACGTTTTACAAATATACTGTAGACACACACAGATTCAGCCAAAAAAAATGTACACACACTTGACAACATGAAAAATATACGCCTCTCTTCTGATGATCATCAACTACGGACTACGGACATCTTTAGAGGAAACATAATCGTACGAATGCTGCCATAATTCAATCCGAGGTTTAAAAAAGGGCAAAGATAACAAATGTTAAAACTGATGTAGGGTCAGGATTGTGCAATATAGAGTGACATCCTTTTTTCAACACACCCTACGCCATATGGTAAATGTAATTCTATTTCATTTTAACCACTATAAAAACATGGCTTAATTTAAATAATGGTTCACAAAGACATTTCACAAATTCACAAGATCACATGTATTATGGTTGTTTTTGGTTGTTTCTGTGACCAATAATAAGTGGTAATAATAATAATAATAATAATAATAATAATAATAATAATAATAATAAGCACATTCCCATTTTCCAGGAGAAGTAAATATTTGCATGTTATAAAAGTAATGATAACTTTGGCTCTACATGTCACGTACAGTGTGATGTCTGAACATGTGATGTCGGACTGTATAAGCAGCTGTTTCTTTTTCTTTTTAAATCATTCACCAATGCTGTGTTGCTGTGCAGCATCCGTACTGCTTAAGTTTTAAGGGTGAATCTTCCTGAGTTTTATAAATAAATAAGAACCCGTTCACTGAGCAAAACCGTGCGTCTCTGCAGCGCATGTACCGTATGGCCGTCAGTGTGCTGCTCTTTTAAGGAAGCTGGAAACCATTGCATTTACTGCCTCTCAGTACACCGCTCTCGTACTACCGCTCCTGTACCTGGTTATTCTGTTCGGGCGAGAGCAATGTACTGTCCGCTACTAGTTAATTAATCATGAATGACCCGGACATATTTTTAAAAGGGGTCGGCAAGTATACACTGGCGGCAGTCAATATACTGCGGCCCACCCAAGTATATCCTCCATGTGCAGGAAACACTGCTTTCTCAATGTAGCACTAATGTAATAGAACACTTTTCGATATTAGAATGCAGATTTCTTGTACATATTCTAAAATTAATGTAATATTATGAAAGATATATTTATAATATCATATGATAAAATATCAGATCCATTTCCCTTTACTCAAGATTATTTAACCTGCCAATATGTTGTAGTGCAAAGTCCACATTTCCCTTTGGGGATCAATAAAGCACACCTATCCATCAATCAATCTACATTTTGAATACTGTTAAAATAAATTTACATTACCAGTCTAAAATTACTATATTTTTTACCCAAATGTGACACAGATCTGACATTTTTAGGGCTGTCTGAACGGACAAATCATCTCCGAGTCACTTTCTTACTGTATACAGTCGTAGATCAGAAACATATCCAAGATGAGGTCATGCGATTTGAATGAGAAGAGGCAGACTGGAATTCATGGATCCTTTTGGCTCGGCACATGCATAAGGCGCTTACTGATGTCCGTCACCACCGTCAGTGCTAGCCACACCTGCTAAAACAGCTAAAGCGAGGCTTCCTTCTTTCTTCTGGACCTCAACGAATCCAGCTGACTAACTGCTTGCCATCCTCGAGAGCAAAATCCCAAGAATATTGAACATAAAATAGCATCCACGGTTCTAAATGAATGAGTGGTGCACATATATGACATGTATAACCTAGAGAAGGTGAGTGAAGACTTGGAATTTTCTCCCACAGCCAGTTCTCTGATCTCTATGATGGTTTATCCTTTTTAACATCAAGCAAGCAAACATTCGGCAAAGGACTCAAACCAAGAGCAGATATTCTGAGCTATTAAATGTTTAAAAGCGTACCTGGGGAAAACAAGAAACACCCGTCAATAACATGTTGGCTGGCATTTTGAGTCACTCAAATTGGGTGGGTCAAACATTTAAACCTAAATGTGTATGGTGCATGGCAAAAACAAAAGAATAGGCCTTGCCAGTGGAATGCTTTCAAAGGGAATGGCTGACAAAAGCTGTGCTTGGACGGAGATCTAGCCCTGGAGACAGCATTGTTATCTTAACTCTAACTTGGCAAAAAGTATGCCTTTTGATTTGATTTCTCAGGAGACCTGTGATGGACCCAGAAAACCTTTGATCAGAAATGTATTACACTTCAAAAAAAGGGACCAACACCTCACATATTGGAGATTTGATTGGAGACTTCACATTGGAGACTGCTACAGCTGTCACACTCACACGAAGGCAGTCACTTGACACTGGAAGTGACTCCCTCATGCTTGTTTAAGGAAATGTTTTCTTCCAATCTGAGGAGACCAATGGTAACAGGACACGAACTCCAACTGCCATCTCCATGTCTCATAGTTGTCAACAGATGGGAGAGGAACATTACGACATGTATAGGTTCTGAAGGTGTGGGCAAAAGTGCTTAGCTCCAAGTCGTCTTCGTTGCTGTTGTCAATGTAGTAGTGTACTGTTACGAGAACATTCCTTAATGAAAATTATGGAGTACTGAGCTGCCAACAAACACGCAACAAGAAGTCAATAATATACCTGGGATATTCTTGGAAACATGAGCCTGTCCAATTTTAGTCCAAGACAAATACCAATGCCTTGGCGCCAGTTTAAATTTCTACATTACAATCACGTTTACACACAGCAATAAACAAGGAAATGTGATCTGGACAGGCATGGAAATATTTAGAGTGATGAAGGGAAACGCTTTTGCTAGCATGTCACAAGAATGTATACAAGTGACAGGATATTTTCTAGAAATCATACTTATTTTTTTTATGGTTGAATTGAAAAGACTGATGGCTCACCTCTTCATAGACCTCTCTCACAGCAGTTCCACCTGGCTCTTCCTCTGGCTCCATTCCACCTCCTGGAACGATCCACTGATCCGGGTGCCTGCTGCTGCTCACAAGCAACACCTGATCACCCACAACACAGACACACACACACACACATCCATACAGAAAGAGTCAAGTCAGCAGCGGTCAAGCACGTGATCATTTGGTAATCGTGATCATGATGACAACCGATGCACGGAGAGCAACAAATCCCATGGGTTAAGTAGATTTCTACCTCAAACGAGGCTTGTTCAAAGAGACAAAAGGGTTCATTAAAGTCTATCTCTGAGAATAGATCAAGTTTTTTTTTCTTCTTTCCCTAGCTAGAGCACTTTCAACTTATGTTCTTAAATGGCTTAAAGGGTTATGCTGAATCGGAGTCTAATCTGACCTATGATCTATTTGTGTATTCGTTCCTCATGGTGGTTTGCATCCAATTTCTGCCAACACTGTATGGAAAATTCATGCAAACTTGATCTGATCCCTTGGGGCTTTTTGTTTACACCATATCCCATGTTGTAATTTTCAGACACAAGAAGAAAGTGTGTAGTTAACAGTAGGGTTGCATGATATATCGAAAAAATATCGTTATCGCGATAACGGCATGCCATATTGCAAAGAGTTGCGATAAATACTTTATTTGCCAAGCATTTGTGTCCAAATTTGACCAATCAGATGGGTCCTTACTATGTTTATACTGCATATATAATTTATACTTCATTCTGTCGCGAACTGGATGATCAGAAGACTTGGCGATTAGCCGTTAGCGCATTGTAGCGTGGACGGTAAACCCAAACGCGGAAACAAGCGAGTAGACAGGATAACCACACGAATTAGTTTAAGGACTCTCACTGAAGGGGAACAAGGGAAAAACACACATTTAACCTGCGTCCTACGTATAAACACACACTCGAATCAGAAAGTAAACAATCTGCACCGACATGCGTGAACACAGTGACTAAGCTCTATGCGATGGTTTGTTTACTCCTCTTATACTTCCGAGTTCGCGCCCGCATTACTTCCGGGTCCTAGTGCCGGTTGCGGAGCGTGCGTGTGTGTGCGTGCTTGTGTGTGCGCGTGTGTGTGTGTGCGTGCGTGCGTGCGTGACAAATAGTATATATATTTTTTTATTTAATTTTTGTTCAATAATATTTATTTTTATTTTGTTTAAAAATGAATATTTTGTTTAAAAGATGCTCTTGTTTAAAGACACTATTGATGAGTGTATGGTTACATGTAGATAAAAAGTAATGTTTGAAAGTAATTCATATTGTGTTGGCAGGTTTATAGTAACAGCAAACCAGAAGTCAGAATATCTGCTGAGGGGTTTAAGTCATTCATAGTGTTTTGAAGTCTAAATATTTGCAACTTCCTTGACATATAGTTTCTTTTTAGCCTGAATTAGATTTAATTACATCAGACGAATATCTATTACCTGTTTATTTTAGTATGATCATTACATATAAATAAATTATAAAAAAATAGGCAATAATAATAATTTAAAAAAATGCATTTCTCTAGGGAACTGTTATATCGCAAGAAATATCGTTATCGCAATATTCAACAACAATATCGCATATTTTCCTAATATCGTGCAGCCCTAGTTAACAGGTATCATTATACAACGGTTAGTTCCGACTGAGTAATGTGATTGGACGAGAACCATTAGAACCATTATACGAGTGATGATAATGGAGCAGAACACCACTGGGACATTTAACTATTTCTTCAGTATCACTCTGCACCACAGGGGTTCTAACGATAGTTAATTACACTACCTGTCGATCGCAGCATGGGTGAAAGTAGATCGGTACGGTCTACGGTATTCGAGCAGCAACCCAAACCCGCATTCACGGAGGCACTTTCACCAAGAAAACGCATCTGATAACATTACGTCATCTTAAACAACACTGTCTCCTTAGTAATTGCTTTCATGTTGTTCTGAATTGCCTCTGAACCGTCTGTGTTTTGTTCTTAATGTTGTAGCTACAAAGCTAAGTAGCTGAATTCCAAACAAGGCTGATTTCCAAATCTCTCTCAAACCCCTGATCAAAGGCACTACTTTGATACTTTGGGGGTGTGGGACAAATCTCGTACATTTCTCAGGACTGTTCATCACCTCCATGGTTTATTATCCTCACCTTTCATGCAAAATAAACAAATAAATCATAAGCTGATGATAAATAGTGTTGTGGAACTGGTCTATAAAAGCAGTATCACACTCAAGGTCATGCTGTTGTGCTGAATATCATCACAGCCATGCTGATATTCAATACAACAGGACAAGTAAAAATACACCGACACTAATATTGCAAACGTGCAATAACACATCTAGGGCTGCCCAGAGGTACGTGACTCCAAGAGCACAACCAACAACTAGCAGGATATAAAAAGCATCATGCTCTGGACACACGACCGAGAGTCACAGCAGTGAAAGCTACAGTAGCCACGTTTTATTGGGTTACATTCTAATGTCCCGCTTTTGTTTCGCTATATTCTCCAAAGAGTCAAGAGCTATATTCTCCTAAGTTTCAATTATTGAACCCTTATGATGCCGAATGTTTTAAATCAAATGAAGACAGAAACCCAGGGAACATTTAGTCAACATTTACTAGTGTACTTTGGAAACTCATCGACATCACTGTATCGATGGAATTTGAATTTTCTGCATCGTTATGCTTCTTGTGTCTTACCGCAAAATTAGCATAATTTTGTACGACAACAGACAGTGATTCAGGATCATGGTTGATGAACTTTGAACAAATGGGTGTGTCGGAGTTACTCAGCATCTGGGTATGTCAGAAGAAAAACAAGCCTGCAAAAAAAACAACAACAAAAAAAAAAACAATGATACTTCCTCCTCTAAAACTTTAGAAACGCTGTACTGTAGTTGTTGAAAAAACTTGATGGCAAAAGTAAAAAAATATTTATATATTTGACTTATTCTTACCAATTTATAGTTTTAACCCGATCTGTATTAACCGATCTGTATTTTTTTTTAATCCACCGTGCTTTACACATGGTCAGGAGGATAAAGAAGTGAGAAAGAAAGTTGTAACAAAAAGAGAAATAAAGAAAGAAAGTGAAAAAGAGAAAGGGGGTTTCAGACCAGGGGTGTGCAGCACATCATCTAAACTTCTAAAATAAAAAAAATAATAAAAAACATCATTTCCCTTTACCTTTTGATTTACCCACATTTAACTCATTATATTTCTCTTTCACAGTTATATCACGTAACTGATGTACTGCAACACAAACCATGGACACACCCAGGAACAGTTCTGTATTTTTCTCCCTTAAACATTACATGATGCGTCACTGTAGAAATCGTAACAAGTTAGAACGAGTGCATTTAAACACGTGATTTGCTTTTGCCCGAACGTCTTCTAACCAGTTAGATTTGAGATATTGTGGAATAAAGAAAAAAAGGCCTAACCAGGATTAACACGTTCAAGTGGTATTGTTATTTCCAGGAGGATCAGCGACAGAGGAGTTTGAGCTCTGAGTGGATGTGAAGCAGCAACCAAACTAAACAAAGGCTATGAACGTACAGTATAGTAAATTATCTTTATTGTTTCGAATGGCTCTTTTTTTTCGTCCAAATAATATGTAAAATATCTTCATATAGGAAAATATACCTAAAATACACAAACTCTACATCCTCCTCACCAGAGATCCGTTTATCCCATACATTTCTGACAAATCATTTGGCAAAACTCGGTTTCAGAAAGCAGCTTAAAATCTGCAGCATGAGCTGGTGCACGACTGGATCATTTCTGGCAATAAATCATAGAAAAATGGAATATAAAATAATTGCGCATAAACGGATAGCTGTGCCGTCATACCACTTTCAGAGCTACTGTTCCTCAAATATTAGCAAGTTATACAGTTACAACTTAGAGGTCCAGAAAGGAGAAAGTGTTAATGGCATGAGGTCAGAGGGGATAAACGGTGCAATGGCATGTAGTAGTGTGTGATATTCTCCACTAAACATCTGTGCTAGACACATAGCTGGACTGAAACCAGTACTATAGACTTTAGATGAACTTTAGAGGTGGTGTCACAATCTCTCATTTCGCACACCCTGAATTCCTTTGTGTCATTTGAGAGTAAATGACATCCTGACATGATCGGACTTCCACATTGATTTGAACATTATTTTCGCAGAAAGTGCGATTATTTATTCATATTAATGTGGGACATATTAACCTAGAGACTGAATTTATATTTACCTTATACTGGTCTGACTAACCAGGTTCACTGCTATAAATACAAACGAGGATATGGCGATAGAGATCCTATTATTGGGCGTCAGTTTAATGGCAGGCTTACTTACTCTTGCACGTACTGATTTCATTAATAATAAATAAATAAAAACCTCCAATAGCAGTAATCGATTCTACTTCGACACTATGTGGTGCAAGCGCTACATGTGGTATTCACAGAAGAGCTTTTTCAATGCAAGGTAACTCATGTAACCAACTATTGCACTGTAAAATTAAATAAGTGAATAAACACCATTTGATATTAGAACTTTTAATTGGACTGCTGGTCTCATTCAAACTCATTGTCTCAATCTAATACGATATTCCAATGTCTGTCTTGGCATGCTGTCAGCGGAGGAAACTGCAAAGTAAAGGAGTCTCCACTGGGTGAATGAGCAATAAATTTATTAATTTTTTTTTTTAAAGACACTTCAAACCAGAGAATAATGCACACAGTTTACAAAGCAGCTGGAACAGCAGCCGGCTCTCTGCAGGAGAACAGAAAGATTAACTGCACCATGGAGACGGGCACGTACACTGCGGCTGAACAGTAAAGCAGGGTTATCCCAAGCTTTCCTTTTGGACACCACTTAATGTGAAATCAATCACAATTTCTTAATATTTGCAAGAGGAATTTGAGAAGCTATCACTGCTCCAGGTTGTTTAAAATTGTAAAAATTTTGCACTTTTTTAATTTTTTTATTTGTTAACTCCGGGTGCATCCTAATACTCTTCCTGATCCCTCAATTCTCCGTCCTTTAGCCTGCAGCAGCACAATCAATCTGGATCCTCTATCTTTAAGGAGTGATTTAAAGCTGTAGAAGCATTTTCAAAATTCAAAAATGTTTTTACTTGCACTTATAAATATGTACGATTAAAAAAATATATATTTTAAAAAAAGGTTACACACTGTGGCCTCAGCGTATGCGTGCATGTATTATGTGGTTGAGATAACCTGTGTGGAAACCTGGTCTTGTGCTCTGGTCTGAACTGTAACTTCTAATATTAATTTGCCTTTCCTTTTTGATTATATATTTTTACATATTTTTGTCCAAATAATATGCTAAATATCTATATATAGGAAAATATACCCAAAACCCCCCCGACTCAACAGCCTTCTCACCAGCGATCCGTTTATCCCTTACCATGAGTTATTGCAGGTCCGTCTTGCTCGCACCCTTAAACATCTTTGAGCTGATGTGCGACGGCATGTTTGAGTCTCTTCTCAGTCATTGCATCAACACTTCCCCATGTCCCCACTGCACCCCCAGCTCGGTCTATTCAAGAATAAATATTCATAGATTTTTTTGGTTTTTACCAAAATGGGTTTGCTATGGTTTGTGAATTTTGTAGCAGATCCATAATGAGCTAGGGTGGATGAGCGGTTAGATGGCAACAGTAAGTGCGTCAGGGTGTCCAGTAGTGATTAACAGCTTGCTGATACGGGCTAAGACATTTTGGAGACAAGTTAAAAAACTGGGATGGAGGTACAGCTTTTGTAACCCAACAAGACCACTGTATGGTAAGTGTGCCTGGACAATTCTTTATTTTCCATTTGCCTTCATGTAACACCACCCAATTTCACCTTAGCTCCGCCTTGGCACTTATTTGCTTCGTAAACCAATGATGTCAGGGTACATCAGGGCCATGGCATAGCAAAAATTCATAGCAAAAATTGTGAAAGTGGGAACAAGGCTTAAGCCCTCATCATAGCTAGATAATTCTCCTCTGAGCAAATAAATAAATAAGAAAAAATGAATAAATAAATAAATTAATTAAAAAAAAGGCACTCTGGGCTTCGGAAAACTTAACAAAAAATGCAGTAAAACACAAACAAACAAGCACTGGCAGGGCTTTTCCATAATGGAGTCATTCATTTCTGGTAAAAGGGATGACGCTGGATTCAGAATTAGTGCCACCCCTTAACAGAGTAAACGCAGCAACCTGAGGTCTACACAGAAATCCCAAAAAATGTCACAATAATAAAAACAAATAACACTGAATAATCAATATTAAAAATAAATAAAAACTTTGGTAAAATGTCTCGGAATGCGTGTGTTAGCTGATTAGAAAAATTTACTTAAAAGTAGTGGCCGCGAATACATCTGCTACCAAACTGCTTTCCTTGTAAATGCTTTCCATGTATTTGGCAAATGTTATAATTACAAACAGACCTTTTTTTTGGTTCTCTGGTTATGTTCCTACAACAATAAAAGAAAAACGCCACTGGGTTGAGCCTACTGGATAATCTCCCAAGGTTATTTGACAGTGCTGGTAGTGTTTAGTGCTACGTGCGTCACTGGTTGATTGTCAGTGACAGGAAAAATAACTTGTTTTCATTGCTTGCATTAGTTTCACTAACTACATTATGGCTGCGGGAGTGAATAAATCTATTTCTTAGTGAAAATCTGGTCTGGTCAACATTTATAGGAAGAGTGTAGAGAGTATATTAATACAGCATGCTGCTTTTTCGTTTGACTAATGATGACAAATGGAGTTTGCATGTAAATACAAGTATATTAAAATTCAGAGGTGGAAAGTAATGAATTACATTCTTCTCCATTATAGTAATGCGAGTAATTTTGTGTGTACTTCTACTTTTTAAAGTAGTTTTTAAAATCTGTAATTATACTTTTACTTAAGCATGTTTTGTTTAAAGTATTGTACTTCACTACATTTTAAAATCATATTCGCTTCTGAGTAAAAAAAATTAATGAATGAAAAAGAAAAATAATACAAATAATACAAATAATACAACGGGGACGGAAAAAAATTGCACCCCGGAAACCACTGCACTGATTGATGGATGGATAGGAAGAACAAATGCGTTAAATTCACAAGAACGATGGAGACAGATGCCAGTGATGCAGACCCAGCTGAAAGTGAAATGCCAACAAATTCTTATGAAGCAAACCCCTGGCTATGTTTAAGTGACCACTTTGATTTCAAGCACATCAAAGTCAACAGATTTATTATGCAACGGTGTTTCATCCCCCATCCCACCCCCGCTGTTAAAAAAAATTTAACTCTGTAACTTTTACTCTGAGTAAATGTTTAATGAGCTACTTTTTACTTTTACTCGAGTAGATTTTTATGCGGGTAACTTTACTTGTACTTCAGTAAAAGTTCACTGCTTCACTTCTGCAATACCGGGGATATCGAAATTGGGGAATGTAGCAATAAATCCCAGCCGAGCTCCTGTAATGTGCAAGTGGTGTTCATGAATGATTGTGTGTACAGTTCGCACAGACAGATGCGTCTCTCACGCAAGTTGGTGGCAAGTTATCCGTCGATTTTTTAAACACTGGTTTAGGTGTTCCACTCGCTGCAGTTTGGATTTCTTTAAAATGTTTGCACCATTCACAAGTTTCACCGTGGCTCAGAGTCTCATTACTGTGCTTTAAGTCTTCATTCTCGCGAAATTTCTTCACACGTCCCAGTTTGACTTGAACACCCCTTGTATGTGCAATGCACATTCGTAAAAAAAATTGCTACCTTAAGCTCCCTCTCTTCTCATCAGCAAATGACATGAAAGACGTGTGAGATAAAGGTTGTTTTAAATTAAACCTGTTTAAAAAAAACGTAATGTGGTGAATCTGTGTCACTCGCATCTGCACCGAACCTAGAGTGCGAGAAAGAGGAATGGCGTGACCTAAATGTAGTGCTATCACTAGAAGTGGTATGCAACTCTATCAGTTGTGGATTAAGTAACAAAGTAGGCGTCTGTTAGAAAGTGGAAAGTGGGAGATGTGACAGAGTGTCAGATGTTCAGTGTGACTTTTTTTTTTGCCTTTCTTCCTGAGAGAAGAGAAGTGAAAAGAAACGGGTAAAGGAATCCTGTCAGGGGACAGCAAGTGCTTTCATTCCAGTTCTATAAATTGCTGCTGATGGGTCACTTGGTGCTTTGGCACATGGTGTAACTTGCTTCCCCATGTCGCCCCCTCCTTCTCACGATCACATGGAAAAGATCATGTCCTTTCACCAGGCTGAACAGGCTCCAGGACGCTCACAGTGCAGAGTCTTAAATAATCAGGGCTCAGTTCTGGAGCGAGAAGCCTCAAAATAACTAGCTTTAGAAAGTACGACTTGAATTCATCTAACCCTTTCTCCTCAACTCCTAGGTGGATCTTGCAGGGTGTGTTAGAATCGTGCACCCTTGCAATTTTGAACTAAATAAATAAGATGATTGTAAATGTTGTGTGATGTTTCTAAAAGCAGCTGCAACAGGTTTTTGAGGTTCTTTTAATTCCGAGCTTGAAGCGTGCATGCTTTGAATGTAATTTAAAGATAAACACTGAGCAGACTAAACACACTCTGAAGGACATTCATTTGATTTAAAAAAAAAATAAAAAATCCTGCAGAGCACAAATTTGGACTTAAAGACACATTTTTAACTTCAGACTATAAACAATAAAATGATTTAATCTTTATTAAGTATACCTTTTTTAATTGCTTATTAAAATATCTAAATCAGCCAATCACATGGCAGCAACTCTATGCATTTAGATATGTAGCTATGGTTAAGATGATCTTCTGAAGTTCAAACCAAGCATCAAAATAGGTAAAAAAGGTGACTTTGAACGTGGCAGGGTTGTTGATGCCAGACGGGCTAGTCTCGGAGTATTTCCAAAACTGCTAAAATAAACTTGAACAGGTTTCTTAAACAGGACAATGAGTTCGCTGTACTCAAATGGCCTGAGCAGTCACCAGATCTCAATCAGACAGAGCTCCTTCAGGATGTGGTGGCACGGGAGATTCGCATAATGGATGTGTGGCCGATAAATCTTCAGCGGTCCATATAGACCAGCATCTCTAGGCAATGTTTCCGGCACCTAGTTGAATCTAGATCACTAAGAATTAAGGCAGTTCTGAAGACAAAAATGGTGTCCAAAAGGTGTACCTAATGAAGTGGCAAATGCATGACCATCACTTTCCGTAAGAACTTACCCATTTTTAACATACGAATAAGACCACAAAACAATCTGCGTTCATACATTATATAAATGCATTTTTAAATGTTACTTAAAATAATTCTAAGGGAGTGTCACATTGTGATGCTGAAAAATTCAAGGGTAATATTTTTGTCTTTTTCCTGATCATATGACGAATGAGCAGTTTCGTTTTCTTACGCCTTCTGAAGTGAAGTGAAAGGCAAGGGTGCAATCTCAGTATCAAAGTTATTCAATTTTCCCCCCATACACTTTCTTCAGCAGTCCCAATACAACATCATCCACAGGAGGATCCATATTCCCCTCAATCGCTTTATGTGAAACACCTGTACATCCTCTCATTCGTGCAAACAAATACATAAACAATGGTAAAAAAAACTAACCATGAAAAAAAAAAAGAAAAGAAAATATATATACAGTATCGCATCCAGTGAGTGCCAGTTCTGTGGATGAAAACCTCTTGCTGATATGAGAGAGAGGTGATAAGAAAAGATCAAACTGGTTCAAACTTACAAGAATGCTACAACAACTCGAATAACCTTTCTTTAAAACCACAGTGAGCAGAAAATCGATTTCAGAAGTTCGATTCCTGTCTCTGTGTGCATAGAGTTTGCATGTTCTCCCCGTGCTTGGTGGGTTTCCTGAAGGTTCTCCGGTTTCCTCTAACAGACCTGCAGATTAGGTTGCCAAATTGGCCGTGGTGTATGTGTGACCTGCGATGGATTGGCACCCTGTCCAAGGTGTACCCCGCCTCATGCCCTAAGTCCATACCCCGAATACAGGATAAAGCGGTATAGACGATGAGTGAGTGAGTGAGTGAGTGAGTATTATGTGGAATGTTACACCAAACAGGAATGTACTTTCAATATATGAGAGAGAACAAGGCTGATGAAATACATTAAATAAAAGCACTTCCAAATGTGCATTGTGCTACTCAGATAATGATTAAATTGCTGTTAAATCCAAAGTGGCTGATGGGGATAGTATAAAAATGTAATTAAATTGCAAATGAGCTATTATCGACTTTACGCCACACATCGGGAGACTGTTTCATTTGTGGACAGATATAAGAAGGATATCAGATTTCTTTAATAGAAGATAACCCCCAGAATTTGAAGCACGATGTTTAATTTAATGAAGATGGGAGATGTACACAAGTGTGGAATGTCTCTGGAGTCATTCAAAAAAATACAGATGTCAGGATTAGTTAGTTGCTACAGAAGATAAGTCATATGCAAATAGTCAACAGTCAAGTTAGTTTTACAGTCCTGTGGACTGAAAGGCTGTCCAAGATAGAAGACGCTTATCTTGACAAAGAAACTTTCCTCAGGAAACAAGTTTCAAGTATTCAACCCTAAGAGCAATGTACCAACTGTCTAGCATGGTGGTGATGGTATAGTTTTGGATGGAAGGAGGACTGCTTCAAAATTCTCCCGCATTACCATAAATCATCAGCTTGACAGACAAAATTGAGCGCTCCGATAGGACAATTATCCCGAAACACATCAAAGCTAGGTGTGAAAGGCCTGAACCAAGCTACTATTAAGCTTAAGGCAGGATTCTGCCACAGCTTAAAACAAATATTTACTGTGCTGTAGGTAGATTTTGACCCTGTGTTTGTTGCACAAGATTTCATTTGTTTTAGGTTTTCTGAAACCAACTCAGTTTTTTTTCTATTAAAGATGTATACTGTGCAACAATTCTACACAGATGCAACAGTTCACTGCGAAATCTATACTGCAGATATTTCATATGTTCATGACAAGTGTATATAAACTTCTGCAATCGTATGTAGTTCATTCCCAAAGTGTTGCCACAATGCTCGAAGTGCACCTTTGTATGGGATGCCATAGTATGCGGCGGTATCACAATTCCCTTTACTGGACATAAGGGGAGAGTGTATCAGGGTGTGTATGAGTTTATTTCAGTGTGTATCAGGTTGTATATCAGAGTATACACGATACTCTGATATGCATTTCGGTGCATTTCAGTGTGAATAGGAGGATACATTTCAGTGTGTATGTGAGGGTGCATTTTAGTGTTTATGTCAGCATATACAATGGCGCATTTCAGTGTGTGTCAGAATGTATATGAGGGCGCATTTCAGTGTAAATGTCTGTATGCATTGGTGCAGTTCAGAGTATATTAATATAAGAGTGTATAAGATAATATCAGATTAGATTGTACATGAAGGTGCATTTCAGTGTTTATGTCAGAGCGCATACGAGGGTGCATTTCAGTGCATGCAATGGTGCATTTCAGAGTGTATATGAGGGTGCATTTCAGTGTGTGTATCAGAGTGTATACAAGCGTACATTTCAACGTATAGAAGGGCACATTTCAGAGTGTATACGATGATGCATTTTACTGTGTATGTCAGTGTATAGACAGGTGCATTTCAGCATGTATATGAGGGTGCAATTCAGTGTGTACACGAGCATATTCTGGAACGCATCTGATTGCATTTTAGTTGGTACTGTAGATTGTACACGAGGGTGTATTTCAGTATGTATATCAAAATGTATACGAGGGTGCATCGGAGTGTGTACGTCAGAGTGAATACAATCGTGCAGTTAAGTGTTTGTCAGAGCATATACGAGGGTGCATTTCAGTGCAAACATCAGTGCATGCAATGGTGCATTTTAGTGTGTATATCAGAGTGTATACAAGTGTGTATTTCAACGTAGAGAAGGGTGCATTTCAGAGTGTATACGATGGTGCATTTTACTGTGCATCAGTGTATAGACGGGTGCATTTCAGCATGTATAGGAGGGTGCAATTCAGTGTGTTTTGGAACGCATCTGATTGCATGAGGTGCATTTTAGTGTGTATATCAGATTGTAAACGAGTGTAAATAATCAGTGTGTATGTCAGAGTGTATACGATGGTGCGTTTCCTGTGTAGCAGGGTCTATACAGTATATTCACAATGTATCTGATTTGCATGAGTGTGCATTCCAGTGTGTACCCGGGAGCCCATCACAGCAGTGTATACGAGAGTGTATTTCGGACAGTCACGTGGTCCAGGGTGTATGTCAGGAGAGTGGACGAGGCTGTAGAGTTGAGGTCGTTAAGATGCAGGACACAAGAAACCTTGTGATTAATCCGTCATTTAATCACTAATCAGTGTTGAACACAGAGAGAGCCTACCTCGTCCTCTCGGTCGTTTTTGAAACACAAGCACGCAGCCCGCTGTTTAAAGCCTTCCCCGTCGTACGTCCTCGTCTGATTGGGCTTAAACTTCATCATGTATTCCAGGTTGCTGAGATTCTCCATAAGCAGCAGAACAACAAGAAGAAGAAGAAGAAGAAGGAGGAGGAGAAGACTGTTCCTATACAAGAGTTTTAATTCCCCCCTCTCAGAGCAGTGAAACCCGATTCGGTCCTGAGTTCTCCGGCTCCGTCCCGCCCTGTGCGGCTCTTTAGCTTGACGCTGAACAGAACTCCTCGCGCTCTCGGTCTCTTCCTCACCATGGTGGTTCTTCTCGGAGCTCCGCGCGCATCATGTCCGACTGCGCTCCTCGCGCTGTGCTCCTGCACACACTGCGCAGACGCATGCACGCGCACACGCAGCGGACTCCGGAACAGCCTGGAGAGTTCCGGCACTGGGAGATGAACAAACAGCCGGGCGAGGGCAAGAACAATCTCGCGCCGCAGCGACTAGCGAGCGACACCGAATAAACCACTTAAAGGACAAGCGGCGACTTTTAACAGCGTGGACTTTTAACAGCGTTGAGTGCCTCTTTGGCGCCATCTAGCGGCAATGTTTTAAGGGCATGGGGTCCGGATGCAATTTTGCCCGAGATGAGGTGAGAAAAGAAATGACCAAATGTCGAAGAGTCATCATCCTTACTTGACAATTCTGCATGGAGCCTGTCCTAGGAGACTTGGGGCACACCCTGACACACACACACACACACATACACACACACACACACTACAGGCAAATTGGGAACACCAATTACCCCAATCTGCATGTCTTTGTACTGTAGGAGGAAACCAGCGTACCCAGAGGGAACCTACCAATCACAGGGAGAGACCGAGGTGGGAATCGAACCCTCAACCCTAGACACGCAAGGCAACATAATATACACAATACAGGGCACCATATGCCGTTTAGGTCCAAACAGGACAAATAAAGGACTTAATAGAGTTAAACTCCTTATCAACTTCTTTTTTTCCTAATCAAATTGTTATATCTATAGTGTCTAATGTGAAGCAAAAGTATGTTGTTCCAGGTAAACTGTGGTCTCCTGTTGGATTTGAAGTTATGTGGAACCATACACCAACAGAGCACTTTATTTGGAAGACCTGTGCTACTCATTCATGTGGTTATTCTAGTCATCCCATGGTGTGGTAGCAGAGCAATGCATAAATTCATGCCGATACAGGCTATCTGTATCAGCTAACCCTAACCCTTACTTTTCATTAACTAGGAAATGTGATCTCAGTGATTTTGGCCATTACATTATCATTGGCTGATGAGTATTTCTGTCACAGGGATACCAAAAATGTGCAGTCAAAAAACTAAAAAATAAATAAATAAAAAAAGAGGTCTTCATCTCTGCCGAGGCACATAGGGTCTGAATTTGTCTCCAACACCATTCTTCCATGAACCAATCTTGCCTTGTGCCAACTGCCCAGGCTGGTTGTACAGGTTATACAGGTAGTATAATGGTGTGGAGAAATGTTTTCTTCAAGCATTTATACCAATCATTGAGTATTCTTGCTCACCATGCACATCTCGTCAAGGCCACAATTTGCCCGACTGTTAATGACTCCCTCCAGCATCATAATGCACATAAGTAATATGCTGCTTTCATGAACGTGACAATGGAGTCAGTGTTCTTCACTGGGCATTCTAGTCACCAGAGCCGAATCCAAAACACATTTGTGATACATGATAAGCGACTTGCTCCTAAAACATGCTGTGGAATTCATGACATGAAGAACTGCAACTATTTGAAAGTAAATGTATTAATATGGTGTTGCTAATTACACGTTCAATGAGATGGCGCTCATACAGTAGTTCTTCCTTTACGTTTACTTCTTGTGAAACCCACACAGCGAGAGGATTTAGTAGTGGCCCTTAAGATAGCTTAACTTATAAAAATAAAAAAGCTGTCAGTCAAGGTCAAGTTTTATGAGTTTTAAAACTGCTTATTACTTATACATAGATTTACTGAATGGCTTAAAAACTACCAAACGTGCAGTGCAACAAATATCTTGAGTATAAATCATTTGGAGAAACGTTTAAACTACCTTATTTGATTAATAAAGTCTATTAAATAATGAATTTAAATTAAAAAAAAAATCTTAACAAATGTACACAATGTTCCTACCAATGTTAAGTAGAGACTACTTAGTAAAAATAAAATGCTGCAAGATTTCCAGGTGTATAGTGTTGGTTAACATATGTTTGACATTTTGAAACAAGTTCTCTAATTTCACATCTGCATATCAGATTCCGGTCACTATTTTAAGCATCTAAGTTCCATGCAATCACCTCCTCTTCTGGCCAAGCAGGACTTTTTCCAGGTGCAAGAAAACAGAAGCAGTGTTTAATACAGAGGCCAGCGCAGGGTTGATTCTCAGCGTCACGGTTCCTGATTCAATCCTCAGCTTGGTCTCAGGTCTGTATAGACTTTATAGCTCCATAAAGTGTATACGTGACTACGTTTACAAGGAAAAAAGGAAACATGTCTGTATGACAGCAGAGTTTATTGCAAATACTGCATCATCATCACCATGTGACTGTCAGAAAGTTTTTTGCAAAGTATGCGCATGCATGCAAGAAGGCATCCAGGTGATTCTCACCACCTCTGCTGGTTAGGAGGGACGAAATAAGACAAAATGTCAGTCACCTAAAATCAGTACTGTATATAGTCTGGTTGAATGAGGACACCACAAATCTTATTAATCAACAGATTTTATTTACAGAAAGGACAAAGTATGTGGGCTGTTTTCATGTCATTCAGAAAGCAGGAAATCATTCTCCCCTTTAGAAAGAAGGAATTTACATACAGTGAATTGAGACGCAAAGACTGATCTTGGAAATGGAGATCAAGCATTCATTGATCACGGTAGGCTCCTATATGCCTCAACTCGAAAACACCTCACCATTCGCACACCACCAGTCCCGATGCAGCCGAAGTTTGCAAAATAAAGGCTAAAGGGAAGAAAACAGCAAACGAAGCTCAATGCACTAGACTGTGTCAGACACAGGAGAAGGAGCACATCAGTGATGGAGTTCAGAGAGTGCAATTAGTACAGTGATGGCATGGAAAAATAAAATAAAATACTAACACCAAATACAGTAAGAGAACTGTTATACTAAAACTCATGGTATATTCATCTCGGAGTTTTGCCTTGCAGTCAAAAGGAAGAGATAGAGAATAAAAGCCTATGTTAGAGTCTACACGATCAGCGGTCACAATAGTTAACGTGAGGGTGGAAGGCTATTTAATGTTAATTTAAACTAATCGTTTCCACTTTGAAAAGTCTGAATTTTCACTTCACGCATTTTTTATTTTTTTTTTAAGCGAAGCTGTTTTTTCCTTCTAGACCTTCTAAAGGGGGAGCACACTTTTGCAATTTGCCAGAAAAGGGTGGTGTTAAATCAGCTGCTTCTCAGGAACAAACAGCATCATGAGAGGAAACAACAAAACAAAAGACAGAGGTTAAAAGAAAAATGTAAAAAGTTACCCACCACCCCCCCACCCTCCATATGCCAGGACAAATGAATGCCAGCCACTTTTTCCACCCTAGAGCTTCCCAGATCAATGGAAAAAGAAGCCATGTGAATAGATCTAAATCCTCTGCCCATGCATTTAAACAGTAGTGAATTAGGTCAAATATGTTTTCTCTTTTTCCCCCCTAATGTGCCATTAAATTACAAATTAAATGCAGTTGTCATTTTTTTTCTTGTTTCTTTAATATATTCATGACCGTTGTTTTTATTATAACATTATTCCCTGTGTCCTTTAAATGCAAATGAATAGGTCTTGGCAGAATAGGAGGAGTTGTGTTCACACTTGACTTCCACTTTTTTTTTTTTTCCCGCTTTTCCTCTTCTCGCCCCCCTATTTTTCTAGACTTCAATATTGTTCCCAGCGTAAAGCCTGGTCCATGTCCGGGCTGAAACAAACAAACAAACAAACAGCAAAAGCATTAAGTTAGCTCATCCTAAGAGACTTGATAGATTTAGAACAAGAATGGAACGTGACTCTTCATTTATGGTGCAACATGCAATAATGAGCATGTGTAAAATGAAGAAACTAATTCCTATCATGTCATGTGCTAGTGTTAATTCTTATATACAATAAAAGTGGGGTTTCTGGATAACTGACCATCACACCCATGTGGCTTTTTGCCAAACTGTTGCCACATTAGAAGCGCATGACTGTATAGGATGTTTGTATTGTGTAATATTACAATTTCCATTTGGAAGCTGCAAAATTTCTCTTCTTGCACCAGCTATAGTAAATATTGCAAACACTGATTCTTGGAAATAAAGCACAAGTGTATATAATAAACAGTATATTGCACCATTCGCTATAGAAGGCACTAATGCTATTTTGAAAAGCTGGTTGAACTTTTTTTTTTTTTTGTCCTTCCTCAGAGTAAATAGTCGTCATTTCTTTCTCGACAGGAAATGCCACTGCAACTGAAAAGAGTGAGGGGTTCATATAAAAATAACGAGTGGAACAATCTCCATGTAAATACCCAAGGTTTTAGAATGGAACAGGGGTACTGCTCAGGTGTCCACATATTTTTGGCCATTTGGCCGGAATAGTATGCGACACAATGAGAATTGGCCAATTCCTAATACGGACACAAGGTTACATACTCGCATACATGAGACGTTCTAAAAACGGCAGATCTGATGGGTTATTGATCCTGTGCCTTGATGCCCATTCGCTGTTCATCGAGAGCATATTAGCTCTACTGCACCTCAGCTGATGTGCAAACAGTATTACAATGCTTTAATGCTCTATTCATGTACTATTCATTTGGTGTGCAGAAGGTTACCACAAGTCAAGTGTGGCTGCATAACTCACCTGTTTCTATGGCTTGAACTTCGTTGCTCTTCCACTGCTCTGCAACATCATTTGCTAGAGGATCATCAGGGTTGGGAGCACTTAGTAATGCCTGGATTGATAGCAGCACTGTGCGGATCTGCAAGGCTGGGGACCACTTATCTGGAATATAAATTATGGCAGAGGAGGAAAGAGGGAGGGTAAGAGGATGGGGGGGGGGGGGGCAGCGACCAGCAATCTAAGAATATACATTACACTATACGCTAGTACTCTCCAAGAGAGCAAGTGTGAAATCGGAGAGTCTTTTGACATTTTGTGAGTGATTACTATAAATGTCAGTTACCCTATTCTGTGGCGTGGTATCACCATGTTGAAAACAATACTGAGAAAGTGGGATTTTCTTTTCCACACATGACTTTATAAACAAATTGCAGATGATATAACAATTCAGAATCCCCAAAACAGTTCACACTTTTAATGGAAAGGAGATTATGAGACAAAATATATATATATATATATATAATCAGTAATATAAGAGCCAGAAAGAGAACCTGTGGACACGTGGAAGGCATTATGGCCAAGCAGAATAAATACGCTACAGAACTACAAACCAGCTGCATTTATATTAATAGCAATTGGCAACAGCACCCTTTTCAGAAGAAACCCTACTGAGTACTGACAAGCAAGTGTCCGAGGTGAAGCTGCCCCTCCTAGAACCCTGAGAACCTATTTAACAAGATGGAAAATGCCAATAAAACCAACAAAGAATCTGACTGTCTTTTATATTCACATTTTTATACAAAATACTTATATATTTTATATAAATATTATCTTTTATATCAATTTAGCAGCACCAAAGCAGCGTTAATTGTTCCAACTATGTACCTCGTGCATTCTCAGCAAAATGCTTCTTACTGTGATCATGCACTAGTGTTTCTTTGTGCAACATCTGCTAGCGTTTCAGCGCTGATTGAAAGCAAGTTTTGCAGTTTAAGCAGTTAGAACACATGTCGGTTTTATTCCGCAGCCAAGGTGCACTCATCACTGCTGATTTAGGTAATAAGGGTCAAGGCAGTATAAACAAGGCCATGCTGCAGCGGTAAAACGGCCGACTCAAAGCAGTTTCAGATCGCCAGGAACTCGAAGGTAAACAAAAATGTCCTTAAAATCTTGAAAATGTACTTCTAATGAAGGCTGAAAGCTTTATTCACTCCAATCGCTGCAGAAGTGAAATATTTGAACAACGCAACACAAAGACAAGTACGAGGCGGCGATACTGGGGGCATTCATTTCCTGAAGAAAGGCGACGTGTTCATACAGGAGCTGAAAATAAAACAGGCCCATGTTCGGCCTCTAGACAGCCAGCAGACGAGTGCGATGCACCTTGATGCTTCGATCTACCTTTCTGTAATCACCATGCAACTTAACATTCATCTCTTTGTGCTTTGACACAAGTTCTATTAATAGCTATATCGACAGATTGAGATGAGCTGCTGATCTGTGAAGTCTGCATCTTCGTACTCTTCCACGTCTCCTCTACGCTTCACTGCCATAGCACTGGATTCTCGCTGCGTCATTGGTCGGCTCATCTGCCACAGTTTCGTTAGTAGATCATTAAAAACTTAAGATCCTAGGAACATTTCTAACGGGTTCATAAGCTTTTATAACGTTAGGTGTGAACGACTAGGCAGCATCAGTGCTGGTCTCCAGAGAGTAATAAAAGACAAAGACCTAATTTGATCCTGAAATCGTTACTAAGTCCTAAAGTCAGTGAGAATAGGATATACTCCTGGACCTGTGACTAGATTTAGTTTAACTACTCAAGTTCAAACAAATTAAAACATATTTTCAGAAGAGTTTCACCAAAAAGTTAAAGACGATTTACATAATTATAATGAATATTTTTGACCTTTATGGTCGCACAAAGCAGGCTCACGTGAAAATTAAAACGTGAACACGGCACGATTCAAATCATCTACGCTGTCAGTTATATAATGGCAAAATTACTAGTGAAAATAGCCTCTAGCAGACAGTAGTGAGATTTCCGTAGTAACCGTCATAATCTCAGTCAATAATCTAAACACTAGCCAATCTAACAAAACAATATTGTGCATCATTTAAGATTTGTCAGCTAAAGCAGCAACCAGGTTCTGTGGTTAGGTTTCCGGTTACTGAGTCTCTGACAATTTACATATTAGAGTGTGTGTTTGCTTCGTGCCATTAGGCTTCTATTGTGACAGTTTTGTCGTTCTGCAGTTAAAAGTGAGAGTAGTGAGAGTAACCGCATTTTACCGTATAGTACATGTCTGTCCAATCTACAGTCAGTAAATTAAACATATTATATAAATAACAGGTTACGTACCTTTCAGGATATCTAGGCATATTCTTCCCAGCTTGTCAACATTGGGATGATATATTTTGGTCATGAAGCGTACTTTCGGAGCTGCCATGGGGTATTCTTCAGGAAGAAAGAGTTCAAGTTTAAAAGTCCCTCCCTCAAAGGGGGAGTCCTGAGGTCCAGCGATGACCACGTGGAAGTAGCGAGCATTCCCTTCATCAGGCTCTGCTTTGATGCCTGGCACGGGCTCTGCCAACAAGCGTTGAGTTTCCTAATCACAAACACAAACGACAGGAAAGAGAATAGGACAAGTTGAGACAGAACTTGTTTGTAACTTCTACCCTGGTGCCCTCAACTAATTATTAAATTAGAGTAATTGTCGGGGGCTGATCTGATATTTGTGCCATTATATAGACATTAAACCTGCTGGTGCGACTCAGCCACTGGTCACAGCTCCTAATGTATAATGTGGATGCGTTTAAATCGCGCAAAGGTGACCAAAGTAAGGTTTTTTTTTTTTTCCGCAGATGACCATTTGTTTCTGGTTCTTTTTTTTTTGTCAGAAGCCAAGCCTTTTTTTTTTTTTTTTTTACATGTACAGTCAACAATACACAACGAGCCACAAAACAGGTTGTTAATCTCCACCTGCCTTTAATTGGATACAAAATAAAAACGTGACTTATTAGGCTTATTTGCAGCTACCCAGGCACGTTTGTCTAGCTCTTAAAGCTCTAGACAGTTCTTGTGCAGATGTTGCTTCCAGTGGCAGGTTGGAAGTGATGCAAGAGCGATAAATAAGAGATGCAACAGAGACTAGGTGATTTTTATGTGCGCTCTAGTCTGGAAGTTTGGTCTACAGCTTCCTCAATGAGCTTTCCTTAAAGCCAAGTTTCTCCTATTTTACAATAAGAGAATTTAGAGTCGGCTGGGGCACAAATGTCTAAGACTAACTTGTCACATAAGGTGGCGTCCTACAATACTGACCAGTTAAATGACTCATTTTCAGACATTTAAGGAAAATTCAGGGGAAAAAATTCTCTTGTTTTCTTTTTTCATTTTGTATTGGCTGGGGCTCAAACAAGATGAATGGATTGATCATCTACTGTACGTTTCCTGCCCCCTTTGTTGCTTAGTTGTTCTCTGGCTGTCATTTACATAGACACTGAAACGTTGCATTTGGAGAAGATGGGAAATAAAGGGAGTTTTACAGTATGGGGGTAATTTCAACTGGGGCATCAACAGAAACTTCCAGGAGTGCTAAGACCCATGTTATCATGTTTAAAAAATAGTCACCAAGCTCTTTGGTACGACCCATTGCCCTACCAGCGTTCGTCTAAACTGATGCAGTTGTTAGCAAAGGGTACGAGTTAAATACCTGAAGTTAGTACTTAGATGGAGCCCCACATTCTTATGGCCATATAACACGGCTTCTTCTTTTTTTTTTTGAGCACATAGCAGCCTGGCTCAAAAAATTAAATAAATAAATGACCACAGCTCACTCCCCCGGTAATCATTCAATAGCACGATTCGGACGGGACTAGTGTTACAAGGGACTAGCGCGCCGGTATTCAAGTTTGCGCACCAATAATGGATGTCGATCCTGGACATGTGGTCTTCTGCAACGCCCACATGTAAAACACAGACATAAAACTAAATGGAGTGATGTTAATTATTAATCACCTTAAACGCACAATCGCTCACAATTTTAAAATAATTTCAAAACTGCTACAAGCTCTACAAACCTCTGCATAGTGAACAGTGGATATAGAGAGTATACTTTACACACTGGTAAATACAATATGTTTTTGCCACCATATACAATCGCTGCTTCAATGGCTTTGAATTAAAGGTTGCTTTTTGTAGTTTTTAGAAAGGGCTTTTACTGTGCAAGCCCTGGCATTCTTAATTCATGATCTTTATGCCTTCATTACATCCCCCCCACAACTCTTATGTAGCTTGGTTGTGTACGTCATTAACGGTTTTAATACTGATTTAAAATAAATCGTAGAATTCAACAAAGGCTCCAATTAAATTTCTGAAGATTAAAACTGATCAAAGAAATGGAAAAAATCAGCAGTTATATGCTTTCCTAAATTTTACAAAGGATTTTCAAATATTCTTCTCTTGAATCATTATGGGGTTCACAATATGCCCAGAAGACACTCAACCTTCACCACAATATTGTGAGTGCTGCATACTGACATGCACATGCAGAATGTGACTTCAGCTTCATATACTGTATTTACATGAAGCGTTTCTATTCCTGTTTATTGCTCTATTCTACGTCACTCCTGCACAAGCAGATCATAAATATATTTCTGCAAAATACTGTGTATTGAATTAAATTTGGTTTCATGCAAAATAGTCCTTCAGTGCTGGAACTTTTATAGGCCTGACGAACGTTACCACAGGCAAACATTTATCTTGTTGGTTTAAAAGATTGCAACTAAATATTTATGAACTGTTATAAAAGGTTCCGTTTTAATAGGAAATGAACAAACAAACATGACAAAAGTGACAATCCAGTCTTGTTCAGGAAACGCTATGTTAATGTTATGTTTATGATATGTTTATCAGCTTCTTCTTCTTCTTTTTTTTTTTTAAACATTACTCATCTGGGGGTGGGGGTGTTCGCAAAAGAAAACATTTTAAAATCTCGATTCAATAGCATCAATGTTTCTCTGATTTCTTTCAAGCAGACATATTTCTTACAGGTTTACTTCAAGGTCACTAAAAACTATTAAAAGTATCTAATAAGCATTGAAGTGTGCAACTTGTCTTGCTGAATGTTTAAGGCCTTGTTCACAGAGGCATTAAATTTTTGGATAAACGAACGAGCTCTGAACGTCCTAGGCGTTTATGTTTTGTTTTGTAGTGCCGCTCGATTGCCTTCTACACTGGTGTTCGTTTGTCTCGGTCTAACGCCAGCCTGCAGCCCAAATTGTAGTTTTTGTGTTTAACCTGTGGGGGCAGTGTGTCGGGAACTGGATATGAAAGCCCTTGTTTCATTTGAGGTGCCTCCTTTTAATATGGACCATTTTGCTATATTAGACATTAATCTTATTGTTTTTAAAATTCTCGTCATACGGCGACATAGGGAGAGAAAAAAAAATTGCCACTGCTACTGGGTTCACCCTCTGACTGCACAACGTCGGATTAAAGGAAGTGCGAAGAAAACGCACTAGAAGCATTTTCCTTGCGTTCGTTGGGATTTGAACGGCAAGAAAAAGCTGCATGCAACGTTTTTTTGATGCCGTATAAACGCGCAGCCGGACAAACGCACCAAAGCTCGTGTGAACACCCTCATTGACTCCTATGTGTAGAAAACCCTCTGCGCTTGAAACCCGTGTGAACAAGGCCTAAATGTCATACAAAGCAATAACATTTTTTCCGTCAAGCTTCAGCTCCACCCTCCATCCCAGCAGGTGGGGGTATTGCAAAGCAATCTTGAAAATCAAAAGAAGCAACGATACTCCTGTAAAAACTGAGTATCTGCCAAAGTTTAAAGCTTTTTGTATTTTTTTGCAAAACTTGTTATATTTTATAATTTGTGCTCAAATTGACACTGGCAGACTCAATATAGTTAGCCTTTTGTCTTCTCATTGCACTTAAAACTGTTTAAGTAACCAATTATTCACTGTTCCATAATCTGTATTAATGCTAAATGCATAATTAGCTTGTCATACTTTCGAGTTAAATTGATGCTTTTTATTCTGGTTAATTGGGCACGCGTAATATGTGACAGGGTAGCACACTGGAGCTCTCGGGTGGGTTCTGGACATGATAAAATGTCCAAACCTTAATATAAAACTTTCAAAAGGTTGACATTCCAGAATTTGCCACATTTATTTATTCTAATGGCCAAAACTATATGCAGTACTCATATATGAATCTCTCATTCCAGATTTATATATACACGAAAAGTTATAATACTCTCCATTCTTCTGAGAAGGTGTTCCACTAGATTTTTAAGCATGGATCGGGGGATTTGTGCTCATTCAGACACAAGGGCATTATGAGGCAAGCAAGATGTTGGACAAGGAGACCTGGTGCAGATTCGCTGTTCCATTCTGGCAATAAACTTCTTTTGACCCAACCGTGGCAAACCAAATCTTTATAGACCTTGCTTTGGCACAGGGGCATTGTCATGGTTCATTTTTATTACCCAGGAAACGCTTAAAGAATTAAAAAGACCATCCTATAAAATGTTGTGCTCTCATAGACCTACATATGAGTGTGCTGGCTCTGTGTCCATAATTTTTTGTGTATATAGTGCCTGCATCAACGTTAAATTTGCGTAAAGATATGCAGCACTGTGTACTTTAAATATTTTGTGTTTCTAGCCTACTGTTTTAAGTCATAATCAGTGAATCTCCATACGGCTTTGATTCCCAATCAGAGAACCAACGCTAAGCCACTGGGGCTGCTCAAGTGCACCTACAATGCCGGATCCAAGCGCAGATAAATTGCTGATGGTTGTATCAAATGTCAAATAAAACATGTGAACCCTGTGGAGAGGGACATTCTAAATTCAGTAAACCACTGATGTTCTAGCCACAAAGTCAGCAACGTTTGCAGTTTGGTTATGGCATCTACTATCTAATTTTATTAAAATGTGTGTTTTGAGTGAAAATTTTTTAATAGTTTAACAATTTATTAAAATAACCTACACAGGAGGCCTGTGTGTTTTTTGTTGGCAAGATTGAGACTCAGAGCACAAGTGAGACACACTACTCATTACTGTAAGAGTGAGCTGGGGATAACCTTCAGAGCCTTTGCTAGCACACACACACGAATGAACGAACGAACGAATAAAGAGCCAGAGTATCTGATAGCACCTGTGGAATGTGTGAAGCTCAAGATACGACACATCTGAGGTTGCATGATTCGATTAAGTGCTCTCTTTTATTATGTAACTTACGAAACGCCCAACAGCGTTGCAACAAAACGCACTTGACAAATTATTTTACATTGCATAGAAAAAAAAAAAAAAAAAAAAGAGTTATTCTAAACGAGACGCCCCTGCACATAAAAACGCAATGATGAATTCAGTTATTGCATCTTAAAAAATGTCAAAGCTTTGGTGATTACACTGGGATCTGAGATTCATTAAAAAGATATACGTGCTAAAATATAGAAAGACTCCTACAAAGATTTTAGCCGTGTCAAAAGTTTGACAGGAAAAACATCATTCCTGAAATGTCTCGGGTTTTTGATATACAAAAACAGACAACCGTTGAGTCAAATTTCTGCTCCCCATGAGAAGATCAGAGCGAAGGCCAAGAGCGCACGGTGATGCACACTGCATACACAACCACCATTACTCTGACTGCATGAGTGTGGCTTTTGTGGTCCAACTCCAGACACACACACGCTGGAACATTAATCAGGACATTCATGCTTAATTAACGACTAATGCAGATCACCTTAATGTGGATTTCTATGATGGAATCTTAAGATTTTATCATCATCACCACCACCATTGCACTGATCTGAGCAAAGTGACATTTTTTTAAAACGAAACCAGACCATATGCATGAAAGATTGTATTTAAAAAAATGCATTAAAAATAAGTGTCAGACTCATAATTTAGGATAACCTGACCGATACCATCTCTGGGCTACGCCTTTTCCTTACAGGCTAAAAAAAAAAAAAAAAAAAAAAATCGACCAGTCATTGAGATTTACATGACTCATGGTGATGTTAAAGCAGTGCAGTGGACTAGTCTTTGGAGTTTCAAACATTTTGGATTTAAAACACCGCAACAATAATTTGAAACGAATCGGATTATTATTGTTCTAAATCCTAACCATTATTTTGCATCTCTTCGTCGTTTGGTTGCTAGCCGTCAGCTAAACTGCGCAGTTCGTTTATCAGTTTATTTCCAAAACACTTTTTTTTAATAAACGCAAACCGTTTTGGTTTTTTCCCCCTTATACAGCGCGCTAAACGTTTGCAGTAGATCCCCCGCATTATTACACAGAGCCAGGACTGCATTTCGCCGGTTAGCTAAGGTCTACTCAGGCCTAGCAGGGAACATACCAGAGCCTTTTCAACCAGCTAAGCTACTCTATTTACACTTCCTCTCCCGTGCTTCCTTTATTTCTAAAACAAGGCCAAGTTTTATTAAGGAAAACTATTCAGTGGATGGACTGGACTGGTAGGATGCGGATTAATTCTGCCCCAATACCTGGCCCTTGTTACATCTTAAATCTAAACCTCAATGCTACTGCTAAAGCTAGCACAACGCGCACTATCGACGTTCAATCAATGAATGGCAGCGGGGATGATGATGATGATGACTAGCCACCTAGCGCGCTATTCGGTTAGCCCGATCTCCAGCCGTTCCTTGCTCCCATCTACTGAAATTACGAGCCATTTATTATTACGTTTCATTCGCACGTTTGTTAATAATCATGAACCAAAAACAGGCCCTCCGCCATTTTTTTTGGTAGCGCGTGCATGTATTTTTAACCCACCCATATAAGAGCGAAGACCTAAACGGAAGTCGCGCGAGCAAACGCTCAGCTAGCCGGAGCAAGATGGAACCGGCTTCTGCTGGCGTGCACGCCGCCTCGCGCGCTTTTTCTGACGGTTTCGATGCAATAATTCGGGGCGCGTGAGCGTTCGGGAAAGTGTAGCTCGCTTCACGATTACCTTGATAATCCTGCGGGGCAATCCTGCCATGGTGTCTCGAATGCGGTTTTAGCTTCGACTTTCAGTGCCTCTTCCTCGCAGAGACGCAGCGCTCACGCCTTCAGCGCCTTGCGTCACGTCCCCACTGCGCCCAAACCGCAGACGAGACACTATGGGACTTGTAGTTTTTCAATAGAGAATAGCCGCCATTTTCCGATCCGACTGGCGGCTTTATAGAACACTAGCGTTAGTAAGTGTCGGTGCCTGGAAACCTAGTTTAGTTTATAGAAATATGTAAAAGTTTGAAACTAAAAATGAACTAATAAACTTTAATTTACTCAGTAATGTTATTATTTCAGTTGGAAGACCATGTACCCGCCTATCTGTCTTTCTGTACAGTAGAACTAGCTCCCTACAAAGAAATACATTTTAGGTTTAAATTTAAGGTCGAGTATCTTACGCCAAGTTGTCTTTCTTTCATTGTCAGCCAAATACACACCCTGTTCGGTAATCACAGGTGCTGCGATGCATTAAAATTCAATACCACTTCAGCACTGTTATTTCAGCAGTAAAAATATTTAGTTTAGATTTTCTAATTAAGATCTGACACTGCAGGTGTTTGTAGCTTTAGTAGCTTATTACTAATAAGTAGATTACTAAACCTGACGCATAACTTCATAACATCACTTTTACGCAACGTTTTCTTTCATTTATTTTTCTATCTTTTTAAATGACATACCAAAATTAACATTCAGGTATCCCTGGTAATGAAAAAGCAGTCAAAAATGCCAAAGAAGCATTATAAAATGCATTATACCCACATATTTAGAACCAATTTTAAATGAATAAATAAAAAAATAGCATTTCTAAGCATTTCACCGCATATCGTACTGTGTATGACGGTGTATGTGACAAATAAAATTTGAAAAATAAATGGAAATCAGAATAAGACCAATTCTTAAATAATGAACCATATGAAATAAACCCCGATGTTGGATTAAGACAAACATTGCCTTTTAAAAATCGTTGAGATCAAGTGACTTATACAAGATGCAGCATAGGACACTCAAAAGCTACACACACATTTTCACTGTCAAGAGAAAATCCACCACAAATGTTTGTCATGCAGAACCCTTATGTCCATTAAACATATTTTTGTAGACTGTAACTCTTTTACTCCTTTAAGAAACTTGTTTTATTCTGTTGACACTTTTAAAAATGTTTTTAAACAAGTAAATCTAAATGTGGCGGCACGGTGGTGTAGTGGTTAGCCCTGTCGCCTTGCACCTCCAGGGTCTGGGTTCGATTCCCGGCCAGGCTCGATTCCCGTCTCTGTGTGCATGGAGTTTGCATGTTCTCCCTGTGCTTGGTTGGTTTCCTCCCACAGTCCAAAGACATGCAGATTAGGCTAATTGGCGTTCCCAAATTGACCATAGTGTGTGAATGAGTGGGTGTGTGTGTGCTCTGCAATGGATTGGCACGCTGTCCAGGGTGTACCCTGCCTCGTGCCCTGAGTCTCCTGGGATAGGCTCCAGGTCCCTGCGACCCTAAATACAGGATAAAGCGGTATAGAAGATGAATGAATTAATGAATAAATCCAAATGTAGTTTTAAAGTTCTTATTAAAAAATATTTCTAAGAAATTGTTTTATCTAAACAGTTTTATCTAGTTGTAATATTGAATTAAAAAAATGACTCAACATTTTGATTTCATTTATGGTGCAGATTAAACTTGAGATATCTAAGTACTGCAAAAGATTCATTATATTTTGATAGACATACATGCAGACAGAACATCTTCTGAGACTCAGGTCCTCTAATGTATGAAACACTGAAAGAGTTAGTTTTGACCAATGAACAGACAAAACCTTTTTTAAAATTAATATAGATTTGCACTCTTGTTGGGAATAGACTCCTTTTCCCCAAAATAATTTAGTTTTTATATCCGTCATTGCATTCAACACAGTAGGGCAGCTAATTAAACAGGAAATGCACATGAACGTTTAAACAAGTAATTTATTAAATTTAACTAGACCTGTGTTCCAGATTTTATTTTTCCACAACTGATTATTATTTATTAAAAAAAAAAAAGAGAGAATGAGAGATACAGTAGGGGCACTGGCAGCGGTGCTCCTACTTTATATGCATTTATGGTATTTGGCAGATACCCTTTTTATCTGATTATACCTAAGCAGTAGGGTTTAAGGGCCTTGGTCAACTTGTTGGTGCTAGGAGTTGAACCTGGGACCTTACGATTAGTATCCCAACAGCTTAACCACTGAAGCCCCTTTTCCGCCAAAATGAACTGGGTGCTAGTTCACATCTGATGCTAGTGCTGGTTCAGTGCAGGTTTATTAGTGAACCTCCTAAAAACTGGTTTTATTTTTCCATGGGCCAGAATGTCACATCATTACTGTACATCACTGTGTACAGTACATCTCTACTTTCCCAGCAATGCTAGCACTAGCAACCAAAAAATGTTAGCGGCAAGCACAACAACAACAATGGCAAACTCTAACATGGCTTTGCGAGCAGTTCTTCTGGCTTCATCATTACTAGAAATCATTTGAGCTGCCCATTCCATATTGAGTCCATTTTTTAAAATATTGGTCGTAAACTTTTAGTTGGAGCTGATAATCCCACCCACGGCCCCTGACGTATGTCTCAGTTCTCACCCAGCAAATTGTTGGTGGCCAGTGTTTTGGTGTTGGTGGACATCTGAAAACAAATAACTGGTTCAAAATTGGGCACAGACTCCAAACTAACTCCAGAACTCCCTTCCAGAAGCTACCCCTGCCCTCCTAAGTATGCACTGTGCGCACATAAAAAAAATGATATGGCAACATACCCCACATTTAGCAAAAGAAAACAACTTAATCTCAGTTTTTCAAGCTTTTGAAACTAGAAGCGACTCAATGTATTCAGTAAAGATTTTGTCGAGGGCATCAGTGTGCACTGCATCTGGATTTTGAAATGCATTTGTAGGGTAATCAGAGGTTTATAGTGGTATTATTGTTCAAAAACTGCTTGATCATTCACTTTCACTTGAGTAGTTTGGGTTGAAATATAATCCTGCAGCGCCTTAAAGGTATAAAGGAAATCCATAAACCTTTTGGCTATGATTAAATGCCTAGGGGGCAAATCTCCATGCTCAGTGTAAGCAAGTTTTGAGGTAGGTACACTTAATAACGTTTGTATCAAATATATGCATATCAACTAATGTTTGCTATTAAAACTCATTGTCATACACGCTCAATCTGCGCCCGGCACTAGGACCCGGAAGTAAGACGGGCGCAAAACCAGGAAGTATAAAAGAGGTAAACAAACGATGGCTTACCGCTCAGTCATTGAGTTCGGCCCATGTCAGCTCCAGTTGTCGTTTCAGCAAACCGTGAGTACTCACATGTTGGTTCCGTTGTCTTTTGCTATTGTGTGTGTATCTTTAGGACGCGGGTTAAATTTGTGTTTTTCCCTTGCTCCGTTTTGTGAGAGTCCTTAGACTAAATCGCGTGGCTATCCTGCCTACTCGCTTCTTTCCGCGTTTGGGTTTATCCTCCATGCTACATTGGGCTAACCGCTAAAGCTACGTCTTCTGGTCACCTCAGGTTAGTCCACCTTGACAGAATGACTGAGCCCACCGCGGTAAACCCAGCGGATTATGCGAGTCTCTGCGACGTTGTGGATCAGCATGCGGCGCTAATCAATCAGCTAACCGGGGATCTCGCTTCTCTCCGCCGCGAGGTCGCTGAGCTCCGGCGGGAGAATACGGACCTCCGCACAGCTGTTGATGGCGTCACTGCTCGATCGCACGCCGCTGCATCATCCCCCCCCCCCCCTTCTGATGTTTTTCTTTCTCTACCAGAGAAGTGGAACGGCACGGACGGGAAGTGCAGCGTATTTCTGACTGCTCTCGATCTGGTGTTTGAGTTCAATGCCACCAAGTACTCCACCGATCGCCTTCGCACTGCTCTTCTCGTCTCGTTGCTAAAAGGGCAGGCAGCAGAGTGGGCCACGGCAGTTCTACAGGCAGATACGGACACCGCCCACTCTTACAATGAGTTCACCCACCAACTCAGACTCACCTTTGAACATCCAGCGGGCGAGGTGGAGACCGACACCAGACTATGACCTGAGGCAGGGAGGATTGCCCGTGAGCCGCTATACAGCAGAATTTCGCACTCTCGCCGTTCAAACCACGTGGGGCGATGCAGCGCTCCGGACATCCTACTACGAGGGACTGGCTTCTCGAATCAAGGACGAACTAGCCGGGCGAGAGCTTCCTGCGACCCTGGAGGGCCTGATCCAACTCGCTCTCCGGATCGACCAGCGCCTCCTCTCTCGCCCGAGGCCAGCCCCTCGCACCCTGCCACCTGCACCCACCTTCGCCATCACCCCTTCACGACCCGCACCGGCCTTCACCGTCACCACTCCACGCCCCGCAGACTCCGTCACCTACGCCACCCCGGGATATGTCGGTTCTCCACCTCCTGCCGTGGTTGACACAGGAGCCGGGGAACCCATGCAACTAGGACGCGCCTCCTTGACTGCTGCAGAACGGGAGAGACGCTTCCGTGAGGGGCTCTGTGCCTATTGCGGGTCAGCCACACATCACCGGGCAACCTGTCCTCTCAGACTGGGAAACGCCCAGGCCCGGTGAGAGGAGAGAGATACTCGCCGGATCACCTTCGTCTCTCCGCCATCACCACCAACTCCTCCCGTCTCACGGTTCAGGTACACCTCCAGGTTGGCCACAAACGAGTCCGAAGTGCTGCGTTCATCGACTCCGGGGCAGCAGGTAACTTCATTGACTCTTCATACGCCAAAAAATTGGGGGTAAAACTCGAGGCGTTATCCCAGCCCATTCGTATCACATCTGTCGACGGTCGCCCCCTATCCATCAGCCCAATCAGCACCCGAACCGAACCCGTCACTATCTCCATCGACCAGCACCAGGAGCAACTCAGATTTTTCGTCACCCCCATCTCGTCACCTCCCATCATTCTTGGCCACCCCTGGCTGCTCCAACACGACCCTCTAATCTCCTGGACCCAAAATCGGATCCTCCAGTGGGGATGCGACCTGCAACGAACTATGCCTATGGGCAGCGGCTGGGACGTGCTCTAGGGAGTCCGAGGCCCCCGACGTCGACACCAACGCTGTCCCCGAGCCATATCGAGACCTGGCGGAGGTCTTCTGTAAACGACGAGCCACCCATCTTCCTCCTCATCGCCCTTACGACCTCGCCATTGACCTCCAACCTGGTATGGTTCCACCCCGCGGCCACCTCTATTCGCTCACCTCCACCGAGACTAAGGTGATGGAGGAATACGTCACCAACGCCCTGCGCCAAGGCACCATCAGACCATCCTCCTCACCTGCAGCCGCGGGGTTCTTCTTCGTGAAGAAAAAAGGCGGTGAACTTCGCCCCTGTGTCGACTATCGGGGGCTCAACAATATAACCGTCAAAAACCGACATCCTCTGCCTCTTACCAACGCAGCCCTGGACGCTCTCTCTGGCGCCACCATCTTTACGAAGTTGGACCTCCGGAGCGCCTACAACTTGGTGCGCATCAGAGAGGGCGATGAGTGGAAGACGGCCTTCATCACACCCACCGGACACTATGAAACCCTCGTCATGCCGTTTGGACTGTGCAATGCCCCCGCCGCATTTCAACATCTGATCAACGATGTCCTTCGTGACATGCTCGGCCGGTGGGCATTCGCTTACCTGGATGACATTTTAATCTACTCAAGCACTATGGAAGAACACACCCAGCACGTCAGAGCGGTTCTCAAGAGATTACTCGCCCACCAACTGTACTGTAAGTTGGAAAAGTGCGCTTTTCACGAGCGCTCCACCATGTTCCTAGGTTTTGTCATCTCGCCCCAGGGTGTGGCCATGGACCCGCAGAAGCTAGAGGTTGTGCGTCATTGGCCCCTACCCAAGACCCTTAAGCAGCTTCAACGGTTTCTCGGGTTTGCGAACTTCTATCGTCGCTTTATCCGGGGCTACAGTACAGTTGCCGCTCCCCTAACCGCCCTGACACGTCCTTCACCCCTTCCGTTTCACCTCAACCCGGCCGCCATATCTGCCTTCTGGTCACTGTGTCACCGTTTCACCACTGCACCGATTCTCCACCATCCAGATGCCAGTCAACCATTCGTTGTAGAGGTGGATGCTTCAGATGTGGGCGCTGGAGCTATCCTCTCGCAACGAGGTCCAGATCAAAAGCTACACCCATGTAGCTTTTTCTCCAGAAAATTTAATCCCACTCAGCAGCGATACGGGGTAGGGGACCGCGAACTGCTGGCCATAAAGTGGGCTCTGGAGGAATGGCGTCACTGGCTCCAGGGCGTCAGCGAGCCATTCATAATCTGGACAGACCATCAAAACCTCATCACCATAAAGACAATTAGACAACTAAACCCACGACAGGCACGGTGGGCTCTCTTTTTTGAAAGTTACAACTTTCACCTCTCATACCGCCCGGGGTCCAAAAACACCAAAGCAGACGCCCTCTCACGACAGCTAGAGGTGGACCTCCCCCGGGCGGACCCCGCGTTGGTTCTTCCATCCTCCAGGATCATCGCCCCCCTCCAACTGGACCTAGAAACGAGAGTCCGCCAGGCACAAGGTACAGAGACCGAACCGGCAGGTGTGCCACCTGGATGACTCTTCGTGCCCGAGGTGATAAGACCAGAGGTCCTCCAATGGGGGCACTCATCACCCATCTCAGGACATCCGGGCACCCGACGATCCCTCCAATTCCTTCAGCGCGACTTCTGGTGGCCGTCCATGACGAGGGACGTCCGAGAGTTCGTTCAGGCATGCCCCGTGTGCACCAGGGCCAAAAGCTCCAATCAACCAACCCCAGGAGAACTACAGCCACTCCCAGTTCCTCGACGGCCCTGGACGCACATCGCCGTCGACTTCATCACGGGCCTGCCGGCTTCCGAAGGAAAGGACACCATCCTCACAATCGTGGATCGGTTCTCTAAAACCGTGCATCTGGTGGCTCTTGCCGGACTCCCGTCAGCTAAGGAGACAGCAGAGTTGATATTAGAGCACGTAGTCCGTCTGCATGGGTTCCCCAAGGACATCGTCTCGGACAGAGGGCCCCAGTTCACAGCCCGGTTCTGGAAGGCCTTCTGCCGTCTGATCGACTCCACCTGCAGTCTGTCCTCCGGATACCACCCACAGACTAGCGGTCAGACGGAGCGGACCAACCAACAACTGGAGCGCTATCTGAGATGTTTCGTGGCAGACCGGCAGCGCTCCTGGGCCCGCTACCTCATCTGGGCTGAGTTATCACATAACCTCCACATCTCCTCAGCCACCAACCTAAGCCCATTTGAGGTATGTCACGGTTTCCAACCTTCCGTGTTCAGCCACCCAGAACCGGAGGTTGATGTACCGTCGGCCCAACAGTTGGTCCGCAGATGTCGGCGGCTCTGGATCACGACCAACCGGGCCATTCAACGTGCCAACATCCGTTACACCCACCAACACCGCCGTCGACATCCCCCGGGACGACTGTACCATGTAGGTGACAAGGTATGGCTTTCCTCAAAAAACCTCCACCTTCACACCGAGTCCAAAAAGCTCTCCCCCAGGTTCATCGGACCATACCGCATCACCCACAGAATCAAACCTGTCACCTACCGGCTCCAGCTGCCTGCGGCGCTCCGGATTCACCCAGTATTCCACCTGTCCCAATTCAAACCCTTCATCACCTCGCCAATGATTACACCCACCCCCCCAGCTCCTCCTCCCCGGATCATCGACGGCGGTCCCGCCTACACCGTGCGCCGAATCCTCGATTCGCGCCCTCGGGGCAGAGGTACGCAATACCTGGTGGACTGGGAGGGCTATGGCCCCGAGGAGCGATCTTGGATCCCGGCCCGGTTCATCCTCGACCCTCATCTAATTCGGGACTACCGTCACAGGGTATCCTTCACCCCAGGACCGTCAGGAGCCAGTCCTGGACAGGGGGGTACTGTCATACACACTCAATCTGCGCCCGGCACTAGGACCCGGAAGTAAGACGGGCGCAAAACCAGGAAGTATAAAAGAGGTAAACAAATGATGGCTTACCGCTCAGTCATTGAGTTCGGCCCATGTCAGCTCCAGTTGTCATTTCAGCAAACCATGAGTACTCGCATGTTGGTTCCGTTGTCTTTTGCTATTGTGTGTGTATCTTTAGGACGCGGGTTAAATTTGTGTTTTTCCCTTGCTCCATTTTGTGAGAGTCCTTAGACTAAATCGCGTGGCTATCCTGCCTACTCGCTTTTTTCCGCGTTTGGGTTTATCCTCCACGCTACATTGGGCTAACCGCTAAAGCTACGTCTTCTGGTCACCTCAGGTTAGTCCACCTTGACACTCATATAGGATGAATTGAAAGATACAGAGGGCCCAGGGGAAACAGGATGGTTTCTAATATAAGATCATGGTAAGCAAAACACCTGCATGATAAGGAGATGTCAGGCAACCTTGGCCCATGTAAGAAATACACGAACAACAAGCAAGGGCCTTTCTCAATAAAGCACTTCTTATTGAGAAGCTACACTGAAGCACTGTGATGTGAGGGGAAAAGAACAAGGTATGAAGAGGTTTTTGTGTGCCTAGGAAGTGTTGTGACTGTGCCGAGCAAGCATTATCTCTTATCAAGTAGCAGTTGGAAGAAACCATGACAAATTCATAACATGTGCAAAAGCACAGTTTAATCTGCTATAGGTATAGGAAAAGAAATACACATAGGACCGAACGTGGATAAGGATCAGAAAATAAGAGCTCAGTGAACAAATCATATGAAGAGGCCTGTGGCTTCTGAGCAAAAACCACACTTACAGTAGTGGCAATTCAGTGTGGGGAAGTATGGACAGTATGAAATGAATAAAATAAAAACATGGAAAATAAATAAATAGCACATAAGAGATGCTTAGCCACGTTCTGTCTACTATTTCTAAAGCTTGTGAGAAGAAAGGGAATAGAGCATTTGTGGAACTGTTGCATAAAAGCAATACACATAATACAAAAAATCACACTGTGACACAGCAGCCACAAATGTGATATTGCTTATATGGCTGAAGTATAATCTAATAAACAGTCCACATCATAAAGGTACGTATTATATACAATCATAATACATTTTTGGTATGGTAACTGTTTTGTATTTTTGTTTAACCATATTATGTGTTATTCTTGAAGTACATGATACCTCATTTTGACCATGATGGCCTTCCATAGACCTGCTTAGCTACTGTAAGTAAAAAAAATTGTGTTCACTAGTTTAGTAATGAGTAATAAGGCTCATGAGACATGACCTCTCATCAACAGTTTAGAACAGGTATAGAACAGCTATGTAAGTCTATTTCCTGCACAGTTGTGTATTACAATGTTCTTATTTTTTAAATCTATTTTTGGTCAGTAAATCTTTCACTTTTATTTTATTAAAGTTGTCATGGCTAGGCAAATGTATATTTAAGACATGTAGAGAAGTTCATCATTAAAGAATCATGTCTTCAGTTTTAGGATCAAATTATATCATCAAACTCTCAAATTTAGGCTCAAATTACATGATCAAACTCTCAGACCTGGTCAGCCTGGTCACATAATATTTTCTTTGCTGTGTCATCCATTCATAAAATCTATTGTTCTAGAACCCAGTGCACAGACTGAACAGACTATACCAGCTGTATTAGAGCAGCTACTGCTTCCAGTGAGTACTTGACCGGAAAGAAGGAATGCATTCTGACAAGACTAACTTCATAACTTCCTAACCTGCATGGCATTTCAACACGTTTTACACACTGACAAATGACAATAGGAACTCTAGACCATGGTATTCACTTTCAAGTGAGAAATCCTGTAGCATGGCTGGTTTGAGCAGAATCACATGCAAAAATATTTGCATCAATCAAAAAGCAATGTAAGCATAAAAGTTCTATTATATTTAATCGTGTCCACATATTTTTCTTATCTTGTTCATACCCGTTCATTTCCGGGACTCATTTTTAATGCTTCTCTTAAGTGGTTGAGAGTACAGAAGCGCATTGCATTAACAAAAGAAAAAAATTAATCATACTTATGACTTATTATGTCATAATTATAACTTATTATAATTATGGAGCTGATACGGGGTGAGTCATGTTGTGTGGTTTTTTTCGAGAATAGTAGTTAGCCCCTGTGTGTCCCCTAGCCTAGCCCCTGTGTGTCCACTAGGCTAGCCCCTGTGTGTCTCCTAGCCTAGCCCCTGTGTGTCCCCTAGCCTAGCCCCTGTGTGTCCCCTAGCCTAGCCCCTGTGTGTCCACTAGGCTAGCCCCTGTGTGTCTCCTAGCCTAGCCCCTGTGTGTCCCCTAGCCTAGCCCCTGTGTGTCCCCTAGCCTAGCCCCGGTGTGTCCCCTAGGCTAGCCCATGTGTGTCCCCTAGCCTAGCCCCTGTGTGTCCCCTAGGCTAGCCCCTGTGTGTCCCCTAGCCTAGCCCCTGTGTGTCCCCTAGGCTAGCCCCTGTGTGTCCCCTAGCCTAGCCCCTGTGTGTCCCCTAGGCTAGCCCCTGTGTGTCCCCTACCCTAGCCCCTGTGTGTCCCCTAGCCTAGCCCCTGTGTGTCCCCTAGGCTAGCCCCTGTGTGTCCCCTACCCTAGCCCCTGTATGTCTCCTAGCCTAGCCCCTGTGTGTCCCCTAGCCTAGCCCCTGTGTGTCCCCTAGCCTAGCCCCTGTGTGTCCCCTAGCCTAGCCCCTGTGTGTCCCCTAGGCTAGCCCCTGTGTGTCCCCTAGCCTAGCCCCTGTGTGTCCCCTAGCCTAGCCCCTGTGTGTCCCCTAGCCTAGCCCCTGTGTGTCCCCTAGCCTAGCCCCTGTGTGTCCCCTAGCCTAGCCCCTGTGTGTCCCCTAGGCTAGCCCCTGTGTGTCCCCTAGCCTAGCCCCTGTGTGTCCCCTAGGCTAGCCCATGTGTGTCCCCTAGCCTAGCCCCTGTGTGTCCCCTAGCCTAGCCCCTGTGTGTCCCCTAGCCTAGCCCCTGTGTGTCCCCTAGCCTAGCCCCTGTTTGTCCCCTAGGCTAGCCCCTGTGTGTCCCCTAGCCTAGCCCCTGTGTGTCCCCTAGCCTAGCCCCTGTGTGTCCCCTAGCCTAGCCCCTGTGTGTCCCCTAGGCTAGCCCCTGTGTTTGTGACCTGTGTCGTGTCCCCGTTTTCAACTCCATGCTTAGCGTGAGTCTGTGTGTCTTTAAGCATGTGTCCCTACATAATGCTTATAGTTATGTGTAGTTGGTGTATTAAAGTCCATGTCTTGTCAGTTAACTGAGTATATCAGCATAATGCTTATGTTTTGTGTATGGTCCTATAGCCTGGGTATTGGTCAGTTATGGGTTGAATAATTTAAGTGTTCGTTATTTGTCTATTTTGTTTCTTTGTGCTCCCTGTTTTGTGTTGTGTCCTTATTAAAGACTCTCTTGTTTAAAAACACCCCTCTGCGCCTATGCCTGCCCCTTTTCTGCCCACGGCATTAACAGCCATTACCACCCATTCATGACAGGAAGGGCATGACCTAACCTTACTTTTGTCATAATCATGAGATCAGGATCTTATAAATGAGATCTTACAGTAAAAGTTAAGTCCTAAATATGAAATCAGGATCCTTATGAGAGCACTCTTATGGAGATTAAAATAATAAAACCTTACGTCCCGCAGTTGTTTGTCCAGTGCATGCAAAGATCATTTTAAAACTTGAGATTATATCATATGTTTTCAGAAGAATTTTGTGGTTGGATTGTTTAATTCATTGGCTAAAAAAGTACTATTGGCCACAAGCTCTCTGAAACACATTCTTATAAAAACCACTACCCGGTTTGTTATTAAAAAACATTCAACTTTATAAAACTAACACAGTACCTGTATCAGTACAGTATCACCTGATGTAGGTACAGTATGCCTTCACCCCAATTATATTTTGTTCTTTAACTGCGGCTGATGCAGCATTTACAGCATCAGAGATCTCCAATGTAATATTGAATGGAATTTCAGCTCACATTCCACTCTGGCTTGCTCCTTTAGGATATTTTGATCTATTTTTGTTTTAAAATTCCTTTCATTTCAAATTTAAAATGTGTATTTCTGCAAAGCTGATTTTATAACAATGTTCATTGTTAAAACTGTTATCCAAATACTACTTCATGGAATTTGAATGTATATTTCTTAGACTGTTATGTTTCCATTCACAGGTTTCTTCTGCTCCTTGTCCAGAAATGCGTTCTGTCAAACAATCCTGTTCATTACATATGTCAACCCTTTTCATATTTCTCCCATGATGCCCAACTTGCATTCAGCTTTCTCTGCTACACGCAGCACCAGCATGATGGGTGGCTTTCAGCGAGTCGTGACCTGTGACCGCCTGCTTGTCAACGAAGTGACTTCAACCCAGACACAGGCTTCTTTCGTTGCTGGATCGCTGGTGCCTACTACTTCACACTGACAGTGGGAAGGTACCCCAAGAAGTTCCTGTCTGTGATGCTGGTAAAGAACAGACAGGAAGTTCAGGCTATGGCTTATAATGAGTACAGAAAACAAGGTAGAAAAGTTCAAATGATTAGCCTGTTGCCCATGGACACAGTATAGATGCTAGTGTAGCTGAAGCCGGACTATGCCCTTTACAGCAATCTTGCTCCTTATGTCACTTTTTCTGGCTACCTAATATACCCAGAGTCTACATCCTCTATGGGATACCTGAGCAGCCACCTTGCTCTGAGTGCCTGCTCCCTGGTTGTTTACAGCAACCAAGGATGCTACACTACTTTCACAGGATTTCTAGTCTACCCCAAGTCTGATTTCATGAACAAGGAAACTCTGCAGTGAAGTCTGGACCCAACATAGAAGCCATTATTAGATTAACCAATAACCTCTATGCATTTTCCAACACTGATTTTTAATACTATTTTTGTTGTATGTATTGTTGAATATGTTCTTATATTAGGACAGGGTGTTTGTATTCTAGGCTGACCAATAGGTTTGGTTTGCCATCATTTAAATAAAATACAATGATAGACAGTAAAAAATCAGCTACATAAGATAAATGTAGATTGAAGCTTTGAGGATATTAATAATGCACACTTCAGTAGCAAAATACATATTAACAGTGATCCAGGGCTAGAATGTCCTTCAGCTTAGATGGTTTCACATTTACAATCTTGTATTAAAGTTGCAATTATCACCTTTTCCTGGAAATATATTTTTGTCTCTGTGCCAGAATGAAGTTCTGAAATTTTTAAAGCGTTAGGAACCATAAGAAAAATGTATTGCCTTAAATACAGTATATTATATACTTGTCTAGAAAAAAGGAGAAAGAAATTGCGTGACTTGGGTACAGCACATGTCCAAAAAAAATTTTTGTGCAACAAAATGTTTTTTACCTTCAAAGAATCCAAGAAAAACACAATCATTTTCTGTTCTAAACTGCCTGGTCAAAAGCATATATTATATTATATTACAATATTTAATTTAAGATAGTATTTTACCTTCTACTTTACAATCATCAATAAAATAATCTCTGACACTGTATGAGGTTGTCAACAATTCCATTGCAATGCCATAGTCAAAACGCAAAACAGCTGGATTCTGAACGTTACATTGTTTAATTGTACGAATGACTGATACGTCAGCTATATTAACCAGTTCTCACCCAGAGTGATTTCCATGTTTTTGAGTACTAAAAGAGGCACTGAGTAAAAGAACTTCAATTTAGATGATATACAGCAGACAGTGCATCAATGGCTACACATGTAACTGGAGAGAACAGTTTTCAATAGGATCCAGACATTAAATTATTTGTGGATCACTTGCATTTAATAAAATAGGGATTATTTTACAATACATAATGTAAAATAATCTAATTTGTTTATTAAAATTTATAAATTTTAAGGTGAACTTGAATGTGTTTGATTAATCAATATTTACACAAGGCTTAGGATTAAATGCTTGAGATTTAACAAAAGCCCAGAATAAGCAGCTCATAAGACATAGGGTTTTATTAAATCTACAATAAATAATTTCCTCTTCAATGAAATCTTTGTTAACTTTCAATGCCTCTGGAAAAGTCCTGTTATTTTTATTTGTCCTTTTTTTACCTGAGCTTCCACTGAGACATAAAGTCAACCCTCACAATCTTTTTGCTCTGCACGGCATATTTAAATTGTTTACATGTGATTTAAGCCTTTTTCATCATCATAACGCTAGGATTTCAGACTGAACTCAATTCTCTTTCTATCTACCTCTGATCGTTCAACAACGTTAGAAACAGTGTGCTTAAATGTTTTTAGTTGGCCTTGTCAAAGTCTTGACTTCAATCCTTCTAAGATGATGTATCAGGACCTTAAATAAAAATACATATAAAAGTAAAAATACATATATTTACAATAAATAATGCAAAATCATGCGGCATGGTGGTGTAGTGGTTAGCACTGTCGCCTTGCACCGCCAGGGTCCGGGTTCGATTCCCCGGCCAGGCTCGATTCCCGTCTCTGTGTGCATGGAGTTTGCATGTTCTCCCCTTGTGCCCTAAGTTTCCTGGGATAGGCTCCAGGCCCCCGCGACCCTGTATATAAGGATAAAGCGGTACAGAAAATGAATGAATGAATGAATAATGCAAAATCTTTTTCAAATAAGTGTGATCGTCAGAAGAGCGGCATGCATTTTCATATTTACAGAAAATGTAAATTTAAAATTTACAGAAAATCTTCGTATTTTGGTTCCTTTCTGAATTTTAAAGAATATGGATGATATGCTTTGACCAGACAGAGGAGATATTTTTTACTGACCCATACAGAAGACTTCATTTACATTTAAATAATTGTTTTAGTCCCAAGTCTGTTTTATTTGTAATTTTGAATGATTTTTAAAACTTGACAGTAGTGCCGTTAGTAATTTTGGAGCAGTAAAAGTTTTGGTTGTGTATCTATTAATGAAATTATCACCCACTAGTGTAAATACCCGTCATTGACGGGTTAAAAAGTTTGTAATAGTTAAAAGGTTAAAGCTAAAAATAACCTGATTAGCTTTAATGTAAACAGTGATATTACTATATTAGGTGCCTTAAAACGACACTGAATTAAAATTCACTTATACCATTTCAGCAGTATAATATAAAAATATTAACTAATCCCAGTAAATATATTGAGTTTAGCATATCGAATAAACAAAAAAAAACCTATTTGTACAGTAAAGTAGATTATTAAATCCGGCACATACCTGTTCATAACATTGTTTTACTTACTGTTTTAAAAGTGCAGGTTAAACTTTATGCAGATACCTAAGTACTGCAAATGTTCCATTAAATTCTGTCAAGTGGTCAATTTAAAATGCACCCACGGTTTGTTGCATGTGCAGTACGCTGTCAAAACTTGTGGTTTATAATTCTTTCCAGCTTTGCGTGATGCGTGAGGCAAAATATGGCTAGACAGACGTACAGATAGACAATAATTTTTTTAGACTGGTTTCAGGGTCCTCCAATGTATGAAAAGTAAAGATATCATTCTGGCCAATGTACAGTGGTGTGAAAAACTATTTGCCCCCTTCCTGATTTCTTATTCTTTTGCATGTTTGTCACACTTAAATGTTTCTGCTCATCAAACACCGTTAACTATTAGTCAAAGATAACATAATTGAACACAAAATGCAGTTTTTAAATGAAGGTTTACGTTATTAAGGGAGAAAAAAAACTCCAAATCTATGTACATGGCCCTGTGTGAAAAAGTGATTGCCCCCCTTGTTAAAAAATAACTTAACTGTGGTTTATCACACCTGAGTTCAATTTCTGTAGTCACCCCCAGGCCTGATTACTGCCACACCTGTTTCAATCAAGAAATCACTTAAATAGGAGCTACCTGACACAGAGAAGTAGACCAAAAGCACCTCAAAAGCTAGACATCATGCCAAGATCCAAAGAAATTCAGGAACAAATGAGAACAAAAGTAATTGAGATCTATCAGTCTGGTAAAGGCTGTAAAGCCATTTCTAAAGCTTTGGGACTCCAGCGAACCACAGTGAGAGCCATTATCCACAAATGGCAAAAACATGGAACAGTGGTGAACCTTCCCAGGAGTGGCCGGCCGACCAAAATTACCCCAAGAGCGCAGAGACAACTCATCCGAGAGGCCAGAAAAGACCCCAGGACAACATCTAAAGAACTGCAGGCCTCACTTGCCTCAATTAAAGTCAGTGTTCACGACTCCACCATAAGAAAGAGACTGGGCAAAAACGGCCTGCATGGCAGATTTCCAAGGCGCAAACCACTTTTAAGCAAAAAGAACATTAAGGCTCGTCTCAATTTTGCTAAAAAACATCTCAATGATTGCCAAGACTTTTGGGAAAATACCTTGTGGACTGACGAGACTTGAGTTGAACTTTTTGGAAGGTGCGTGTCCCGTTACATCTGGCGTAAAAGTAACACAGCATTTCAGAAAAAGAACATCATACCAACAGTAAAATATGGTGGTGGTAGTGTGATGGTCTGGGGTTGTTTTGCTGCTTCAGGACCTGGAAGGTTTGCTGTGATAGACGGAACCATGAATTCTACTGTCTACCAAAAAATCCTGAAGGAGAATGTCCGGCCATCTGTTCGTCAACTCAAGCTGAAGCGATCTTGGGTGCTGCAGCAGGACAATGACCCAAAACACACCAGCAAATCCACCTCTGAATGGCTGAAGAAAAACAAAATGAAGACTTTGGAGTGGCCTAGTCAAATTCCTGACCTGAATCCTATTGAGATGTTGTGGCATGACCTTAAAAAGGCGGTTCATGCTAGAAAACCCTCAAATAAAGCTGAATTACAACAATTCTGCAAGGATGAGTGGGCCAAAATTCCTCCAGAGCGCTGTAAAAGACTCGTTGCAAGTTATCGCAAACGCTTGATTGCAGTTATTGCTGCTAAGGGTGGCCCAACCAGTTATTAGGTTCAGGGGGCAATTACTTTTTCACACAGGGCCATGTAGGTTTGGATTTTTTTCTCCCTAAATAATAAAACCACTCATTTAAAAACTGCATTTTGTGTTTACTTGTGTTATCTTTGACTAATAGTTAAATGTGTTTGATGATCAGAAACATTTTGTGTGACAAACATGCAAAAGAATAAGAAATCAGGAGGGGGGCAATAGTTTTTCACACCACTGTACATACAAAATCTTTCATTTATTTATGTACAGTAGCTCTGAAACCACTATAAAGGGCTACAGAGCACACAGCCGAACATGTGCTCTGCTGCATTCTACAGCATGTGGCCAACTGCATACTACACTCTTCAGACATACAATTATAACAGGGACAAAGGGCAATGCATTCATTAGCTCTCATGTGAAGGTACTTAATGGTACTGTATGTAGCCGGCATAGTAAAACATTTACTAATTTTAAGGTGAACTTGAATGTGTTTGACTAATCAATATTTACACAAGGCTTAGGATTAAATGTTTGAGATTTAACAAAAGACCAGAAGAAGCAGCTCATAAGAAATAGGGTTTTATTAAATCTACAATAAATAATTTCCTCTTCAATGAAATCTTTGTTAATCTTCAATGCCTCTGGAAAAGTCTTGTTATTTTTATTTGTCCTTTTTTTACCTGAGCTTCACTGAGACATAAAGTCAACCCTCACAATCTTTTTGCTCTGCACGGCATATTTAAATTGTTTACATGTGATTTAAGCCTTTTTCATCATCATAACGCTAGGATTTCAGACTGAACTCAATTCTCTTTCTATCTACCTCTGATCGTTCAACAACGTTAGAAACAGTGTGCTTAAATGTTTTTAATTGGCCTTGTCAAAGTCTTGACTTCAATTCTTCTAAGATGCTGTATCAGGACCTTAAGTAAAAATGTAATGCTTGAAAACTCTCAAATGTGGCTGAATTTAAACATAAATTTAATAAATATATGAACCACATGATTACAGTTATTGGAAGTGTTGTTGGCAGTTGTTGCTGCTATAGGTGGCGTAACCAGTATTGTTAGAGGCAAATATTTTTTACTTGTATGATACAGATGTTATATAATATTTTTTCTTTCAGTGAGTGAAATGACCATGTTACTGTAATCTCTGTTTCATCATGTTTTTCTTGTCATATATCAAGAGGATTTATATTTGTATGAGGATCTAAAACCATTTATGTGACAAATATGCAAAAATAGAGAAAATTTGAAAGAATTCTATCACAGTACTGTTAGACAAAATGTTAAAAGATTTAAACATATATCAATAAATATGCAATAAACAAATAGGAAGGCCAGAGCTTGGGGCTGCAAAAAGAAAAAGAAAAAAAAAACATTTGGATTTTAAGTTTGGAAGTTTAAGTTACTATGAGAAAACTGCTTCCAAAAGGGTCATTAAAAAAATTCTTGCTGTGGTAAGTAGTGAAGGGGGCACTATAGTTACAGAGCTCAGAGAAGTTCAGAGCTCTTTCTCTGGATGACTTCCAGCTGTAGTGTTTAGACCAAAAAATTTACACATTCTTTGAAAAAAATTGAAAATCAACAGAAGGGGAAAAAACTAAATTGCAACAAATTAAAACAAAAGTGGAAAAAACGTTTTGAAAATGAATAAAAATAGGGAGAAAACTGTACTTTTAAAAAACTAATAGAAACAAGAAAAACATATCTCTTTTATCTGAATATAACTCAATGTACATAGGAAAGCAGAACAGATTTTCATCTTTAACAACACAAAGCAAAAAACATGGATACCAAGATATGTTTATTCTAATAAAAAAAAAGACAACAACAGGAAGACAGAAATCCATATATTGATATTTTCATAATGAAATTGGTTAATATAAGACAATCATTTCTCTCTTAGCAAATATCCAGTAATAGTCTATGTCTTGCAATCTTGCATTGTATGTCTTGTATACTGGGTTACAGGTTGTGCTTTGTATTCTAAATATGTTTTAAATAACTAATACTTTAACAACTGACTAAATTTCTAATAGCTTTTTCCCCCTGTAAATGTATGCACAGTAAAGAAGAATGGTGTCCTTCAGCTCAGGTATGCATGTGTTTTGTATCATTTATTGGTTTCGATTTGCATGAAGTCCATTTCCAGTGGTGTGCCAGACTGAACATTACTTTTTGGGGATTCCGGAACCTATAGAAAAACCACAACTAAGTAATCTTTTATTTCCTGTTGTTTCACACTTATTTGTTATTAAATGATTTTAAATTCAGACTCAGAAGAAAAGATTTTCTGATTTGAAAGATAACATACCATTGTGTCATGACTGGATTCAGACTGTTTCCTTACATTATTTATCTCAGTGTCAATATATGCCACGAAATGGATTAATGTGTAGATCCTGAAACAAGCAAACACCAAATCATACAGTAAATAACTTCATAACAGCCAGGGTGGTTTCTTTCTAAACTAAAGGAATCCAAAAAGAGATTGGGTATTTAGTTTTAATTATTTGTTTCATCCTATTAAGCTGCACATGCATATAAGCTCATTACGTGATTTATAATTCTCCATGTTATTAATTATGAGTACATAGTTTTATCATTTGTTGAGAATAGTTTTTTTAATGAGCAATTTCCTAGCAGGTTGTTTTTCAGGGGAAGACAGAGAGCTGTTTGTTCTGCCAGACTTTGATGGAGTTTGATGAGTGCAACAATCAATGCATGCACTACAACTTAAGCATTCTCAAGACCAAAGTGTATTAGAGAAATACATTGTAGCAGTGGCAGAAATATACTGTATGCTGCAGGCTGTTGCATAAGGCTGCCAAAAAAATCCTCCATTAAACACAGCTACTGTAAGCAAATGCCTAAATACAAGCAGACTTTGACTCAAGTAAGTGACTGTGTGGTTTTTACAACTTATCTACAATTAATCTACAACTTAGCTACAATTTCTCAATTTAAAGAGATTTTCTGCATAAATTGAAACTGTGACCTGAAAAAAGGCAATCATGATGGTTTGGAAGATATAAGCTATACAGGTCCTTCTCAAAAAATTAGCATATTGTGATAAAGTTCATTATTTTCTGTAATGTACTGATAAACATTAGACTTTCATATATTTTAGATTCATTACACACAACTGAAGTAGTTCAAGCCTTTTTTTTGTTTTAATATTGATGATTGTGGCATACAGCTCATGAAAACCCAAAATCGCTATCTCAAAAAATTAGCATATTTCATCCGACCAATAAGAGAAAAGTGTTTGTAATACAAAAAAAAGTCAACCTTCAAATAATTATGTTCAGTTCTGCACTCAATACTTGGTCGGGAATCCTTTTGCAGATTCTTGTGTCTTGTGTCTCTCAACTTTCTCTTCACAATATCCCACAGATTCTCTATGGGGTTCAGGTCAGGAGAGTTGGCAGGCCAATTGAGCACAGTAATACCATGGTCAGTAAACCATTTACCAGTGGTTTTGGCACTGTGAGCAGGTGCCAGGTCGTGCTGAAAAATGAAATCTTCATCTCCATAAAGCTTTTCAGCAGATGGAAGCATGAAGTGCTCCAAAATCTCCTGATAGCTAGCTGCACTGACCCTGCCCTTGATAAAACACAGTGGACCAACACCAGCAGCACCCCAGACCATCACTGACTGTGGGTACTTGACACTGGACTTCAGGCATTTTGGCATTTCCCTCCCCCCAGTCTTCCTCCAGACTCTGGCACCTTGATTTCCGAATGACATGCAAAATTTGCAACCTGTAGCCCATTTCCTGCACATGCCTGTACACGGTGGCTCTGGATGTTTCTACTCCAGACTCAGTCCACTGCTTCCGCAGGTCCCCCAAGGTCTGGAATCGGTCCTTCTCCACTATCTTCCTCAGGGCCCGGTCACCTCTTCTCGTTGTGCAGCGTTTTCTGCCACACTTTTTCCTTCCCACAGACTTCCCACTGAGGTGCCTTGATACAGCACTCTGGGAACAGCCTATTCGTCCAGAAATTTCTTTGTGTCTTACCCTCTTGCTTGAGGGTGTCAATGATGGCCTTCTGGACAGCAGTCAGGTCGGCAGTCTTACCCATGATTGCGGTTTTGAGTAATGAACCAGGCTGGGAGTTTTTAAAAGCCTCAGGAATCTTTTGCAGGTGTTTAGAGTTAATTAGTTGATTCAGATGATTAGGTTAATAGCTCGTTTAGAGAACCTTTTCATGATATGCTAATTTTTTGAGATAGGGATTTTGGGTTTTCATGAGCTGTCTGCCACAATCATCAATATTAAAACAATAAAAGGCTTGAACTACTTCAGTTGTGTGTAATGAATCTAAAATATATATGAAAGTCTAATGTTTATCAGTACATTACAGAAAATAATGAACTTTATCACAATATGCTAATTTTTTGAGAAGGACCTGTATCATCCATCTAGGAACCTCTGTAGGCCAATAGTCATTACCATTGTATTTATTCTTAATTTTTATTCATACAATACAGAACATGCACCATAGTGGAAGTGTTTGTCAACTAACCTTAGTTTGAGTTCTTTTGGGAGCACCATAAATGGCTTTACTCTCCAAAAAGAAAGGAGCAAAGAAAGAAAGAATGTACCGAAAAGATTTTGCATATGTAAATCTGTTTCTACAGCTGAATGGAGGACTGGTGGACTGCTGACAGGTTGAAGAGAAAGGCAAGATGATGACTGCAATCTAGTGGTAAGTTTTATAGGCTACCCATTTTATAAATCTTCAAAAAAAATTCAAAGTCTGGAAGAAAACAAATGAAGGGAAATACCTGTCCTAGCAGTATTTCATATACAGTATGTAACTTTACATTTAAATGGTCATCTTTAATAGAATGAGCAAATAAAGATACATTATCACTAAAATAAACATTTGTACTCAGACTATTGTGAAAAATATTTCCTGTAGGTTTTTTGTTTTAAATAACAGTATATGCCAAATATAATGAATAATACGTTTTGAAGAAAAAACATCATGTGTTATACTCAGACAAGGCTAAACTTTTGGGGCATGCAGTACATTATGAATAAATTATGAAGTGTTACATAAACATTATATAATTTCTTTACTACAGAATACAGAATATTCAAAGTGGCCCATGGACTATCTGACAATTTAAGCATTAAATCTAGCATCATTAACTTCTTTTAATGTTAATGATAAAAAGTAAACATTAATATTGTGCATATTTAATTCATGTACAGTATGTGTAAAAATTGATTTTGATTTAATAATTATAATTAATATTATTAAAATAAAATAGTTAGTTGTAGTTTTAATGAATGAAATATAACAATGATTGTGTAGTTACCTGTGGTAAAGCATGCCAAAAAATTGCATAAATAGTAGCAATGCAAAGCCCAAAAGAAACATCAATGATATTGGATCAACTGAAAACATTTCGCCTTTCGCAGTAGTCCCATTAGGATATATTTTTGGAATAGACAGGGTGACAGCACTGCCAATGGTTTGCAGGAACAAGGTGGCCATCAACCAAAGACCATTGCAGATAAAGTAGACGAATGCCACCTATAGTTAGGGAAAATCTTACAAGATTAGCTGAAATAATGCATTTTTCTTTTATGTTGTATAATCCTTTATATAGTCCCACCTTGTTTCTAAGTTCTCTGAGCTCTTCTGCAATTTTTTCCTGCTGCTCTTTGTTCTCTTTAAGAGGTTCTAAATATCGTTTCTGTAGCTCTTTCCAAAACTCTGTTTCATCCTATAAAATTGAGAGAAACATGTACAATAATATACAAATAGATTGAATTGTTTCTAAAACCATAACGTTTTACCTCTGAGAGCGTTTTCTGTTGAAGGGGAAAATCAAGAGATTTTACTTGCAGATCTTCAATCCAGCCTGCATGTACAGTATGGGTTTAAATAAGAAAGGGAGGAAACAGGCTCATCGTTTATAAAGCATGAATATGTACAAATATACATTGAGTTTTTTTTAAATAGGTATTTTGTAATATAAAAGTTACTTACTTCTAGGAGCTTGCAGTAGGATGCATTCATTTGAACTAGTGAATATGTTCAAATAAAAAAAATATTACTATACAGTATTGATAGATAACAAAGCACATTTACATGTAAAATTTAGTACCCCTCTATAATTCTATGTTTTTATGTAAAAACATAATAAAAATCATCTGATGATTATTATTACTAACTCATTCACTCATTAGCTTAATCAGTATGTCTTTCGACTATGGGAGGAGACATGGAGTACCCAGAGGAAACCCACCAAGCACATGCAAACTCCATACACACAGAGACAAGAACCGAACCTGGAGGTGCAAGGCGACTGTGCTAACCACTAAGCCACTGTTGTCATTATAATAATAATAATAATCATTATTATTTTGCATACCTCTCAGATTCTTCAGGATCAATTTGGACTTCATGCTTTTGCTCCTCCATCACTATGGATTTCAGTAGTGGTTCAGTTTCACTATTATTCCAGCAAGGGCATGTACAGCATGCAGCCTGTATGACCTGCCTCTTGATGGCGCTCACTGCTACAGTTTCCACTTTGCCACCAGTCTCTCGAGTTCCCCATGAGACATTGTTCATATTTACAATGGAGTAAATAGAAAGCAGGAGATAGCCACTGGGTATACAAAGGAAGTATAGTATCCCATAAATGACTAGAGAAAACTCCTGAGGGTGAAGAGCTGCAGTGATGAGGTACAGTAGAGTCATGCTAATCAGAAACAGGCCACTAGGGGTCATGAATGTCTGACTCCTCACAAGGTCTCCTAAGAGGGATCAATAAAGTTTGGAGTCAGTTTCATGCCCACTCGAATACTCGGTTTCTAAACCAAATACCTTTTCACAGTATCTATTTAGTTAAAAATGGTCATACATTTATATAAAAAAAAAAGAAATCAAGTTTTATTTGTTGTCTCCAACATTTAACTTGAATCTCTACTTAAATATTTGGAAATAGCACAAGTCCTATGATGAGAATGTTGAAAAAGTGTCACCTATGATGGAGAGAATAGTTCCGGTCATGAGAAACGCATACAGAACACTCAAGACTGCTGCTATCTGAATCTGTGTGTCAGATTTCAGCTTGAAGCACAGTGCCAGGTAGATTGTAGGAGGCACTGTGGCTGCAAAGAGAGCAGCCTTTTGATCCATATTCATTATAAAAGTAAAGCTTCCTGCAAAAGATGTTACAAATGCAATTTCAAAGATTATTACAGGATTATGACTATGAATTATTACGTAACTCTATTAAATAGCTCTTCACCTGCTATCATCAGGCAGATGGTGGCAGGGCCCAAAATAGAGGCACCCATGCTGATGACCTGGTAAAGAATGTAAGGTTTAGAGATTGAGCTGTTCCGCTGTGTGGTCAGGCCCCCAGAGCCGAGCAGATCGATGGTGTTGGCCATGGTGGACGGCCCCCAGCGCCGCCGCTGGTTGTAGAACTCTTTGAAGTCTTGTGGTGCATTAGTGTAGGCATCTGATGCAGCATTATACTCCACCCTCCAGCCCTGCTGCACTAAGAGAGTGCAGAGCCAGCGGTCCTCCCCTGGAATGACGATATTTCAATAAGGAACATCCAGAATTGTTTCGTACCTCATAAGGCAGACTTAATTTTACATTTACATGTAACTGGGTTGTTCCTGAATTTTCTTTCCTTGCTAAATTAAATGGTTTTAAAATTTAGTAGAAGTTCTGTCAGTTCTGTTCGTAGAATTTCTCTCCTTTCCAAATTTAATGTCAGCATGTAGGAGTAAGGTTAAATTATAAACTTCAGCTTGGAAAATATTACCACATCTTTCATAAACATGCTTGTAATAAAAAACAATGAGCTTTTCCTTAGAGTTGTTCCACCATCGTTATTTATAAGCAGTTGCCATAGTACTGAAGAACCCAGAAAGGGAAAGGAGGCAATTTTCTGCTGAAGAAACTGAAGTATTTACTAATTAGAATGATCAGATAGTAAAAAGTGTTTTCCAGTAAGGAAAAATACAAAGTTGCATGTAATGAGGGGTATGGGGCCAGGTTAAGGCAGTGGTTAAGGCATTGGACTACGGTTCGGAAGATCCCAGGTTCAAACCCCACAACCACCAAGTTGCCACTGTTGGGCCCTTGAGCAAGGCCCTTAACCCTCAACTGCTCAGATGTGTAATGAGATAAAAATGTAAGTCGCTCTGGATAAGAGCGTCTGCCAAATGCCTAAATGTAAATGTAAATGTAATGACACTGCTGGGCCAAAAAAGTTGCCATTTCAGAAGTGTTTGAAAATTTGAAAATACATAGCCTGCCAATGTATTCTGTACCAACAACGATCGGTATAAATACATTACAGATGTTACCGTGTCTTTAAGGGTTATTAAGGATGTCATAAAATATATTGCAATAACTATTTATTTATTTATTAATTCATTTGAAATAGCATAAACATAACAAACATAACATAACAATAAACAAGTGGTTGTTTATTGAGTGATTTGTTTATTGTTTATTGTGATTTGAGGATTGATTTTTTCTGAGTGATTTGTTTATTGTTAATTGAGTGATTTAAAAAAATCTGTTTTTATAAATCGGTTTCTTGTTATTATTATTTTTTAAACCACATCATCTATTCATGAAACTATGTTGACAATGCAAGAACTGTATATACATGTCGCTCCTGAGCTGCCAGTGATCCAGACCCCCTCTGCCCCCTGGAGTTGTCTGACTCGTCCTGGTGTCCTGCTTCTGGATGAAGATCTCGCTGCATGGATGCCCAATAGGAAGAAACCTTGAGAGGAACCAAACTCAACAGGGAACCCATCCTCATTTGGGTGAAAACAGGGATTGATCTGCATCATACTGTGCTAGACTGGAAGTTCAGTATAATCCAGTCCAGTTAATTACTGGAGGCTCAGGTAGACTGTAGGAAACTCCAGTCCTAAACTATCGAGCGACTGAAGTCACCATTCCTCAGAGAACAGCTGTTTGCGAGAACCGTCCCCAGTCACCACACGCATCCCAGGCAGATTTGCCACTGTTGCCGTCATCCTTGGCTTACTCATCCGGGACGATCTTATCATTGTGATTCATACACATTTACATCACTTACAAACGTAAATAATTCTTTTAACTGTGTAAAGCTGCTTTGTGACAATATCAACTGTTAAAGGTGCTATACAAATAAAATTGAATTGAATTGAATTGAATCTATGAACATACTATATAAGTCTGCCTGGACTCTACAATTAACTGAAGCAGTCAATGCTCCACCTGGCTGGATTATAGAGCATTGCAGCTATCTTATTAGAAGTACATGGGGGTGTTTATGGGGCAGGGTATCGCTAACTGCGTCATCGCTGGGATCACACTGGGATCATGCATGGACTTGTCATGGTTCTCTGTGGGTCCCGCCATGGTCCAGCCGGCTGTTTGAAGTGGCTCCTAGTAGGTGATGAATTTTTTTTGACCAGGTAGTGTATTATTTATTCTTAAACAAAAAGCACATCTACAGTACATGCTGCTGCAGGATACGTCTGACTTCACTGATATTTGGACTAGCAGTGTCAGCTCAGTGTCTACCATCAGTTCAACTGATGTAAGGCTCTTTTGAGGATTGCATATTAGCAAACCAATAACTGGTGCATTTTGATGTCATACTGTACTTCAAACATGCGGATTTTAAAAAGTTCTGTTCACACTGCTCTGGTCATCCCTATCCTTCTCAAGTAGAGTCGGTTGACTTAGAAGAAGAAGAAGAAGAAGAAGAAATAGTTAGGACTTAAAGACTTGAGACATGGCTTGGACATGTACTGTATTTTAATTCTTGTGAACAGCTCTGGGTTAGTTTCTTTAAATGTCAGCTATTTTATTTAAATAGCACAATAAGAATTTTGCATTAAAATAAACTATTATAATAAGAAGATATGCATCAGATTATACCTTGGTCATACTGTACATGGTGACTGGCCTCTGTTGGTTTGATGGTGTACCTCTTCATGACATTATCGTCCATGAGGGCAGCGCCTCTAAAGAGACTAAAGCAACCAGGGCTACAGAGCACACAGCCAAACACATGCTCTGCTGTTTTCTGCAGCCAGTGGCCCACTGCATACTCAAATTTCTGATACCACACCATGGGCCCTTCAGATACATGGATGAAGGTCAATGAATTAATTATCTCTCATGTACTACTTACAGTAATTGTATAATCAGGCATTAATAAAAAGTGAGCAAAAAATATTTTCACATTTTGAGGTGGATTTATATTCATTAAATAATTTATACAAGATACAGTGGCTTGCAAAAGTATTCGGCCCCCTTGAACTTTTCCACATTTTGTCACATTACAGCCACAAACATGAATCAATTTTATTGGAATTCCACGTGAAAGACCAATACAAAGTGGTGTACACGTGAGAAGTGGAACGAAAATCATACATGATTCCAAACATTTTTTACAAATAAATAACTGAAAAGTGGGGTGTGCATAATTATTCAGCCCCCTGAGTCAATACTTTGTAGAACCGGCTTTTGCTGCAATTACAGCTGCCAGTCTTTTAGGGTATGTCTCTACAAGCTTTGCACATCTAGAGACTGAAATCCTTGCCCATTCTTCTTTACAAAACAGCTCCAGCTCAGTCAGATTAGATGGACAGCGTTTGTGAACAGCAGTTTTCAGATCTTGTCACAGATTCTCGATTGGATTTAGATCTGGACTTCGACTGGGCCATTCTAACACATGGATATGTTTTGTTTTAAACCATTCCATTGTTGCCCTGGCTTTATGTTTAGGGTCGTTGTCCTGCTGGAAGGTGAACCTCCGCCCCAGTCTCAAGTCTTTTGCAGACTCCAAAAGGTTTTCTTCCAAGATTGCCCTGTATTTGGCTCCATCCATCTTCCCATCAACTCTGACCAGCTTCCATGTCCCTGCTGAAGAGAAGCACCCCCAGAGCATGATGCTGCCACCACCATATGTGACAGTGGGGATGGTGTGTTCAGAGTGATGTGCAGTGTTAGTTTTCCGCCACACATAGCGTTTTGCATTTTGGCCAAAAAGTTCCATTTTGGTCTCATCTGACCAGAGCACCTTCTTCCACATGATTGCTGTCCCCCCCCACATGGCTTGTGGCAAACTGCAAACGGGACTTCTTATGGTTTTCTGTTAACAATGGCTTTCTTCTTGCCACTTTGTGCAGTGCATGACTAATAGTTGTCCTATGGACAGATTCCCCCACCTGAGCTGTAGATCTCTGCAGCTCGTCCAGAGTCACCATGGGCCTCTTGACTGCATTTCTGATCAGCGCTCTACTTGTTCGGCCTGTGAGTTTAGGTGGACGGCCTTGTCTTGGTAGGTTTACAGTTGTGCCATACTCCTTGCATTTCTGAATGATCACTTGAACAGTGCTCCGTGGGATGTTCAAGGCTTTGGAAATCTTTTTGTAGCCTAAGCCTGCTTTAAATTTCTCAATAACTTTATCCCTGACCTGTCTGGTGTGTTCTTTGGACTTCATAGTGTTGTTGCTCCCAATATTCTCTTAGACAACCTCTGAGGCCGTCACAGAGCAGCTGTATTTGTACTGACATTAGATTACACACAGGTGCACTCTATTTAGTCATTAGCACTCATCAGGCAATGTCTATGGGCAACTGACTTAGACCAAAGGGGGCTGAATAATTACACACACCCCACTTTGTAGTTATTTATTTGTAAAAAATGTTTGGAATCATGTATGATTTTCATTCCACTTCTCACGTGTACACCACTTTGTATTGGTCTTTCACGTGGAATTCCAATACAATTGATTCATGTTTGTGGCTGTAATGTGACAAAATGTGGAAAAGTTCAAGGGGGCCGAATACTTTTGCAAGCCACTGTATATACAATATTTATACAATTGGTTTTAACTTAAAAACATGACAAGACAAGTAGTAAGCAGCTCACAATACCGGTGCCAGTGGGGTGAATCCGGCCGCAGGCAGCGCCCACCTCTGGATAGAGTTTAAGTCTGTCAATGAGTAACATCACGGAGGAAGGCTGGAAATCTGTGTCTCCATCCAGGGCTAAGATGTATGTGTTCTTTTTCTCCTTCTATTTCAGATATAAGCTGTTTAACAAATCTATTTTTCCTTAAGAATGGTTGTCTAATTTCCATACCGGTGACTCCGATTTATTTGGGTTTTCTTGACTGACTTTTACGTATATTAAGTATTTCAAGTTGTCACTTGCACATACCAATTGCTTACCTTTAGGTCTTTTCTCAGTTCATCCACATGCTCTCCCTTCTCAAACATTTTCAAATACTTGCTGTTGAGTCTCCAGCCAAGGAGGTAGTATAAGTACATGATCTGTTTGAACCAGAATGTAGACACTAGACTTATTATCTTTAAGCTAAACAGTGAATTCAATTGTAACCTGGTTACCATCTTTGGGACTTTGGGTACCTGGGACCATCTCTTTTTGTGTCGAATCAGCTGTTTGTCCTTGAAGTGAACCATCATTATGTTTCTTTTAGGAAGTACGTACTCGAGACGACCTCCATAGGGTGTGCTGATAATCTTCTGCGGAGGGAGATGGGCCTTCTTCTTAAATATACATGGGTCATCCTCACTAAAAATTCTAAAACATCGGCAAACATGTACTGGTTTATTTTTACCCGTCATCTCTGTAATTTCCTTAATTGGTAAAAATAGGTCATCTTATAATGCTTACGTGTAAACTTCTTTAATTACTTCCACTAGGATCTCAGCATATTCATTTACATGTCGCACTTTGCCATCCTGCACATCTTTAAAAGCATCATCAAAGTAAATATGGAATTCGAAGAATGCGTCATTGTGGTTGTTCATTTTTGGCCGGAATTTGTCGAGCCTGGTCGCAAATTCGTCTCATTAGTGAAAGCAAATTTATACAGTATGTCACACATTCTCATTTACTTTTGACTAAATTTACCTGAACATGGAGATGACCATTTTCATCATTTCATCATATGTCTCATGCCACATTGTAGCACATAAATAAACTGTCACTGGGTTTTGTGATCTAAGGAGAAAACCAGGAATTTTTATCAATGTAAAAAAAAAAAATCTGCATTTTACATTTGCGTTATGAATACATTTAATCATGTGTTGTGATCAGGATGTTAGTACATACCCTTCGTCCTTCATTTTCTCCCTGGCCACAAAGCGTGTGTTCAGCAACATGGACTGTTCCAGAAAAGCTCCCTCATACATCTGCTTTACAAAAAGGTCATGAGTTCTCTCAATGCGCTGGATCTTCAGGAACCAGATATATCCAGTGGCAAGCATGAGTCCTAACCACCAGCTAAGGGCACACATGCCAAGAACCACCAATCCTCCAACATTCATCTCTGACATAATACGGCTTGAGGAAAGTGTTTGAGTGATGTCGATCATCAATGAACAAAATGAAAAAATATTGTTGGTCTGGTTATCAAAAGACTCACTTGTAGGAAAAGTGCTAGTCGTCTTAGAGGATGGAGCAAAATGGGCAAAGAGATTAATGAACAGCAACAGAACAGCCGCTGAGGACAAATACATGGGCACGACAAAACAGCGACGCAGGGCATGCATCTTGCAAGCCACTACTACAAACCAGCGGCACATTGCAGAAGAAGCAATCTGGATTACCATCAAACAAAACATGGTCTTGTTCACACTTGGAGGGATTGAGTTTAGGGAACTCCAGGCTGATAAAGGAACACTCCCTCCGACTACTGCTGCTGTGACCAGGACTTTTATCACACTGGACAGAATGCAAACCACATTCTGTGAACTGGCTATGTCTTTGGAGATATCTTCCAAAAATGGAAACACACTGCTGTAGTTTTCCCACCAGTTCAAAGAAACAAGAAGGGTTCCAACAATGGCCAGACACACAGATCTTTTAACTTGATAGGAACTTTCTTCTGTCACAAAGTAGCTTATTATAAAGAGAATGTAACCCAGAATAATGAAGATGATGGAAGCTATTGGTCTGAACCACTTTCCATATTCCACTTTGTTGGACTTTGATTGATATGAATCATTCTCTTTTTTATACCTTGTACAATATTGATCGACTAACTGGAACACTGCTGACAAGATGCTCACACTGTTCAAGATCGTCACGTTAGTCACAATGTCAAAATATGGCATGGCCACCACAGTGAGGACAACTTCTCCAAGTGACACCAAAAACTCAACAAACACCACCTGGAAGACAAAACTAAAATTAGTTATAGAACTGTTTATTGTCACTGAATTATATTTCTTATTAGTTTATGTGTTGTTACTGTAATAAGATAAATGAGATTGAATTCAAGTCATTTTTTTTTTCAAGTCAAATTGAATTCATTTATTTTTATGTAGTCCTAATAAATGTACTTACCCACATGACTGTTTTCTTGGATGGTTTTGTTGCACTTTTAAAAATGAACTTCCATAGACTCTTGAGCAGAAGCAGAATATTTGGTCCAACCAACACACAGCCAATATTCAGCAGAACGCCTGCTTTTTGACCTTCAGGCACAGTTGTACTCATGTTGCTTCCAAGTGTTATTAAAATCAGAAATGATGACTACACAAACAGAATGAAAATATAATATTAACAGATTTTCATAAAGGCAACTTTTATTCTTATGCAATAGAGTGGAAGAGGTTTAGACTCCAAAATTGCTAAATTAGTGCAAAAACATTTATTATTTTAGATATCTAATCTTTATAGCATTGTTTAACATGTGCAAATTACAAATCGACTTTTAGTGGCAGACAACGCCGCTTACCTTACTCAGTAATGTAAGAGCAAATACCAGTGTACCAACCATACTACAGCAGAACCATTTCATAAACCTGAATCGTTTGGAGGTTTTTTCTTCATCTTGAATAACTGGAACTTCTCTGCATGCGTCCCATGCCTGTCTGTCAGTAATAATAATAATAATAATAATAATAATAATAATAATAATGTGTATGGTTCTAATAACTAATAAAATAATTAAGTAAATAACTAATTCAATTTATAAACAATCCTTTTATTTTTATGTTCTGAAAGGCATACGTATAAATAACTGATATTAAGTAGATTGTACATATTTCAATTAAAAAAACATTGTAAAGTACTGGATGTAAAGCTCAAATACCTGAAGCTTTTTCCTTTCTTCTTCGCTCCCATAGTCATGATGTTCCACTATGCTGTGAAAATGATTACTCTTTAACTTTAGGAGTTAAATCTAAACTGCTAAACGAAGACCTTTTGCTAAAACCCTCCTGTGAGTACACAGATCATTTTACTTAAGTCAGTTTGCTATTAAAGAGTTGTCACACCCAAAAGGTTGAGGAAGAGGAAATTTGAATGATCACTTAAATGTGTAAAGCCCCTATAGAATACCATCAGGTTAATGGAGTGAGTCAGTGGTTGGTGCATGGGAAAAATACATAAAGAAATGAAATGGGTGTACTGTATTTTCATTCCCATCATTCTTTTCAATACATTCTAGAACAATACTGGAATAGTTCTGGAACTTGCAAAAACAGTATTGTCAAGTGCATTTGCAAAAGCCATCATGATAAACCTTCCTCTCATGAAAACCATCCCAGGAAAACAAGAATAAAATTGTTGCATAATTGCTGCAGCAGAGAGGATCATTTAGAGTTACCAACTTTAGAAATCACCAATTAACAAACAGCACCTCAAATTAGAGCCGTTATGAAGGATTTACAGAGCATACACATCTCAATATCAACTTTATTATGTCAAAGGGGTTTATGATGCCTTCAGCATTGTCTTACAATGTAGAAAGAAAAAAAAAACTGGAAAAAACATGGAATTACAAGGTGTATCCAAACTTTTGACTGGTACTGTATATCTGATATAATATTCGAAGTTATATCAACGGCTATGAAAGGTATTTCGTGGTGGTGGTGTAACGATTAACACTTTGGTCTTGCACCTGCATGGTCACGGGTTCAAGTCCTGCCTTCAGGAGTGGGGATGTAGAATTGTCATGCTCTTGGGGGTTTTCTCTAGGTACTCTGGTTTCTTCTCACAGTCCAAAGAAAAGCAGATAACACTAACTGCCATTTTGAAATTATCTGTTGTGTTTGTGAGCTCTGGGATGCATTGAAGTGTATGTTATTTATTTAAAGTACATTAAATGGAAAGAATAAGCAAGGAAGACATCTATGCTATTGGAATGGTGTACCTATACATGTGTTCTCCGAGTGCTTTAGGACTGCTTGACCTGAGACATGTGGGCAAATTGTCAGTTCTTAACTAGAGATCTTCTGTTATAACTTAATGATTACGGCTGACTCACTCACTTTCTCACGCATTGTACTGTATATACCACTTAATCCTGAATACAGGGTCATGGTAAACCTGGAGGCTATCCCAGGACACTTAGGACACGAGATGGGGTACATCCCAGACACGGTGCCAATCTATCACACACACTCACGTGCCACCCTCATCATACTAATATAAAAACATATTTAATAACCAACTCAATCAAAATCCACACAAATATGAACGATCATATTTATTTAGCAATTATATCATACATATATTAAGCATTTTAGTGACAGATGACCATACAATATTCATTACATTCATTTTACTACAGTCTTCTCACATTCACACTCACACTCAGTTTCTGACGTATTAGAGGCGCAAGTTAACTCGCAGGAACTTGAATGTCTCAATTGCTTCCTGCTGTCCTTGCAGGGTCATTGTACGTCCCAGATCTCACAAAGCAATGGGTTAAACTTGTGGTCGTTCATGCGCCATGACTCCAGCATCTCAGCATGGTAATGATGTAGCGTGCGCAGCTCGGTCAATCGACCCAGCAGCTGAGCAAAATGCTGTGGCTCCTGAGGGCGCTTCATCTTGCAGACCTTGCTCAACACCTCTAGCATTGCTTCCTGGAGTTGCTCCACAGCCTGCTGATCCCTAATATATGGCCGGTCTACCAGAAGAGAAAAAAAAAACAATGTCAGGACACTCAGAATGTTGCATGATATCAATAGGACTGATAATATCAAAATCAGATTTTTACTTTTTATTTAAGTTTCGGATTGCAGCTGTATCCAATGTGGAAATTTTCTAATTGTGAATACTTGTACAAAACAAAACAAAAGCATGCTGTATAAAAATGCTGTATATTAGCTGGGTATAATTTCACCAGTTCTCATTTCTGCATCATTGTACTGTAGCATATGAACTATTTAAGACAGATATTGGCAGATATTTCACAGAAAATGGATACACAAGGATCTATGATACCTTAAACTCAACAAGACAAAACACTATAACAATATTCTTTAAACAGGAAAGTTACTTTCCTAGCATACCCAACTTTATCGCCTATAATGATAATAAGATTTTCTACAGGCAGATTTCTTGGAATCAACCCTGCTCTAGAAATACGGTTATATTACATAAGGTTACTCAATGCTGAACAATAAGGAAAGGAAAAAAGGGGGAAAATGGTTTTGGAAAAAAGGTCCTTTCATTTATTATTAACTATTCCAATAAATAGTCTCACAATGTTTAAACTCCCTGAAGGACGTGTTGCATTTACGGAACACTTTTCATGTTATCACAGTGCAGTCAATAATCAGTCATATAGTCCAGATCAAAAGTTTAAGACCACTTGAAAAATGGCAAAAAAAACATATTTTGCATGGTTGGATCTTAACAAGGTTCCAAGTAGAGCTTCAACATGCAACAAGAAGAAATTGGAGTGAGACAAAACATTTTTTGAGCATGCAATTAATTGAAAACAACTAATACACTAAAACAGCTGATCAAAAGTTTAGGACCACACCTCCAAAAAAACCCGTAAACCCCCCCAAAACAGAAATCAAACTTCCAAACATGAACTCAGTGCTGAGTAGCTCCACCGTTATTGTTGATCACTTCAAAAATTCATTGCGGCATGCTTGATGCAAGCGTTTCCATGAGGTGAGTGGGAACATTTCTCCAAGTGGTGAAGACGACCGCACATCTGGAACATTTTTGTAAACTTCCCTTGCCATCCATCCCCAAAGGTTCTTAATTGGATTTAGATCAGGGGAACATGCAGGATGGGCCAGAAGAGTGATGTTAATCTCCTGGAAGAAGTCCCTAGCCAGCGGCCGTTTGACGCCCCTGCACTTCCTGAAGCTCCATTGTTCCACTGAAGGAAAAAGCACCCCAGACCATTATGGCGCCCCCTCCACTGTGGTGCGTAGAAAACATCTCAGGTGGGATCTGCTCGTCATGCCAGTAACGTTGGAAATCATCAGGACCATCAAGGTTACATTTTTTCTCATCAGAGAATAAAACTTTCTTCCACCTTTGAATGTCCCATGTTTGGTGCTCTCTTGCAAAGTCCAAACGAGCAGTTCTGTGGCGTTCAAGGAGACGAGGTCTTGGAAGACGTTTTTTGTTTTTGAAGCCCTTCAGTCTCAAATGCCGTCTGATGGTTATGGGGCTGCAGTCAGCACCAGTAACTGCCTTAATTTGGGTCGAGGATTGTCCAGTGTCTTGACGGACAGCCAATTGGATCCTCCGGCTCAGTGCTGGTGAAATAATTTTTCTTGGGTCTTCCACTTGACTTTTTTGTTCCATAACCCTCAGGATCATTTAAGAAATTCCAAATGACTGTTTTCCTGCGTCCCACCTCAGCAGCGATGGCGCGCTGTGAGAGACACTGCTTATGCAGTTCAACAACCGACCACGTTCAAAAAGGGGGAGTTTTATTGTCTTTGCCATCAGAACGTGTGACTATCTGACAATGTGGATAAATGACAATGAATCCACATCTTTGCACAGATTTGGCCTTTTAAAGACATGTGGTCCTAAAATTTTGATCAGCTGTTTTAGTGTATTAGTTATTTTCAATTAATTGCATGCTCAAAAAAATTTTTCTCTCACTCCCATTTCTTCTTGTTGCATGTTGAAGCTCTACTTGGAACCTTGTTAAGATCCAACCATGCAAAATATGACTTTTTGCCATTTCTCATGTAGTCTTAAACTTTTGATCGGGACTGTACAGTATATATTGAAATATTGAATGAGTACATTTCTCCAGCATTTTTTACACAGGATGAATATCTGGGAAATAACCAACCTGGTGATGACACAAAGTGATTAAAGGAAGGACGAAAATCCATCAATTAATGACTAACTAGGATATTGTTTGACAGGCATTTACACACCTGGGGAAAGGATAGTAATGGCTGTGAGAAGAGCATGTTCCTCTTGCATCATCTGCAGTTTTCCAATACTTTTATAAAAGTTAAACATGGGTACAATAAACTCCTCAGACATGCCTGTGGTGAAAAAAAAAGCAGCAAGAGAGACAGGTTAATACAGTTAATGATAACGGTAAAACCTGACTCTATTCCAAATTATTAATTCTTCAACTTGTCCGAAGTTATGTTCCATAAACATGTTAAAGAATCACAGACCATTTGCAACTTGCTTTTAAACAAACAGGTAAAAAAAATATTTAAGTTACATTAGAATTATTTAGGGTTCAAAGGTCAAGATGTAATAGTATTAGTTGTAGTTTAAGTTCTAACAAACAGCATATGAGTTTTTAGATGTTCAGTTGGTTGTTTCTTGAGGGGTCATTTCTTAAAGCCCACTGAGCAGTTACTGAGCAGGCCTTGATGTATAACATCAAAAAGTACACACAGACAAGCACGAAACCAAGCACACACACACACGCACACGCACGCACGCACGCACACACACACACACACACACACAAGCACAGACACGCAGTCATGAAAGGATTCTAATCAGCAACCCAAGATCACAGGAAAATCTGAACTCGCATCTTGGTCTTTCACAAATTGTAATAATTCCATATGTGGAAAAAGTTCAGAGAAACTATAATAAATCTGTAATGGGTCTAATAAACATCTAGTGAAAGCACAACAGGCTCTAAATTCTACCTTATTGTATAAACACCGGGGAGATTCATGTGTGTAAAAATTGCAGAAGATCTCAAATCAGCCCATTTGGCACCAGCATCTTTATTATTCTTTCATTCTTTCATTCATTCATTCATTCATTTTCTATACCGCTTAATCCTGTGTTCAGGGTCGCGGGGGACCTGGGGCCTATCCCAGGAGACTTCGGGCACTAGGCGGGGTACACCCTGGACAGGGTGCCAATCCATCGCAGGGCACACACACATACACACACTCACACACCCAATCACACACTACGGGCAATTTAGGAACGCCAATTAGCCTAACCTGCATATCTTTGGACTGTGGGAGGAAACCGGAGTACCCGGAGGAAACCCACCAAGCACGGGGAGAACATGCAAACTCCATGCACACAGAGACGGGAATCGAGCCTGGCCGGGGAATCGAACCCTGACCCTGGAGGTGCAAGGCGACAGTGCTAACCACTACACCACCGCGCCGCCCCGCCCATCTTTATTATTATTATTATTATTATTATTAATAATAATAATAATAATAATAATAATTTGTTTATTTATTTGGCTTCAGTACTGATTTATAATGTCAACAATATCAGAAGCTCTTGACTTGAATTTGAATGATTTTTTTCTGAGAGCCTTATTAGTATATTTGTGTGCAGTTTGACACAATGACAACAACTGAGCAAGAGAGAAAAGTGAAACAAACAAAAAAACCATGGCATTTGAGATTTTTAATAATTATTTGTAATGTCAAAAACAAAATGTGTAAGGAGTAAAAACTTTGTAAAGGTAAGTAAATTTGCTTGATTAAGAGCACACATTAAATGGATGAAGTACAAAATGTCCAAATTGATAATTAATTACAGTGACAAATAATAATTATTTAAGTATTTTGGAGCTGTGACTATTGTCATGGATGAAGGTGCAGGTCAACAGAGTTTTATTATACTTGGCGATGGTATAAAAACATCTGGCATATTGAAAAAGTCAGATGATCAGCAAACAATGTTAAAAATTCAAGGCAAAATTAAGACGTGAGATTTAGATTTAGAATGGCATTGAAGGCTCATTGGCCTCTGGATTGAGAATGATGTAGTAGTCCATCTCATTAGACTCTCTCATGACTGTGGCTTGAAAAACTGCTTAATCACCCTCTGTTATAATTGTGGCTTGGAAGGACATCTCATCAGTCTCAGGCATGAGTTTACTTGGGAGGGCGTCCCTTCAGCCTCCATCATGAGCATGCCATGGGAGGCTCCCCATCGACCTCAAGTTTGAACATGACTTAGTGGTGACTCCATTGGTCTTGACTTGGGAGGGCACACTGTTGGCCTCTGGGATGAGGTTGACTTGACAGGTTTCCATGTCAGTTTGATTGTGGTACAGGGGGCTGCAGTATGCACAGAATTTCTCTGTGAATTTGCAGATTTTCTCTTAAACCTGGTCGTTTCTGTAGACAAAGCGTTAATTGCTGGAGATTTTAATACTAATTTTTAGAATCCAGAAGACTCTCTGAGAACAGCATTTATGTCCATCCTGGAGTTAGTGTGTAGGAGGAACCACTCAGCAGATGACACTTTAGATTTAATATTATCCTTTGGAATAAGTATGAAAAATATAACCACAATTCCACAGTCTGAAGTTATCTCAGATCACTGTCTTGTCTCAATTAAAGTGTGTCATAGTAATAATGTACGCACAGCGCTGTGCTACCACATTAAACGTACATTCACATTAAATACCACACAGAGCTTTACCAGTAATCTCCCAGAATTATCATCTTTGATTGAATCGCCATCTGACACCACAGAACTGGATCAGGCGACTAAATATTTAGAGTTGACATTTCGTTATACCTTAGATAATGTTCTTCCAATTAAAAGGAAAATGATTAGAGATAAGAAACTCGCTTAATGGTATACTGACCACACACACTTTATTTATAAAAAAAAATTTGGGGGGGGGAGGGTTCGATTCCCATCTGTGCATGGAGTTTGCATGTTCTCCCCGTGCTTGGTGGGTTTCCTCCAGGTTCTGCGGTTTCCTCTAACATTCCAAAGATATGCAGGTTAGACTAATTGGCGTTCCCAAATTGGTGTGAGTGTGTGTATGTGTATGTGTATGTGTATGTGTATGCGACCCTGAATACAGGATAAAGCGGTGTAGATGATGAGTGAGTAAGTAATTAAGAAACCTGACCTTGACTCTAGTCAGCTGTCAAATTATAGGCCGATATCAAACCTACCCTTTATCTATAAGATTCTGGAAAAGGTAGTAGCTCAGCAGCGACTGTAAATATCTACATTGAAATAACATAAACGAACTGTATCAGTCAGGATTTAGGCCTCATCACAGCACAGAGCCTCTGCACTTGTTAAAGTAGTAAATGACCTCCTATTGGCCACTAATCAGGGTTGCGTCACTATACTTGAGTTACTCAACCTCAGTGCAGCTTTTGACACCATTGATCAAAGTATTCTCCTTCACAGATTAGAAAATGTAGTAGGAATTAAGGGAACAGCCCTCTCGTGGCTCAGATCCTATTTGACTGATCGTTATCAATTTGTGGATCTAAATGGTGACTATTCTGCATGTTCTCAAGTGGAGTTCGGTGTTCCACAGTATTTAGTTTTAGGTCAACTGTTTTTTTTTTTCTTTACATGCTTCCCCTGGGCAACAAAATTTGTAAGCATACTGTAGTATTCGTTTTCATTGTTATGCTGACGACACACAGTTTCATTTGAAGTTCATGTAGATAATATTACCAGGATAGCATTCTTTCACCTCAGAAATATTTCCAAGTTATTTCCATATTTCATACAAACTTAAATTCTTTTGATTGTGTAAAGCTGCTTTGCGACAACGTCAATTGTTAAAAGCGCTATACAAATAAAATTTTACTGAATTGAATTGAAGCCTTTCCAGACTAATACATGTCAATGAATTTGTTTCTTAACTGTGTTCACTGTGTTAGACAGGTCCTATTTAATTTGACTAATTTCTTGATTCAACATGTCTGACAGTAATCAGCCGTGGGTGTGCCAAGTAAAATTGAACTCTTTTCAAAACTTATAGTTCATTCATGATTTGGCAAGGGGCAATTTTTTAGATACAGTAGGGGCAGGCAGTTATGGACAGCTTTTCCCCTTAATAAATGAAATCATCATTTAAGCACTGCATTTTGTATTTACTTGTAAAATGTTTAATTTGTTTCATTGTGACGAAAAAGCTTTTTCTTCTTTGGCATGCTTGACTAAGAATCATAGTCAGGAAACAGGCAAATTTCCTGTGTTCAGCAACCTATCATAACAAAATCAGGCAAGAGCACAGATCGTATACGTACGTTTTTCATAACAATAAAACATAAGGACTTAAATACACAAACTATTTCGACTACTCTGAAATTTAACAATAATATTAGTGGTATTATATAATAATAAAAATTCATAAACAACCAAATTATGTATTCATTTAAATTTAAATGTATTCATCAAGTAGTCTCAAGCCAGTGTACAGTAAGTGTGTGCAATGAGTAGCGGTAGTAAGGAGAGTAAGAACACTAGGGGGCAGTGTAGCCTATCATATATAAAACAGCCATAACACAAGTGATTGTCTCCTTAATACCCTCAAAATGTATTTATTTCAGCTACTTTTAAAAATTTTAAATGTGGCTGTGCCTAATGATTGCTTCACGGCTTTCCAAATGACGTTTTTACATTTCGCCCCAGCAAAATAATTCACACGCAATCCGTATGCATACAGAAATATATACTAACGTATAGAATGTTTTTATTTCAAGCCAATATCCATTGAAGACAATTATTATTAAATTAATAAGAGCATTGAAACAAGCTTTGTCCCCAACACTGGCTGAATCTGCTGTTTATCTGTGCAGCTGCATGTGTTTCAGTGGCATTCTCAGAAACCCTTCTATTTGGAGCTTGTTTTGAAGGGCCTGCATGCTTTGTGTGAGGTCTTTGTCTTTATCGTTATCATTGGTATAATTATTATTCTTTGTTGGGTATGAGAGCTGAGAGCTCTATTTTGATGTAAAGCATTCAGTGTGAAGAGCCAGGAGATGATCTCCCTTTTGAATCAGCCAATCAGGGAAAACCCTCAGTGAAAGGTCATTAAATTCTGTGAGGTGAAATTCAACTCATTTTAACTCCTTGGGAGAATCGGTGATATCGAAATTGTAAAAATGAAATAATAATATACATATGTATATTATAAGTGTCTATAATATAATAGACACTTATAATATACCTAAGGGCCGACCTTATGTGTTCATGACAAATAAAAAATTGTATTTAATTTGAATTTGAACCTTAAGAATGGTACACTAATAGACCACGATGCTCATGTAGATGTTAGAGAGAGAGAGCAGTCGTTTTTTTTTTTTTTTACTCAGCGAGATGCAATTACCAGATGCTAAATTCTTTCAGATATTCATTCAAGACCTTTCAGATTGAGGGATAACATTTATCCAAAGAGAAAGATGGAGAAAAAGACTTTGCATACACAGGCACATCAAAGACCCTTCAAACCAGAGAAATGTCAGGATCGTGAAGAGGCAGAGAAAGTGACAATAGAGCTCTCGATGGTTAGATAGAGAACAATGGCCTCTTTAGACAGAGGCTTTCTTTTACTCTTTGGATGGCCTTTGGTGTGAATATTTCTGAGCTCTTACAGAGGGTGAAAATGACAGTTTCTTCTGCAATTCATTTACTATATAGCAATATCAGTAGCACCAAGATGACACCACTCCATCACCCACTACGTGGCTGACACAATTACCTGAATTGAAAAAGCATTTCTTAGCACTCTTGAAACCATTTTCCAAGATTCCCGCACCTACGTATACTGTATATGGAGTCAATTGCCCTCAATTATCAATTGCACATTTTTAATAAAGTAAGGCAAGTTTCCGTACCAAATAAGTTAGCAAATCATTAGTCCATATAAAGGCTTAGTGGTGTGCACTGTCACCTCACACCTCCAGGGCTGGGGGTTCAAATCTTGCATGTTCTACTGTACCAGTGATTGGTTTCCTCTGGGTGCTCTGGTTTCCTCTCACTGTCCAAAGACATGTGATACAGGCTGACTGGCATTTCCAAATTGCCCATAGTGTGTGACTGGGTGTGTAAATGTGTGACCTTGTGCCCTGAGACAAGTTCCCATGTGCTCTGCCATGTGCTCTAAGATCCCTAGGATAGATTCTGGGCCCCCAACATTAGATTAGTGGTATAGACAATAGATTTATGGATAGTTCATATTAAGAAATTAAGCTTTTAAAGTAATTGTGTATTGTGTAATCAATTCACAATAATCTCCATAACATATATACAATACATCTATTCTGTGCACGGTTCCTGTGTGTAAAGTTGTGACATTCAACTTTACCAGACTAGATAAGTTTTTTTCATGCCATTTATCACGCAATAGATTTGCCTTGTAAAAGTATTCATACCCCTTACACTTTTCCACATTTTGTCCCATTAAAGCCACAAATGTAAACATATTTTATTGGGATTTTATGTGATTGACCAACACAAAGTGGTACATAATAGTGAAGTGGAAGTCAAATGATAAATGGTTTTCAAAATATTTTACAAATAAAAAACTGAAAAGAGTGGCATGCATACAGTATGTCATTTACCCTGACACTCCTAACTAAAATCCAGGGGAACCAGGTGCCTTCGGTCATCTAATTAATAAATAGAGATGACCTGTACTGTATATTATTTAATCACAGTATAAATACAGCTGTTCTGTGAAGCTCGAAGAGGTACACACCAAAGGAACACACCAAACAGGTCAGGGATAACGTTGTGGAGAAGTTTAAAGCAGGGGTAGGCTATGAAGAAAATATCCCACGCTTTGAACATCTCACAGAACACTGTTCATTCCATTATCCAAAAATAGAAAAAGTATGGCATAACCGCAAACCTACCAAGACATGGCTGTCCACCTAAACTGACAGGCCGGGAAAAGAGAGCAATTAATCATTAATCAGACAAATACACAAGAGGCCCATGGTAACTCTGGAGGAAGTACAAATATCCAGGTGGGAGAATCTGTCCACAGGACAACTATTAGGTGTACTGTAAATCTGGCCTTAATGGAAAAGTGTTAAAAGAAAGCCATAAGAAGTCCCGTTTGCAGTTTGTAACAGTCATCAGATGAGACCAAAATTAACTTTTTGCCCTAAATACAAAATTACATGGACATTATCCTGAACACACCATACCATACCCACTGTGAAACATGGAGGTGACAGCAACATGTTGTCTATTATCAGCAGAGGTGATGTTTTTTGTCAAAAGACCAGTAACAGGACTTGAGGCAGAGGTTCACCTTCCAGCAGGACAACAAGCCTAAACATACGTGCAGCCCAAACTACTATGGAATGGTTTAGATCAAAGCATGTTAGAATGGCCAAAGTCAAAGTCCAGACCTACAGTGAATCCAATTATTTAATAGACTAACAAGAATCTGTTCAAGACTTGAAAATTGCTGTTCATAACCACTGTCTATCGAATCTGACTGATCTTGAGCTATTTTGCAAAGAAGATTCGGCAAAATTTTACTCTCTGGATGTGCAAAGCTGGTAGAGACTTACTCCGAAACACTCGCAGCTGTAAGTGAAGTGAAAAGTGGTTCTACAAAGTATTTCTCAGGAAGGATGAATACAAATGCATGGCACACTTCTCAGATATTTTATTGTAAAAACTTTTGAAAACCATTTATTATTTTCCTTCCACTTGACAATTATGTGCCACTTTGCATTGGTCTATCACATAAAATCCCAATAAAAAACATTTACATTTGTTGTATAACGTAACAAAAGGCAAAAAAGTGAGTACTTTTGCAAGGCACCGTAGTCTTGCAAAAGTCTAGATATCACTGAATAAGTAGTTGGAAATTTATAAAAATTACTAAAAATGTCACTGTACAGTCACCACTTGACAATTCATGACTGGTTTCTTAGTGGTTCTCCAGACTCAAACTACCAAGCCATTACTATATTAATACATACTGGGTAATTAACCAAGAAAAGCCTAATATTTAGATTTGAAATATATATAAAGCCCGTCACAGTCATGACAGTCTTATCCTAGAATGTTGGACATGATAACGGGAACCTACCACTCTTTCTTATTCGTTCCTCCAGCACCTCTGTGTGTCCTTGAGGCATCTTTTTGGTGAAGACCTGGGCTGACCTCAAGAACATGGCCTCAACTGCTGAACCCTTTAGAAGAGCGATTTGGTCTTCATGGTCCAGAGACTGGAAACCTGTACAAAGATAAGCAAGAAGCTACAACAAAAACTTGATAACTGTCAACTGAAGTTGATAAAAAAAACTAAAAATAATGTTGATTTGTTTGTTGATATTCTTAAAAAGTATTCTGACCTGGGATGTTTTTAGTGAACTCGACCAGAACCTGAACCTGGCTTGTTGCCATCTCGGTCAAAAGCAGGAAGTTCTCCTCTGTGCTGAACTGTTCTTGAAGCTGTAAAAAGTTGGACACTTAAGCAAAGTACTACTGTAGGTGTTTTATGGCAGTAAGAGCTGTTAGCAGGTCTTATATAACCATCCTGAAACTGTGGCTAAACATTTACTGAGCATAGGATAGGCTCTGTGCTAATTTACTGACTTTAGCAGTAGCAGAGGTTAAAGTCTTTAATTAATACCTTCAATAAATATGAAAAGAATGAAGCTTATAGGTGTTAAATACATTTACAAGGTTAATTAGTCTTTACAAAGTACATAAAAATGAAATACAAATATAGCTGCTTAGAATAAAGTACCAGTTTCTTGGCCACATCAGGAGGAATGCGATGTTTGTTGTATGCATCAAGAATATAATTTAGTAAAGCCTGTTGATCTTGACTTAGTTCCACTTTTTCCTAGACAAAAAGAGATTTATTATGAAAAATATCATCATGTAATTCATATCAGCAGTGTACCTCTTGGGTTAAATCTACCAGAGGTATATTTTCCGAAGATTGACGTTTGCTACCAGAAATGAGTGACTAAACTGAATTTATCACTGAACGTGTGAGCATGTGCGTATGTAAATACCCTTAAATCATAATTACATTAACATTTTTCATTTTTGCGCCGTTGGGTATAAACTCTAAATAATATACTGTACAGAAATTTTTGTATTGCGCACTCACTTTTATGGCTTTTGTTGTGGACGTGACTTGTTTAGCATCACCACTGTCTCCCATCTCTGCATCGTCTCCTGTACCATCTTCCGACGAAGTCTTGGGGGTTTTCCTGAGCCTTTTGGACTTGCACTGGATTTCTGTTAGCAAACCTGGTTACAACAAACCCATCAAAACAGAATGTAGAATGAGAAGACCAACGGTTCTTTCCGTTTCCTCATTTATATGTTCAATGTGTAACTAGCAACTAGCTCATCTTTGTCACTCTTGTAAATAAAACAATTAAATGAAGCCAACACATCAAATCACAAGGATGAAATGATGATTTTACAGCAAAGGGATGGACTATACTAGTCTGAGGAAGCTAAAGATCTTCTGGCTAGCTTAGCTAAAGCAGTTAGCTAATGCTAGTGAGCTACAGTAAGTAGCCTACATTTAGAACAGCTCACATTGTTTTGTAGATTCAAACACTCACACACCAGCACAGCCAATCATATAGTTTGAAAACGTACATCAGCCTACAATGCATGCCTTTGGACCATGGAAGGAAGTCGGGGGACATGGAGGAAACCAACAAAGCATGGAGAGAGCATGCAAACTTCTGATACAAAATCTGAATCCTCAACCCTAAAGGTACAGTATGAGGCAACAGTCCTAGCTGAGAGAGAGAGAGAGTCACACACTCTATTATGTTGTTGGACCACCTTTAGCTTGATTAAAGCCTGCAACGTGGTGGACAGCTCATGTGTGATTCCTCAAGCTTCCAGAAACACCCTTTCACAGATTGAGTGCTGAAATATGGCCGTACCATGACTGAAGAAAAATTATGGGAATGCCTGGTCATTCAGTACATTCAGGCCATTAGCTCACTTCTTATTACTATCATATAACATTGCTGAGTCTAGACCTGACCAAATGACATAATCCCAGATCATAATACTGGAAGTTTGTAAACGTGACAATTTTTTGAAGCTGAAGCTTTTTTCTGATTAGCTTCACTAATAATAAATGTTTTTTTGTCCATGAAACCTATGAGTTCTTGTTACATTGTGCAAGTGGAAATGCTGTTACCTCAATGTTAACCATGCAAAGTTGCAACTTCACCAAATGTTGAAGTAATCACTAATCACAGTTTTTTCCAACCACATGTTTTCATTGCTTGACCATCATTTTTCTGCTACTTTCTTTGGACAGGCACTGTTTTAGGTACACGAGTGACCTTTCGGGAACAGCCCCCTGAGTGAATAGGAATACTCTGGGACAGACTTTGGACACTTTCCAGGCCAGATTAGCAACTGTTTGACTGGACATGCAACAGGAACAGGCCGAACGGTGAACGCCTGCTGTCTGCAATATTTATATACACGTTAATGTACTATTCATGAGCAACAGTAGCTGAGTACAGCCTGCTCTTCACTTTACCTGACAGCTCCATGCACTGTAGTGTGCCTAATTATTCTTCATCACTGGGGAGCCCTGAAGAATGCATTCACCAACCTGTTCTTTCATTTCATTAAAACTCAGCATTCAGAGACCTTCTCAGTTAGGCTGCTCAACGTCAAAGACTCAAAGATGATTTCATACACCATTCACAGTTTTACACTTTTAGAAAACCTACAGTAGGTGTTAAAGGGTATTTTGGATAGTTACAGTATGGTTTTATACTGAGGTTCACTATAAAAGAGGTTCCACTTAAAACCTTCTCTAGGGATCTAGAGAAACCAATTTATAAAATAATAGTAATAAACAACTTCTACTGTAGTTCTAGGTTTAACCTTACTTAATGGAGCAAACATATTCGATAAATGCTTTGCTATTGTGTGGCAGCACAGTGGTACAACACACAGACATTGTTAAGACGTTGCAACAGTGGCACCTTGGCACTTCTGGGGTTTGCCATCTACAGTATAAAGAGTTTTTTTTTAATGTTCTCCACATCTTGTGGAATATATATGGGGTTTTCTGGGTTCTCTCCTTCCATACAGTTAGTGGATTGTGTGTTTTCACAAATTCTGTAAATAAGCCTTCTTTTTATATTTTTGAACCCTATGATCATACTTTTCAGGCCTGTCAAACTTTCTGTCTCTCAGATGAAGTATATTAGCTCCTGGTTCTGTAATAAACACTATCTGTTTGATCTCAGCCAGTGTCCATAGTCTGACAGTCAGTTAGTGATATGGTGGTGTAATATAATGTTATGAGTTCTGTAGAAGTGAGACGTTGGGGTACACAGTAGCTGAACGTCTTTATAAAAAAACATCTACAAAAATGTTTGAAGCTCAAAAAGTTTGTTTGACTGTAATCTTATCTAGGGTCATTTAACCATTAGTACAAATGACTGATATTAACTAGTGGATATGTGTTCGTCATGGGAGAAGATGTTGACCTTGATGACTTTATTGTACTCACATTCTGCAAGCATTCCCATCTCTTTGCACTTCCGTAGCCGGCATTCTTGGCACTTTCTGCGCATGTACATGTCCATCTCACAGGTCCCTCCACTTTTACACTTATATACTGCATTCTTAGTTATACTTCTTCTGAAAAACCCTGCAAGAATGCAATATATGGCATCATTAAACAATTGGTGTACGCAAGGTTTCGGTGCAAATTATTTTTTTTGGTTTGTAATATTAGACTATATATAGAGATAACAAATAAACATCACATCTATTTGACCTTGATAATGCTTCTTTAAATGATTAGTGTATTTCAGTGTAAGTTACACATGATGCTGTAACATAGTACTGCTCCATGTCTATTTCCAGGCATCAGACCTCTGCAGTCCAGTGCTTCTTGGACAAGTAATTACACATTCTAGCATGAGCTGATCAACACAATGACACACATTAACATTGCATGGAAGCACAAGGGTCCAATTGCTTGCGTCATTATTCAGCAGAAAGCTGAGAGGGAACCAAATCTAGACTGGGCGTGAGGGAGCATCAAGCTTCTGGGACTTGGAGAGTACAGCCCAGCGGCTGCCCTTTGGGCATTGTCCATGCACAGGTGGAATTACACTGGCAGTCATTCAGCCAAAGCTTTTTCAAAGAGCTATAATTGGATCATGGGGTTTCAAGTCATGTACTGCGTCAGAGTTATAGGGGCTGGGTTACTGTCTCAAATGTGCTGTGAAGATGTACTACGATTATGCATTTACACTAGTGCAAGTGAGGAATTCAGAGGAACTTGAAATGGTTGATGACATTGACTTTTGGCATGACACTGCAAAAAGGAAATCTAAAGATAATACAGTGGAGTGACTCAAATGCAGAATGTATACATCCACAAATTCCAGTGGGCGGATGGAGTGCCGCAACATTCATTATGCCACAAGCACATCTCAAACCAACATAGCAATCTCTGTTCTTCACCTTTACATCCTTCACACGTGAGGGCGTTATAATGGTACCCTGAGGCTTTGTCCCCACACACCACACAAAGTTCTTCTCCTTTGAACCTGCCTGAATGGGCAGGATGTCTGGGTCTCTTGTACACAGTGGGGACAACAGGGGTTGCCTCCTCTAGCTCTGTCTCAAAGCTTCCTTCCAGTTGGCCTTTCCTCAGTTCCAGCATGGAAGATGGGGAGCACCACTCCTCTGTGCTGTACTGGGGATAGTAGTGCTGATTGGAGTAGTACGATGGCGAGGGCATGGATTGCTCCATTGTGGAGTACTGCATGCCTGGATAGCTGCCGAAAGACAAGACCTCCTGGTCCTGAAGCAGAGGGCTGCTCTGCTCTGCCAGAATATCTGAAAGAGGAGGAGACGGTTGTCGGTTGTCAGTTTACACAAAGCTCGAACTACAAAGCTCAAGTTAACAGCATGCAGGAGGGGCACACTGTGTTCATGTACCCTATACCAAAGCAGTAATTGGCAAAACTACAACAAATAGTAGTACTGTTACCTGACCGTTTAGCAGCACAAGCACCACAGTAGAGTTGTTTTTGCAAAATGAGTCATAAAAAGATACAAATACTAACCACATGTAATTCCTTAACCTTTTATGTTGTATTGAGAATATATTTTTACAAATTTTCATGCATGTAAAACAGAGTCAGGGTGGGGCGGGGCGGGGCGGGTGCTATAGGGTTTATAAAATCTGTATTGAAACATGTTTACCCTGTTATATCCCTGTTTAAAATCAATAAAAATGTTGGTGAGAAACAAATTTTCTATCATGAGAGCATTTTGTAAAGAATTTAATCAGGAAATAGTTTTAGATATGATATTAACATTTTGCCACACTTTCCGAACTCCATCAAATACAATCAGAATTAATTCATCACATTCTATTTATTTATCTCATTCATTCATCTTCTATACCTCTTTATCCTGTATTTAGGGTCGCGGGGACCTGGAGCTTATGCCAGGAGACTCTGGGCACGAGGCGGGGTACACCCTGGACAGCGTGCCAATCCATCGCAGGGCACACACACACACACACACACACACACACACACACACATTCATTCACACACTATGGTCAATTTGGGAACGACAATTAGCCTAATCTGCATATCTTTGGACTGTGGGAGGAAACCGGAGTACCTGGAGGAAACCCACCAAGCACGGGGAGAACATGCAAACTCCATGCACACAGAGACGGGAATCGAGCCTGGCCGGGGAATCGAACCCGGACCCTGGAGGTGCAAGGCGACAGTGCTAACCACTACACCACCGTGCCGCCCTCTATTTATTTATTTAAGATTTATTTACTTTGAATTCACACATATGACTAGGTAAATCGAATTTGTGTAAAATAAAAAAAGTGTAAACCCATTTAACACAAACACATTTGTTGTCACTTTGTTTTTAGCTGCTCTGCACATTTATTTCAACCATAATTACTTAGACACAAAACTATCAACATGTCCTCTGAATTATAAAGATAGCACAAAAACGTAATGTACACTGCTTACCCATTACACTGAAATTACACTTTTATTACGTTTGAAATGTTCCATTCACTCTTTCTGACTCCATACAAGATATTATGTACCAACCTGAAGTCCTTTCCTGCCCCATGAACATTTCAGCAGAACCCAGTGTGGGCACCAATCATCTGCCTCTGGGCCAAAACATGACCAACAGAGAACATTTTCAATTCATCAAAGTAACTCCTTCTTTTCACTGCTGGAAAAGAGCTCTCCTTTCATAAAACCCAGCCACTTCAGGATGACTTAAATCTTGGCTCGATAGCGCCAAGGGGAACAAAGGTTGACATGGTTGTTTATTAACCTGATGGTCTCATTTCTACAGAATATCTATTACATGTAGCTGGATCGTAAAAAGCAAAGACACTTTTACACATGATTTTTTAGACACACTGCATACTGATATATTGGGAAGAGTAACAAAGAAAAAAAATATATCTTTTCACAATTTATTATGTTGTGTCTTGGATTTAAGGCTGCAAGATGGTGTAGTGGTTAGCACTTTCACCTTGCACCTCCAGGGTTCGATTCCCGGCCAGGCTTGATTCCCATCTCTATGTGCATGCAGTTTGCATGTTCTCCCCGTGCTTGGTGGATTTCCTCCGGGTATTCCGGTTTCCTCCCACAATCCAAAGACATGTAGGTTAGGTTAACTGGAGTTCCCAAATTGCCCGTAGTGTGTGAATGGGTGTGTGAGTGTGTGTTTGTGCCCTAAGTCTCCTGGGATAGGCTCCAGGCCCCCTGTGACCCTGAATACAGGATAAAGCGGTATGAATGAGTGAATGAGTGTCTTGTATTTTGCCCAACAGTTTTATTAATGAAATGATGAAAGTTTATGATTTTCATAAAAACATTTTTAGAGCATGTTGGAGAGAGATTGGATTTACTTACCAAAGAAATGGGATCCATCTGGCAGGGAGAAGCCATCACTTGGTGGCATCTGCAGAGGTCCCACAACATTGACATCAGGGCCTACCCACTCATTCATCCAGATGCCTGTGTGTGGCACTAGGGCCAAAATTTGTCTGATTTAAAACAACAATGATGGGATTAACTCTAAAGTGAAAAAAAAATTTAATTAAGATCAGTGCACAATAATATAAGTACATTCACATACATACATTTCGGAAGTTTTTTTGACATTTGGCTTCTATATACCATCACAAAGAATTAAAAGTGGTTTGACAAACTGTGACAATAACCATCCGGTGCCATTTTTATACACACACAGACACACACTCACACCCTGTTTTGGGGCTCTTCTGCTCTTTCTAATAAAAGGCCTAGGCATAGGCATACGTAGGTGTGGACTTTCACAGAAAATGTTATATGATATGACATGATGTGATGTGATGTGATACAATAGTGGTTAGCCCTGTTGCCTTGCACCACCAAAGTTCGGGTTCAATTCCTTGCTCGGGTCTGTGCATGCATTCCTTCAGGTATTCCAGTTTCCTCCCACAGTCTAAAGACATGCAGATTAGGCTAATTGGCATTCCCAAATTGCCCATAGTGTGTGAATGTTTATGAAAGTGTGTGTGTGTGTGTGTGTGTGTGTGTGTGCGTGCCCTGTGATGGATTGGCACCCTGTCCAGGGTGTACCCTGCCTTGTGTCCTAAGGCTCCAGTCTCCTGGGATAGGCCCTTCACCCTCATATTCACCTACTGTATGCCTGATAAAGTGGTGTAGACGATGAGTGAGTGAGGAAATTATTTAGGTTTCCAGGGTTTAGTAAGCTGGAGCCTATCACACGAGACTCAAAGTGGGGTACACTCTGTAAGGGGGGCCAATCCAATCGAACCCTGGAGGTAAAAAGCCATAGTGCTAACATTTCTATTCTATTCTATTCTATATTATATTATTATATACAGTACTAATATTGCTGGATGTCATAAAGTTCATTAAAGTACACAAAGCTTTTATGAAGCCTGATGTCTACCTCTGCACAAAAATGGCTATAATTAGGGAGAAAAAATTGTGAACTTCTGTGGCAAATTTCACTACATGATCTTTAGGAGTAAATCAAGCAGGCATGGATTGAGCAAGTGACACCAGAGTACTGTAGATGTCTTTCTGACTCCAGGAGGTTTTTAAAAACAAATGACTCCATACTAAATATTCATTGTTGAAAAGCGATGTCGTTGCTTAAAATAATTAATTGTTCCTATCCTGATTGTCTAATGATTTAAACAAATTTAGAATGTCTTTAAAAGAATTATTTCAGTTTTGTGTCCACACCTTTGGACATCCCTGTATGTATATTGATAAAGGTTTTTACATAATAATGTCAGTAGCTATGCTGTTTAAGATGAAGGAATATCAAAAACGTCTTTAAATCCAGCTTTTACAAAAATATTTGCGTCTGTACAATAACTACCATGTCATACTGCCTGTACATTTGTAATAACACAAATTTGTCTCTAAGCCAGAATATTACATTACATACTTGTTTACCTTTTAAACCTCTTAAACTAATATATTTTAATATCTCAAAATTAATAAATATTAATGTTAATGTAAAGGTTAATAAAAAAGATTCTATATTTCTATTTCTAAAACAATATCTTGCAAAACCCATACTGTAGGTTCTATAATACAAAAACATTTCATTCTTCACAAGATAAAATTAAGTCTGTAAAACTGCCTTTTCCTATGCCACTGTACAAATGTTTCATTATTTATAATTTTTTTCTGATATTTAAAACGTTCTTTTCTTACCTACTTTTTATTCTTTGGGTTGATCTCTGCTTCCAGTCCGCTTCACATAATACAGTATATGGTCCTTCAGAATTCTAACAAATACTTGGAATCATCAGTGTTGGACAAATAGCTGCTTGTGGTGGGAGCCTGGGCCGGACAGATCAGGTCATGGGGAAAGGGGACAGTAGTTATTAATTAAACTCTCTTTCCATTAGGGCTAATAATCCTCCCACTACCCTCTTTTTCCTATCATCCCCCAAACCTTGGCTGACAGCCGCACAAATACAACAGTGCCATTACCTCCCTAGATATCAGTCCAGCATAAACTACTCCCAAGCAGAGACCACACACACACACACACACACACACACACACACACACACACACACACATATATATGGATACAAATCAGGCTTTTTCTCGTAATTATTTTTAGATATACATAGCCTCATCGAATTTTTTATTCTTTTATATAGCACCATGCTTCCGTAGGAATGTTGTCTCATTTCACTATGTATTCACTTCCTACTTTATATAGTTGATCATGCAAGAAAGGACACATTGACCTTGTTATGACACGGATCTAAAATCTGCTCAAATCTCACTTTTTTCAGTTCACTTTTTTCAGTTCACTTAGTTTGTATTCCTGATGGCTCAGGAATATATCTATGTATACAAATCTTCAGACACCCATTCAAACACATGGGCATGTTGGCATGTCAGTGCACCTAGATTCATGGTTTTGGGAAGAGGAGACATTTATATCAATATATGTGTAATATATATATATATATATATATATATATATATATATATATATATATATATATATATATATATATATATATATATATATATATATATATATATATATACAGACACCCCACTTCTGAAAGCAAATTAACCCGAACTATGATGAAGGCCAGTACTGCTTTAATTGTGAATAAGCTCTTAATCATTTACTGGCTATTGCTCCATCCAGAGCGGGCCATTTTGAGTCAACACACAAAGCATTCTGAAATAAACAAAACCTTTGCCATTGGCTCTTTTCTGTTTGTGTAGCTGTCTCTCAGAGAGTGAAGAGGGGAATAGGGAGTAGTTGGCCTTGAGAGAAGGACACACACACACACACACACACACACACACACACACGTCATGACTTTCCTATGAGCTACTGTATACTGTTGTTATGGACTTTATTCACTATTAGTGTAGTCCAACAGGAATGATATTAAAATTGCCCGATCGTAGACAGAAGCTGTTGCATTATCAATTCTCTCTAATTCTGTTAAATATTTACAAGATTTGAAATTAAGAGGCACAGTGTTCTCTGCCAATAGTTTATTATCTTGAAGGTCACCATGTCTGACATTTGATCTCACATTAAATGTATGTACAACTTACGGGTTTAGAACCACGCCAGGTCATAAAAAGTCACATAAAAGCCTGGATGGTGAGATAAAACAATCGAAGAGCTCTTTAAACTTGCAAACTGCCCCTTTCAACATCAAAATTGTGTCAGACGTGTTATAGCATGGTCCATGACCTTGAACTTTTGCAAGTTATCTAAAAGTATAAAAGTAGGCTCACTTATAGTACAGTACATGTACATGCTATGGTGCAATCTAGGATGGTACAACAGACTGATTACTCAAAATGAACACAACAATGTAACCAAAAAATTTATTTAAGGTAACCGCCCCCCTTATGATGCACTTTATTTAAAATGCAAAGAATTTCTTATTTTAGATTTAAAGAGCTTGAGTATATTTTGCTGTGTGGTAATTATAGAACATTGATATGAGAATACTGAACACCAGACTCGGTTGAAAGATGAGATGAAATGCTGTTGTTGGAATAAATTGTTCAGTTAAAAAGTGATAAAGGAGAGGATGTTTACATCCACATGATACAAACCAGCAGATATTTGTCTGCTCTTATTAATGAGCCAGTTTAATCAATTCAGCATAAACAAGCATTGGATAAGATGATAACATGGACAGCTCACAAGGATGCAGAGTTAGTGAGCAACACTGTTTCCTCACTTTTAGCTCATTAGTGGTGTAAAACAAAAGTACCACCAAAAAAAAAAAAAAAAAAGTTTCTTACTAATATGACAAAAAACATTGCAATGACTAAGGAATGACTGTGGAATGATCATTTATAACAGTTGCACTTTTTTGCAGATTAGATAAAATAATGAAAGATATACAATAAAAACTAATAAGTGCAATAAACTACATTAGTGTTATTTTTTTATAAACATGATCGGTATCAATAAACTGAAACAAATATGAATCGAAACATTAACTTTATTTGCCTTAAATTAAACAGGTACATATAGTAATAGCTGCAATGAATTTACATTGAAACATCCATTTCATCAGTAAATGTACAGTACATTGACAATAGAGCTAAGCAGTGCTTATAAAAGAGGCACATTGCTGGTTTTGAACATGAGTTATTACATTTTCATCTTGTATTGTGTTGAATCGGTGATTAAAAATGATAGAATAAATGCTATATTTATGTGAACCAGTGTGTTTCCTTGTGGAGCTGAACACTAAACCGAAATAAGATTCATGACATTAAAATAAAGCAGGTGTTTTGGTTGATTTGCCAGGATTAGAAACAAAGCTGCAGGTTGGCCCTACATTAGAAATGCAAATGAACAATTCGAAGAAGGAAAGGTTCACTATGATCCAGTATAAATATTCACAGATTTTTTTTATATTTATCTTTTATTGCATAGGTTAAAACAGCAGGCCTTAATAAACCAAGGTCAAAATATATGTATGCATAATTTCTACTTTCATTGATTATGAATTGAGATGAATTTTAAAGTAATACTTTTATTTTTATATTAATATATTACTATATTAATATATTAACATATTAAAATACCCAGTTATTATTATTATTATGATTATTTGTTAATTCTTTATTAATTTAAGAAACAATTTATGAAAGAAATGAATTCATTTGATATATTTTTTTCTTTTTGGAAATTTTGAATTCTTCTCAAAATTCAATATTAGGAAACAGATAAAATATTTTTTTTATAACTGCCTTCTTCATCCCAGCATAGCCAATCACACAACTACAGACACTGATGTCTAATGAAGAAATCTGACCATACAAACATTCTTATGTAATTTCTGAAAGGACAGATGAAAAGTCAGAAAGGAGTCAAAATTAAATTAATTGCAAAAAAAAAAAAAGAAGCTATTATTATATTGCACAGCCACATGGGTGAAGTTGCATGGATTCATTGGAGCTGCGGTTGATATCTTCATTTTAATGTCATCACCTCGGGAGCAGAACAGTAAGGTGAGAGGAGTCCTGGGCTCTTGATGAACCCTAATGTCATTGATAATTTTCCTGATAGTCCCCATTCTCATAATGCGATGGTCCTCTTTCATCTTCCTCCTGCATGGTCACACCTCTTTTCTTTTTCCACCCCTTTTTGCATCCAGCTGAGTTCTCTGTAGTGGCTCCATAAGACTTCATCTTATTGGTAGCCAAGGAGCTGTCACAGCTGGTCTCCATCTCCTGGGCAAGTTCGTCTTCTTCGATGATGCCGCACTTCTCTTCACTAGTGTTCTCGGGGTCAGCCCAGTCTTGTTTTTCACCCGAAGCAAAAATGGCATAAAAGATCACACCGCAATAATGGACCGTGGCAGCAATCACAAACACATTCTGCCATTCCCGCCGGGTCTGTTTAAGAAAATGGAAATGCATGCCGTCACACAGGTGTTTAATCATGACGGTGAAAATTTTATCCTGATGCAAAGACATCCGAGAACTACAGTATATGAGAACTTCACTACTCCTAGTTATGTAATTACTGCTATCTACTGGTAAAACATTTATACCTTGAAACTTGTCCTTTGCTGTAAACCACTGTATGCAAATGCACATATCAACAATTAGAGCACCACCCACTTTGTGTTTGGTCAGTGCTCCAACGATGAGAGGACACACCATACCAGACAGTGTCCCTACACCATTGGAGATTCCCATCAAGATACTGGCATAACGCGGTGCAATGTCAAGGTGATTCACGTTGAAACCTGAGGTTCATAGATTCACTTTATTGACACGCTATTGCTGGATATGAATAAATAATACAAGCTCACATTACTCTAACCTGATATGGCGAAACCACTGAAGCCCACTGCCAGGACAAGGAACGAGATGGCTACTCCACGTGTATGTGAGAATCCCACCACCAGCAGCAGTGTGGCTTCCATCCCAAAACCTGAGAGCCACATGTTCAAAAAAGGAGCACATGTTCATCCTATTGATAATTTGATAACATGTTTCATTGACTGGAGTAATCTTTTTTAAGAACTGGGTATAAGTTAGTACCAACCTCCACAGTTCATGATTTTGCGCACAGCTGTGGTGGACAGGATTTTATGGCTCCTCAAGTAGTCTGCGATCTGCCCTCCGATCGGCACAATGATGGTCATCACCATGTGAGGCACGGCTGACAAAATGCCCACCTAAGAGATGATGTTGAATGCCAGCATCCATGAAAAGAGCTTACCCTATTGTCAGGAAATTCAAATCTTCAAATCTTAACAATTTTCCGCCATCCGTGGTAAGCTGAGTATGCAACTGTCACAGCAACTGGACATGCTGTGTGGTTAGGAGGGTGTCATTACTTTCCTCCCCAATAAAAATAAAGTGTCTCTATTCAAATTTACTAGACTGTTATGAAATTATGTGAGCTTATTTATGCTGAAGAAGTCAATTAGCACTTTCTTCTTAGAAATATTACATAGCATCAGCAGGAGATATAGTAGATGGGGACATACATGCAAGCTTTCACTCTACTTGATTGGTACATTTGACCATATTTGAAGAAAATATGTTTAAAAAAAAAAAGAAAAAGAAAAAAAAACGTCACCATTCAAGAACTACCCATGCTTATATTATTTGCATAAATGCATTGTTTTCAATTCCTAAATGAGTTATAGCACAATTAAAAATAAAACAGGACACACCTTGCTTATGGGGAAACCAAAAACCTCCTCAAAGTAAGCTGGCTGGCTGATAAGCAGGAGATAGAAGGTCCAACTGCGGCAAAAGTTGGCGACGATAATAGCGTAGACTGGCATTGAGGTGAAGAATTGTCGCCACGGAGTCTTGAATTTCTAAAGACAAAGCAATCATGGCGTCCATGCTTTCAAAACATCTGCAGTTGGGTTTGGTTTGACATTTGCTTTCTGATGCTGTACCTCAGTAGCACTCATTAAGCTGGCACCTTCTCCAATTGTTGTCTCAATGTATGTTTTCTCTTCTTCACTAATAGTAGGGTGCACAGCTGGACTTTCATATGCAAGCAGTAGCCAGAAAATATACCATATGATTCCAAAAACTCCTAAGGAATACAAACATGCAAAAGCGTTGCTGACATTTATTTGTGCAGTAAATAAAATATGTAAGAAATATTTTGGGAAATGAAATAGAAACATTTTGTATATTCACTAGTTTCTATTGTGATATACGATCAAAGAACACTCTGCATGGAAATTTTATTTGTAGTGGAGTTCAATCTGGGATAATAAGCGATGACAAACAAGATCATTCAAATGTTTAAAATAGCTGATGGCTGATATGTGATAAGTGTATTCATAAATCATCTGTCAGCTCTCCACATATCAGATGTCAAGACTGTAAAAATTTCTTGGAATAAGTTTGGATAGTGTTTCTTAAAAAAAAAAAATCATTTAAGACATGATATATTAAAAGCAATAAATTGTATAATGAAGTAACAACTATTATATGAAGCTGTATAGCAGTATATTTTCTACAGGGAATTAATAGTGTAATGTTAAAAGATGCCTAAATGTCACTTGATTTTGGTATGAGCTTGGAAAGTGATCTCACCATAGATGTAGAAAACTGAAGGCCAGCCTACGTACTGCACTAGCACTCCTGCCAGAGGCATGGCAATCACAGCACCTGCATATGAGCCTGTCAAACAGAACCCACATGAGCATAATTAGTCTGTCACCAAGAGCAGAACCTGGGATTCTTTTATTGGAACTGTGATTACAGCAAGTCTCCCATGCAATATATTAAGGGCCTCAAATGGTTGTGAACAGCTGAAAAATAGCCACAGGTCAACAGTCAGGTTTTATGTGATGTAATATGGACCCACACACTGTTAAGGAAGCTGTGCTGAGAATCTCTTTAGCTCTAAACGATTCACTGTCTACACATTGCTAAAATGTAAAAAAAAAAAAAAAATTATAATAATAATAAAAAAATCACAAACACATTTTTTCCAGCATTCTTTTGAGCAGACATGAGAGTGTTTTTTCATTTGTATGAATGAAACGTGTCCTGCACGTTCAGAAGGTCCGTTCAGAAGCAATGTCAAGTAGGATGACTGAGTTGTCATGGAACCCTTTTATTTAAAAAAGAAAGATATTTTAATGGATTTGGGGGTGTCTGCAATGAGTAGACAAACATCTGCTAAACAAAGCAAACTCCTCCAGGCGCTCAACTGGTTTCAGTATCACACGCTGGCGCAGTGTGTAGGCCGCTTAATTCCTGTCTGAGTAGTTATCAATCATTCCTTTCATCTCATTTTCACATCATAGGAAGGAAACAGAGGCATGGGTAAGAAAGTAGCATTCAGGGAGCGTGCTTAATAAATCCACATTTACACCACTTAACTGTTTTGCAATATTGTTTTCTGTGTCTTTAATTCAGTGTTATGTACGTAGATATTTATTTTTTATAAAAATAAATCATGTCCTGTATATGTACTCACCACAAAAAGATGTGGTCGCCAGGCGACTTCTTTCAAGTGGAGGAGCCCATTTGCTCCACATTCCATGGCAAGCTGGATAGGTGACTCCCTGAAACACAAATACGAAAACCTTCTGATAGGACTTAAAATTCATCTCATAAATGCCTTATTATAAGGATATAGCCAGATCGTCCTACTGCCAAATGGCAAAAAATTAAAAATAAAAATGAAAATAAGTAAATTACAATTTTAAATTGCCGGTCCACTGAAAATCTGATAGGCCTATTTATTGGTAAAATCTTGATTTTAGATGATTTCAGGATCAGAAGCTTGCATACATGCATGAATATTCCACCAGCAACTTTTTCACCATAACATCTACTGTAAGTAATTTCTGCACACCAAGATATAAAGTCTCTGGATTGAAAAACATTCACAGCATCATGTCTTTAAATTTTTTTTAGAGGTTTGCTTAAAGAAAACAGGCAAATAATCCAAAAAGACTGCTTTCATTTAAAATTGAAAATAATTTAAAATAATGTAAAATTACACATGGAGGACAAATAGAGTAGATTGAGGAGAAAAATACAAGCGGTGACTAGGGTCGGTTAGACTTTACCATTAAGATGGTCCTGGATGGTTCAGCCGCTTGATAGTTCAGGACTGGAATTTCCTACAGTCTACCTGAGCCTCCAATAATGAACTGGACTCCACATTCATTTAAAAACATCAACTGTTATATTGAACTTCCAGCCTCCTAACACACAGAATGACTGCAGATCAAGCCCTGGATGGGTTCCCTGTTGAGTGTGGTTCCTCTCAAAGTTTCTTCCTATTCGCATTGATTCATACACATTCACATTTCATACAAACTTCCATAATTTTCTTTTGACAATGACAAATGTTAAAAGCACTATACAAATAAATTTGAATTAAATTGAATTGAATTAAATAGAAAATTTTTTTTGGATGGGATTGGTCAAACTTTCTGCATAAGCAGGTTCAACTGATTAAGACTGTCTGCAGGAGCTGGTGGGATGGGTTAGAATGGGTTAGAATGGGTTAGAATGGGTAGTCCCATGTGTGATTCTAATTTGCAGAGGTTTATTGAGTTACACAATCACTGAGTTGGTAACTGGGTCATTCTGAATGACAATGCAGATGTAACTGGTACTGCAGGTGGTGTCACATCAGAATACCTACTGTATCTATCAATGCAAAACCTATCAATTCAAACACTACTGTAGTATTGTTGTGTTAAACTGCTGCCACTGCTCCACAGTTAAACCTTATCCACCAAGGAGTTTGCTGCTATGGTAAAGTACATGCAGGAGGCCCAAAGACATGGATCTGTTTGATCCTCTATATATCCATCATAAGGTAGCTTCCTCTGTGCAAAGAGTTACGGAAAGCATTATGCCTGTAAATTGATTACTGAAGACTGAGCCAAATGACCAAGATGTTTATTAATGCCTGCACTGGAAAAGATGCATGGTGCTACAGTTTTCATTAAATGTGACTTGAGGATTGATACAGTAGGTAATCTTCTCTGTATCCTAAAGGGAGATGAGTGAAAGAATGTCTTCTCCACAATGTTGGACCACTAGGAATATGTGTTAATGTGTTCTTATGGTCTGGACAACACGTTGGCTGTGTTCTGCTGCTTTGTACTGTAAATGAGCTACCCTGTGACATGCATGAGGCTGAGTGGAAACAATCCCTTATTTAAAAAAAAACACAGAGCTTCAAAACCAGGGAGCAAATATACTAGTAGGTTTAAATTGATGGAGTAATCCTGAAACCCAGAGGAGCACATAGGACATGTATTGATGAGACATTTGGAGCACAGGCTGTTTGGTTTCACCTTACAACTACTGTATCTTCTTCCGAGGGTCTCTTCTTTGAGATTTTGTGTATGAAGGATCAGAAGGTGCAGATAGTGACCATAACCCAAAATATTTATTCTCAAAAAATACCCAAAGTGTAAAATTCCATGCTTACATCACTGCTCGATATCTTGCATGGCTGCATTGCATCCTGGAATTTCAAGTAGAAATGTGTTGCATGTTGGCTGATGGGTTGTTGGATGTACTGTACTGGGTGACTTGAACAGGAGAAAATAAGCACTTTTTATCTGGGAAAAAACCCAACCAATCATCTAAATTATTAAAGTATTAGGTGATACTATGGATGTTGTAAGTGTGGTATTAAGAAATATAGACAAAGATTGAGCATTGGTTTATGAATTAAACTAATGTTTACTTATGCCAATGCATTGAGCATAACTATATTTTCCTGATGAATCTTCTATTAGTGAATAAGTATTACATAAGTATACTGTACATAAGTATTATGTACAGTATACTTCTATTTTTATTTCTATTTTTATTCTAGTTAAGTTTTAATTTTCCTATCATATTTCTTTTATTCATATTTATTTCTTACTATAAGATTTAATTCTCTTTTTAAGGTCACTGGCGGTCGTGTAAGCATTTCACTGCATATCGTACTGTGTATGACTGTGTATGTGACAAATAAAATTTGAATTTGAATTTAACTCTACTAATGTATAGGGTTTCAACTGGATTTTGAGAATATTCCTTTCCCTTACTTCCAAAAAACAGTTGGTGTTTTGTTTTATTTTTATTTTTTTATGTCTAATTTCTACGTTATGATTTTTGTTACAAGTCTGATAAAATGCTAAACTTAAATAAAAAAATTAAAAAAAAGAATATTTTTGTGGGACTGTTTAAAAACCTTTCATTAATCTAGGTTTTGGAAATAATTCTGTTTAAAAAATTTTCATATAAGATGCTGAAAGAACCAAACAACAACAAAAATGAATAAATAAATAAATAAAAGCTGAGCAATTAAAGCTAAAATAAAGTATGAACTTTTCTAAACATTTACTCATTCATTCACTCATCGTCTGTACCGCTTTATCCTGTATACAGGGTTGCAGGGGGGCCTGGAGCCTATCCCAGGGGACATACTGTAGGGCACAAGGCGTGGACAAGGTGCCAATCAATCACAGGTCACACACATACTGTATACACATGCTCATTCACATACTATGGGCAATTTGGGAACGTCGATTAGCCTAATCTGCATATCTTTGGACTGTAGGAGGAAACCAGAGTACCCGGAGGAAACCCACCAAGCACAGGGAGAACATGCAAACTCCGGATCATGGAGATGCAATGGGACAGTGCTAACCACTTTGCCCCCGTGCCACCTGCTAAACATTTAGATTTTATATATAAAAGGAGCATATAATTAAACGTCCACATGCACTGACCTCCACCAGCCCCTGTAAGACTCGCACAAACATGACGCAGCCATAGTGGACCCTCGCTGCTGATGGGATGAACATGTTTAGAACTGATGTTAAGAAAATTGCAGCTCCAAACACTCTGCGAAAACATGGAGAGAAACGAATTTTAAAGCATTTTTATACAGTTTAAGTTTAACGTAGTGCAAATGTTAAAAGAGATAATAAGTCTTCACATCTCAATAATGTGAATGAATGAGTGACATCTACTGTACAGTTTAAGTGTGGTTATGGAATTTGGCAACAAACATGTCTATAACCAAGTATGAACAAGTCCAGCAGGAAGACTTTTCCCTTTGTTTTTTTTTAATACCGATTACTTCATCATTTATTTCTTCTCCTGCCATAAAATCATGTGTAAGTGACACTTGTAATATTCTAGAAGCTGATGTTTCAGAGCGAGATCTACGACAGGATCTTTCATTATGAACTCTGTCAGCCTTGTGTCCTCCTTTTCCCGTGAGGCTTTTATTACAGCGCACTATCACACCTCTCATCAACACACCACCCCGCTTTAACCCTTCCAGCCCTGACTAGGCATTTGTGCTCCCAGTAATCTAAATACTGTATTGTGTTATATGATCCCAATTAGTGACTCATGTTTGACCAGACTTTAAATGCCCTGACTATCAGGGAAGATTGTGTGAAAACTAAGTTTCATGCATGCAGCTACATCTTTCCTTCTCCGTGGTCGAGGATTGTGCTCACCTGTTTGCTGCGAGCTTGTTGGAAATGAAGCCTCCGGGGATTTGAGTAACAATGTAACCCCAGAAAAATGAACCGTGTATCAACCCTACTGTCTCAGGGTCCCAGTTGAACTCGGCAGGCTGGAAAATAAGCATAAAAAAAAAACAATATTAATATATGCGATGTCTACATGCAATATAGTGTACATACAGTATAAAATCCTATGGAATGATAGAGATATAGAAAGGGGGAGAGAGCAAAAAAAAAGTGACCGTGAGTGAATGTTTAGCTCTTCATATTTCCTTTTAATCAGACCACAGGAAATTGCAGTAGCTAACTACACCGAACCTCATTTATTCAAAATATTCAACTAAAATCAAAACCAAGATAATCTCTTGTCGCTTCAGCTAGACTGGTTAATTACTTTGTCTGCAACCTTATTGTCTTCGAAAGGATGTGTTCTTAACAGAAACGATTCTGCAGTGAAAAATAGAAAAGACATAAAGATACACTTATGAACTCTAAACTCTCTAATTTTTTCCCTTTTTCTTTGGTGTTTTTAATGGTTGGCAATATGACGCAGCAGGTAGCGTCAGTTTCAGGGCCCTGGTTCCATCCTAAGCTCATGTTACCATCTGTGTGGAATTTCACCTGTTTCCTTACACGTGTACATGGGTTTGCTTCAGTTTCTCTGGGTTTTTTCCCCCCAAGCTCTTAAAAACATGCCAGTATGTCAATCAAATATGTGGCGGTATGGTGGAGTAGTGGTTAGCACTGTCGGCTTGCACCTCGAGGGTGGAGGGTTCGACCTTGGGGTCTACTATATATGCATGGAGTTTGCATGTTCTCCCCATACTTGGTGGGTTCCCTCCATGTACTCGGGTTTCCTCCGACAGTCCAAAGACATGCAGATTAGGCTATTTGCCGTTCCCAATTTGCCTGTAGAGGGTGAATGAGTGTGTGAGTGTGTGGGCCCTGCGATAGATTGGCACCCCGTCCAGGGTGTACCCCACCTCGTTCCTAAGTCCTGGTATAGGCTAGGATAAAACGGTATAGACGATGAGTGAGTTAATGATAATGTATGTCTTTGTGCATGGTGCTCCTGTATGCAGTGTAAGTCTGTGCAGTGCGTATTCCTGCCTTGTTCCCAGTGTCCACAGGATAGGCTCTGGATTCACAGCAACTCTCCTAATCATAAAATGCTTACTAAAGACCAATGAATGTAATGTACATTCCTTTTTTTTTTTTGTTCACCTGTATCACAGCAGTCCCGTTGATGTACACGGTATTGTTGTTGACCATTTCCACAATGGCAACACCCAGATTGCAGCGGATTCCAAATGAGATACAAAACCCCAAGCCACTGAGAATGGCAATGATGTAGCGTTTGGGCAGCCCGAAGCAGCCACAGTCGAGAAGCGGTGGGCTGCGGTGAGAAGCTGACACGGGCCTACCATCTTCTGTTAGCTCTATCGGCGCCTCCTCATCCACGTTGGTGCCATCAATCTTCCTGCAGAGAGGTGGTAGAGGTATGAGTCATGAAAAAGAAAGTTTGCATGTGTCACCTACGCTGATAAAAGTTTATCCTGCCTGTCCTTAATTCAACAGTTTTCATTGTTCCTGCTCTGCATCCAGTTTGTGCTTTTTTTCTATCCTGTGCGCCAGCAGCGAGGTCAAAATGTGAGCAAGCATGTGGCTTCAGAAAGGTCATGGAGTTGATCTTTTGTCACTCAATCCTTTTTACTCGCATGAACACCTGCTCCATTATGGAACCTCCATCTCATCTCACATGCTCAGACTAAAGGCTATGATTTTCAAAAATGCATACCCGAGTTCATGTTTTTTCATAGAATGGAGGTAATTCTCCAAAAGTCTGGAGAATTTGAATACTTTTAAGAAGCACCCCAAAGCTCTAGCCTTTCTCACTACTTATACTGTATATGTGAACTAGGTGAAGTTTTGCCGCATAATAAGTCATTAGAGTTTTTGGAAAGACCAATTAAACAGCCCTTTTCCATCTAATATTTTAATCTAAGCATTCAATAGTTGAATTTGTAATGAAGCATATAAAGTTGTTAGAAAATAATATACAGGTTACCATGAACACTTGCCTCAATGACTGATTAAACTTTTTTTTTTGGTAATTACAGCTAATGAGCCATGATCAAGTGTAGCTCTGATACAGTGTGTTAGATAATGTATGAAAAATTAACCTGGTTAGGATCTGCAAGATAACCCCATGCTATTAACTGTACTCAGTGAACTTCACATGGTGGTGATTATATTTTTCAAAATTAAATATTTAACAATATAAATTCTATACAAATCCTTAAAATTGGGTTTCCACTATAGGTTTTGTGGTTTACAAACAATTTCAACACTTGTAGAATCTCCGGCATCTGATCCATGTATGACAGAATATTACCCAGGCACAGGAAATTATTTGCGTTATCTCTTTTATCACTTATTTCTGCCATTGATCTTCCATTCGTATTAGGCTTCCAAGTACTGTACTGTACATTACACGTCTCTGAGCATTTCAATGTCTCTAAAGCATTACCTTGTGAAAATCATTGCCATTTAAGATTAATACACTAAAGTTGCACACAACATGTATATTATGTACAGTATCCTGTAAGGTTATTTATGTTGATCTTATACAGTAGGTAGCCACTAGACTAGAAGTAAATCACAGGAGTAGTAACAGTAATTAGAATAGGACACGGGGGATTTGAATAAAAATGAATAGCACAGACATATATACAGAAAAAAAAACACTATGTTTAATCTTCTGACTTCTACTACAGACGCATGAGTTTAAATTTGTAATTCATCTGCCAGGATCCGAATAGAAGCTTTATTAAAAACTTTTAAACTGATTTTTATTTTGACAGTAAAATATGCTGTCAGAACATTTTTTTTAAACAACAAAGAGGTTTCTGAATTTATTGAACAGTCCCTGTGTCAACAAGTTCCACACTTACCTTTGCAGGTTCCCCATAGAGTCTCCCACTGCATACTTCATCTCCTCCTTCCCCGGCTTCAGCACCTTCTCCTTCAAACCTGTAAGTCCTCCGATCGGCATCTCTCCTTCCCTTTCGCTTCTCTTCTACAGACCTGCTCCCCTGACTTACTCTGCTTTTGCCAAATAGGCAGGAGATCCACTAGACATTAATGCTCATCCTCTCCTGGTTGGGCTGATGTGACAGACTGAGGTGCATTGGAGGGGAGGTGGGATGCTGCGCCTCGATGCTCTAGCTGCACTAGATTGGTTGCACTAACTGCAAGTGCAGGATTGAACACGTAATGCTTTCCGGTGTCCTCAGAAGTCCAGGGTTCTCTATGAACTTGTTCACTTGGCATGAGCAGAAGAGAGCATTCTCCAGTTTGGCAGAAATGAGGAAAGGGAAGCCCTCACTGATCTATCATTGTGCAGACAATAAAAAACACCTACAAAGTCTTTCCATTCCACAAGAAATCCTCACTCTCCAGAGCTTGTCCCATTAAGAGCAGGTCAGTAAGACAGGCGGTTTCAAATCATTAAAGTTTAAAGGCAGAGTTAACCAGCCAGGTTCAGAGCTGTATGATATAAGCAGGTGAAACCAGAGACAGCTTTCTTTTCTCAGAGCAGAGTCAGTATCATTCTGTGCTGGTGTAACACAGTCACACCAGGTTAAAGAGTGTCAGCATCAGCAATGATCGAAATGCAGGTGAAAACCACCTACTGTAGCACTTTATCTACGAGGAGAGATTTGTATGTATGTATGTAATTAAGTGATAAAGTGATAAAAACTGTAGTGTTAAAATGCAGCATGTACAGTACAGTATACTGTATGGCAATATATGCTGTTTAGGTGCTGACATGTTTAGCGACGAGCTTCTGACGTCTGAATCCAAAAAAACTCCCCACATATGGTACTCTACAAATGTGATTGCATAAATGTCATGCCTAGACTCAATAAATAACGTACTTATATTTATTTATATACATACAATACAATGAGCAATGTGTACTTGTAATGAAAAGAAACTTTTGTTGAAGTGCTGAAATACTGAACTTCTTTCTATCCTGGTCAATATTTAAATTTACTAAGGTGTGTATGAACATTTTTTTTTTTCAATGAATGACTTGCTATTGCCATGAACTGCAAATTGCATATAATAATCTTTGTCAACCACCTGAAACATTCCCAGTCCTAGCGCGCCACCTAGTGGCTATTGAAGGAAATTGTGGTCAATACATGAATACATCTTCATTTTATGTTACATGAACAATCTCAGATAAGTGTCAAGCCTTAAATAATTGTATATTGGCTTAATAAAACAGAATAATAACTTTTAGAGAAAGTCTATTAAATTCTTAGGTTGACATTGCATTATCAAGCATCAATCCAGGCCATAAGAGGAAAATAATAATTTATACCTTGTTGTTATTAACTGGGCTTGGCATGTAATACATGGGATTGGCATTGGCATTTAATTAATTATTAGCATGTTATTAACTGGGGTTGGCAGTACTATATGGTTTAAATCTATGTGCCTAATTACTTCTGATTTAGTGCCACTATGTGTACATTTTTTGCTTAAAACCTCAGTGTGACCTACAACACAATGTAAAGGTGGCATTTTGTATCAGGTGTATCAGTTTACGCAAATACATTTTCTGTATGAATATATTAATGTGTGATCAGAACATAGTAATTTTTTTAATTGCTGGAGATAATCTTTTAGAATTTGTAAGACTTACTTCCTAAAGTAATCAATAAATGTTTGAGATGTTGTCTTTCCTTGTGACTTGTTTTTCTTAGCCTATACAATGACTTGTCTACAGTGTTGCATTAACAGCACAATGTCTGAAATTATTCTGCCCCAAAATAACATAGATGGTTAACAAATGGTTAACAAATGATGGTTAAGTGCTGCTGGTTTGGTAGATAATCAGACCAAGTTGTAATTTTCACCAGGGACACAAAACAGCTGTCATTGCGTAGTCAGTTACACAATCTGGCAAATATTTTACTGGGATCAACTCACGCACTGTGACAAAGGATAGTGTTTTTAATCATGGTTCAATCTCATGTGTCTTGGATAGTGTGTGAGGACAAATGCGAAATTTTCTGACATCATAATGTTGGGCACTAGGAACATTGTACATTGTTTAAGCATATCATTACATTTAACTTTATTGAAACAGAATCTGTAAAAACAAGTTCATTCCTGGTATTACTTAGCCTCATAACACCTGAATGTTCTCGTATGAGAACATGAGGTTTTTTACCAACTACACTGTCTAAAGTGTATATTCTTGTATGATCCTTATATTAGGACCGTTAAGTAAAATTATTTTGCCAAGCTTCTTTTTGTGTGAATACATTCAGTTAAGTTTTCAGGTGCTAATACAGAGAAACAGGAAGGAGAAATGCAACATGCAACATTACAGAGTCTGGGTCTCAGGAGGTTAATTTATAACAGGTATAAAATGTGATTTCCTCATCAGCTCTATTGTCTATCTTAAGAAAATAATAAACAAACATATGCAACTTTTTGAGTTATCAAAAAAAAAACTCATAGAAAACAAACTCCAAACAAAAATTTTAAATTCTTTTGCATAAGTTTGAATTTTAAGAAACTTGAGAAAGTGAAAAAAACTGAGATTTTAGGAAAAGATAAATTATGTTATCGATAGCTTGATTTTCATTGCTTTCATAATTTTTTAAAACAGTGATTTCAATACCTATTGAACATACTGTATACACTAAATTATAGAAGACTTCACAAACAACATGTAAAAAAAAATCATGATGTCGATCATAGACATATTCCTCACTTTCTTCAAGTGTACATGTACTTACAACATATCTTTAAGAAAGGCAGCTAGTCAAGTTAGAAATGCAAATCCAAGCCAATTTTTAGTCTAATAAACCTTTCATTAAACTGCAACTTCTTGTAATGTGAATTTAATATTAAAGCGTGTTACTAAATACTGACAAGACAATGAGAAAAGGGTGAAGGAAATGTATAGGGGTCTGATAGAGGGTTAGTGAGCAAGAGGAATAAGAGTGACAGAGGTGTATGCATCCTGTCATACTTTTAACATTATAAAAAAAAATTTAAGGAGAGAGTAATATTGTATTTTTAGTTTATTTCCACTGCACAAAAACTTAAATACAAAGGGACAAATAGTTATTTACATTATCTTACTTGTGTAACATGTTAAATAAAATGCAATACTAAGTCCATTAGAACATGTGCATACCTTAAAGATTTGGGGAAATGTTTTGTGTCTTTAAAATTATATGAATTTATTCTGCTAATCTTATTTTAACAAAGTAAACATTTTACCACATGTTCCTATTTTAAATTAATGTCAGTTTAATAATGGAAAAATAAGGATGAAAAAGAAGGGAGAAAAACATTTGCTCCAGTCAGCTAAAGACACGTGACTGGGGAAAAGGTTCACTTTCCAATTACTGTATACAATAGGTCTATAAGCATTCAGCTGAAGTTACACTGGAAATTGTTGAATGTGTTAGAATAGCCCAGTGAAAGCCAAGACCTCATCCTGATTAAGAATCTGTGACTAAAACTGAAAATTTACCCTGGATCTTCATGTTATCTAAAAAACAACATTTTTCCAAACTTGGCAAGAAGAGACAAATAAACAAAATCAGAATCGACATGTGCAAAGCTGATAAAGACCAGAAGACCTGCAACTGTATTTGCTGTCAAAGGTGGTTCTACCCAAGGTATAGTGAATATTGCGTATATATTGAATAGTGAATATGCAGCCACCAACTTTTTTCTCTTTAATTTAATTAATTTTTGTGTCTGAGTAATTAAAACGCTTTGCATCTTATATATTAAACAGTGTGTAGTCCAAATGGTATACCAATCCAGCAAGCAGAACGGAGAGAACATGTGAAAGCCTAAACAGAGAGTATTGTGAAGAATGATGGACTGAAGAAGTTTTTAGTTTAAGCTTAAGACCGAATCTACCTGCTGCGCCAGTGGACCATATTGTATTAAGTCCAGCTTTGTTCCTTTTGTGCCCGTTGGTGGCATGATTGGTCATTGACATTGACATTGACAACTCTGCTCCATGCGTCCTAGATTACCTGGACTGTGTATAAATCCAGTTCAGATGATTTAGGACAAATTTAACAGTAACATAGATTTTGAGAGTCAAAATATTATAAATTGTACATGAAGTATTTTCCTTATAATACAATATATTCCAATTATAGTTCCTTATAATAAACAATATGATACAAAAACAAATAATGGAAATTAGGTATTTATGAAGAAACAGAAAAAGGGAAACAAGTCAACATACATTGGGGTCCACAACTCTGACACCACAGTGAAAATTTGGGATTTTTTCAGCTGAAATTGTAAATACACAGATTTTAGAACTTTTAATGCTTCACTTAAAGAATGTAAATGTTCAATATACTTTAAGAACATCAAATTTAATATTTATGATTCCATGCTAGTCCTAGGTCCTTAAACACAAGCAGATTTGTTATATTAACCATACTAACACATTAGTACACATTAATAGCTAACATTTTAATTCTTATCCCTTACTTGAATAGATCTGATTTGATTTACTGTTACTGTCAAATTGTTGTCATTATTATTATTATTATTATTTTAGTATTAAATTAGAAAAGAATAAAAAATATTTCACTAGTGGTCTCAGATCTTTGCAACCCACTGTAGTTACTACAACATAAACAGTAATTATTATAATTGTTGTTATTATTATTGTTTTATTATTATTATTATTATTATTATTATTATTATGGTTATTAATAAAAAAACAAGAACAAAGTCATGACAGCCGACAGAAGCAACAGACCGACGCGGTAAACTTTGCGGTGCCGCTAACCCGGTTCCCGCAACAGCACACATTGTGAATGCAGTGAATCCGTGACCGCATTTTTCTCCGCTTGCGTAACCTATCGCGTGACTTGCTGGTTTAAAAACGTGAAGGAATGGAGCGCGAGCGGGGCGGGGCTTTGACGGGGGTGGGCGGGCCCATGAGCGGCTGCTTCCGCGTGCCCCCCCCCCCCCTCCCCTCCCCTCCCTCTCAGTGTTTCCACCCACTGCGTCCTGATTACACCGCGGACGGCGCGCGCTCGTTTTCATGCATGACGTTTCCTCTTCCGACTAATTTAGGTGACAGAAACCCAACAACAACAAGGCAAGTCGTACAAAGGTTGGTTTGCCCTCCCGCCCCCATCTCTCACCCCCCTCCACCCTATCCAGCGTTTATTACCGCCTACTCCTCCACATGCATCCGAGCGCTGGGCCCCGGCGGACCGGCTCCAGCCATGTCGGCGAGCGAGGCAGCGGCGGCGGCCGGCGGTGACGGAGCCCCCGGGGGAGAGACAGGTAGGTCTGTTTCAAACTCACGTTCTCGACACGGGGTATTAGCGCGCGGCGCTGACAGAGCACGAGCTGCAGCACGGCGGGCGGAGGGAGAGCGAGCTGTCGGTGTTCAGCTCTCATTGGTGCTCGCGCGCAAACTAGGTCAGTAGTTCAGTAGAGCAAACTCTCCGCAGCCGGGGACTCACGCGCTGGTGCTGCTCCACTCAGTCCTCGGAAATCGCGTTACGACCAACAGTTTTTGCGCCTCGTGCACGCGCACTGATTGGACCAGAACGCGGAGTTTGTGTGTAGTTTTCCAGCGAGGCCCGGCAGAACCGCCAGAACGTCAACTTAACACACCAAGTTCATATTAAACCTGATTTATCCATGTTTTTAAAATGTCTGATGTAGTTTTAAATATGTTTCGAATTGTTTTTTTTTCCAGCTCAAAAGATCACAATAAATTTACAGTATAATTAATTTAATAACAGACTATTTGAACAATTCAAAAATATTTATTTAGCTCAAACTAATTTCTAAAACACGACAAATTACAAGATGGAAGTTTTTCTTATATGCTTTTTTAATCGCAATAACTTGAAACAATACAAAACTAAAAACAATGTACATTAATTACAGTAGAAATACACATTAATTACAATCAAAGGAAAAACAAAGGACAATAGAGTATTATAACACGAAAGTTCAAAATAAAGGAAAAAAGCCACTAGAGGATAGTTTATATATACATTTTTGTAAAATAAAAATGTATATAATTTTTTTTCAAAGTAGAGTTCACATTGTTTGGAGGGTGGATTAGTGTTTAACACTGTTGCCGTGCACAATGTGGTTATATTATATTGTTTATACTGTACTGTATATAACAGCTAATAATGACACAAATCAAATCATTAAAAGGATATTTGCCAATATCTATTCATCACTTCAGTGGTATTGAAAAAAATAATATTTATTAATATTAATAATTAATAATTATTTACATACTATACAAAAATGCATCTATTACTTGTAATAAATTGCAGCCTTTCATGATTAAATAATGGCACAGGTTCATACTACAGTTCTATTTTTTATTTGTGCAGCACTATTTTTCAACTTTTAAGCAACTTAAATCATTATGTCATTGTCCTGTATCACTTCAATGGAAGTAATTGTTGATTAGACCACGACTTTTCATCTGTGTCAAGATGAACATAACATCATAGCTCATCTATTAGGAGGAAAAATACACCCTTAAATCACTTAATTAGCTTACATGGTTGTGTTTGACACACAGGATCAGACGGATAGATAGATAGATAGATAGATAGATAGATAGATAGATAGATAGATAATCAACAGAAATAACCCATCTAAGGAAAATTCTGGGGTAATGAAAAAGTTCTGGGAAGTGCTCTAGTCGCCCGTAACCTAAATTGTTGTGCTGCTTATAAAACATTTGAGTGTTGTTTACTCGACATTTGCTTTGAGTAAGAATTTTTTTGTTTTATTACATTTTTTTAAGATAGCTTGTCGAGGGATTTAAGTAGACATACACAAAATTATTGGTACAACGGAATTAATGAATCGATCAGTTTTGTGATAATTCACTGTAGCAGGTGCAGCTATGCCTATATTATAGGGACTGAATGATCATTTAATTGTTGTATTTGGTCAGCAGTGGTATGTGGACACCAGGACAGAATTAGATTAAAAACAGATTAGCATACCACTTTTATTAAAAAAAAATTTTTTTCTTTTACCTTTATTTATTTATTTATTTGCATAAATGAAGATGTGATGTGTGAAATACGACTGAAATGTTGTGGTGTTTTCTGCTGTCAGTGTTCCTGAATCAGAGTGTGCCTAATGCATAAGCAGTGCTTGTGTAATATGTAGGTCAAACTCTGTTTTAGGCCAGCTCTCTGAAGTTTTCTTCACATGGTAAATGAGAAAATGAAAGAATAAACCAAAAGTTTTAAAAGTTCTGTAAATAAATGATACACACACACACACACACGCGCGCATATACAGACAGTATGGTATGTTTAAGGAGATTTGATTTTTGTTTAGAACTCAATCATCCTCGATGGGTCATTGTTACAACACAGGGCACAGCATACAAACACACAGTAAAACATGCTTTCACATGCATTGGTAATTCATCATACTGAATCCAATAATAAGATCGTAAGGTCAAAAGAAACATATGCAACGTTGCTCTCAGGAACAAACTAGGGAGCTGTGATGGAGCCAAAATGTACCTTGCTGACTCTATCTGAATTTTAATGCTTTGTTGCCTATTATACATTACATTTTCATTTAGGCATTTGGCAGACGCTCTTATCCAGAGCGACTTATAAAAAGTGCTTTAAAGTTTACATCACTGGATACATACTTACACTGGGTTTAACTAGGTTAAAAACGAAGTGCAATTAGTCCAACACAACTGGGAAGAGGGATTTTTTTTTTTGGGGGGGGGGGGGGGTGTTATCTCTAAGTTTGTTTTAAAGATGTTTTGTACATTCATTTCTTCCCCGACATAAAAGGCTTCTCTTTACCTGAACAGCAGCACAGTTTGCATCAGGTTTATAAAGCTCTCTACACCACCGCATTTTCAGCAACATGAATGACTGTTTCTAATTTCATAGCGCTGGCAGAACTTGCTATTGTTATTGATATCCCGTATAAAACCTGACTTTTCTAGAACTGGAGCACTGTAATTAGTATGCTTTTGTGGTCAAGTGCTTAAATTGAGAGCATTGTGAAAAAACCCATGTCTTGTGCCAGCTTGCACAGCTAAAAATCTCTTTATATGAGATGGAAGCATTCCTGCACGATGGCCTGCCATGCAGCCAGAAAGTATTGCTTAACCCTGCTTGTGTGTTAGTAACAAAGGAAAATTGATGATAAAACAGTAAACCGATAAAAGTGGCGCTAGACCTGTGTGCACAATGGGTATATGGAATTGCACAATCGATTGGAAGGAGGATACGATTATCAAGGCTGAACCAAGCATAAAGTATGGACTTAAATATTTAGAAAAAGACTGAAACCACTCGTTGATACTGCCCTCCCATTGTATTGTACTTGTTCGGTTATCCAAAAGCTTTTTATGACTTTGATCAGTTCTAGACCTTTATACAGTATAAAGTTTTTTCTTTTAGAATCTCACTTGTCTACTTTGCAATAACCACAGTATTCTCGAGCCGTCTAGTATTCTGGTAGAGTCTATCCCATGAACACTGGGCAGAAAGCAGGAATACACACTTGACTTGAATAATCTGTCAACCTAAAACACAGGAAGGACGTGATAATTGCTCTGAAATTGCTTTGGCTAACACAGTGCATCTTTATATTTGTCATAGTTCGTACAAGCGGTGCACAAGTAGTGGAAAAGGATTTAAATACAAGTGGATTATTATTGCAGACCTTGACTACAGCAAAGACATGGAGCTACTTATTTAATCGCCAAACTGGTAGCTGGAGAGTAAATGCAATAACAGAAAAAGTGCATGATATATTTATGGAACAATCATCTGTAACAAATGCTGTAACATTATTTCCACTTCCTGGTCAGTCCAAACTGGCTCTTAAAGGCATTTAATTTCTGAGGTTTTTGTTACAGCTCATTATTAAAATAAGTGATTTTTACCTAAAAAGCGTTTGAAATTAATTCAGAAAACAGGGATGAGAGCTGGCAAATAAGACTTGACAAATCTTTCTGAAAAGGAGGTTAAAGTAGGTTATTCTCAGCAGCATGCTTTTGTTTTAGACTTCTTTCAGCTCTGCTCGAACACATGAAGGTGGATACAGGGTTGAAGGACCATTTGGCAAAAGCTGAGTACAAGCTTCAGAGAAGCACTATGTTCCCGTTATTGCTCAAGGGCATGAAAGTAAAAAATCACAGTATTTTAGGGCTCTGCTTCATTTAAAGTTATTTCAGGTGTCAAAAATAATCTTATTGTTCATGCTCAAATTGACTAGCTGATGGTTTGGGACTGTAAAAGCAATTATTAGAATGTGTGCATGTGTGTATATAGCATACAAGAGTTTGGAAATGGATATATATCAAATGCAGAACACTGAGACTGTAAACAGAATTACAGAATACAAAATCTCTGTATGTATTGTTTAGTCTCTGAAAATTGGAGCCATGCTTTTAGTGGATTGCACGACTTTATGATGCACAGGCACAAATCGTGTCATCTTGTTTAACTTAGCTTATAGACTTCACATTGTCTATTGTTAATAGATGTTGTACGTAGCATTACGGGATTGATTCCGAATTATCGGACACAAAAAATAAAAGCAGATATAAAATGTTCAATGTGTTTAATTAGCTTCATCACGCGCTAAAATATGATATGAGAGAAATCTAACTTTTAATTAAAGTAGATTAATTTAACAACAAAACGTGTTCGTCATCAGCATCTCTGGATCTGCGACTTCACCCACGCCAACACTGCAGTATAATATTGTTGAATAAATGCCATTAAAAGCTCATTATTAGAATGAAAGTATGTGTCTGAAAAAGTGGCCAGCTTTGGTTGTAATCAAGTCGATTAGTTTAAAGACTTTGTGTTTGTGTTGAGAGAAATCAGGGGTTCAGCTCCGCCTCTGTTGGGTCCCTATGTTGCAGGGGTGACCTGTCATTGCAGGTCCTGTGCTCTGACCCCATTACAAATCTCATAGTGGTCCTGGAATAAGCATTCTGGTTACTGTGTTTTATTGCAAAATACACTAGCTTACTCTAACTGTCTATCCAGGTTCAGTCCAGATCCAGTTGTTGTATACTTCTGAATTATTGCCGTAAAAAAGCTGCCTGATTTATAAATGTAACACCCTTTTGAGTCAGTAAATTTATTCGTATTCTTGTTGACCTGTTTTCTGGTCCATGCAGATAAAGGCTTGAGGAAATCTGCCCTTTGTTTCACCTCACATTTATACTTTGCCTGGAGAAAACTCCTCTGAGTTTTTGATCACACACGTAAGGAGGGCTGGTATCATTCAAGAACTTTTGATGGCGATACCTTGATTCCAGTTCCTGAACAGTTTTTTTTCCCGATCCATTTTAATGAAAAGAAAAAATGCATTACTGTACATGTATTTAGGGTTTGTTTTTTTCAGCTCCTTGGCATGTTTAAATAAAGTGTTTTATAGCGTTATAAAATCTAAACGTACTTATCACACAGTGTTTACTTTCTCTTTTAGCTCTGTGTGTCTTCAACTTGTCGTTTTCTCCTTCAGTAATTTGCATTATAAAAAATGTTTTTTTTTAAGTAATTATTACTAATGTTGTGCAATTTATTCTTCACGAGAGCTAACCTGAAGTTTAGTTCACAAACATTAATTTAATGCGAAGTTCCTAATTCACAAGTTTTATTTTATTTTAATTTCACCTAAGAATTTTGTTGGCATGTTTTTGTTTCTTTGCATGATTCACTGACTGGCACACTGACCTTGAACAATTCTCAGACTAGTTTGAGAGATGGGTGAGTTCTTTCTCTGGCTCAGACAATATTAGCGATATTAGAAGTCGAATGAATGAAGCCTGTGTTGCTCGATTCCACTACCCCGGGTGTTAATGATGCTTTCACTTTCTTTAGCTGCAGACTGATCCATTCAATTTACCATTCAGTGAGAAATGTCAGACTTCAACAAACGGCACTTTTTTCCTGCGTTCATGCACAATAGTGTCTGCTAATACCAATATATATATATAAATGTATAAAAGCCGGAATTGAATAGGGAGCTTTCATATTACAAACGGCTTCTGTACCACCTGAAACTCTAACTGAATACAGTTGAGCTTTTGTTTTATTATATATAATATATAGAATATGTTGTAAGATCTTTGACTCGGGCAGCAGACATGAGGCAAAGTCTCACGGGAAAAGGGTCGTTTTATTTGGAAAAATTGAAAGGGGAGGGGAACTACAGTAACAAGGGAGGAAGGAAAGAAAGGGAGGATCATAGTGAGGGTTACACGTCCAGGCAGTCGGCTGGTGAGTACTGGCAGCAGTGGAGTGGCATAGAGTGTCAGTGTGGGCAGCGGCTCCTGTCTGCCTTTCGGCTCTGAAGGGAATCTCCATGACGTTCATCGACTGGGCGGTTTTCCTGCCTGGGAACAGGGACCCTAGCGGCAATGACAACTGCGTTTACCTTTTCTCTGGCTGGATGACACTTGGCATAAGAGAAACGTACTGTGAGGTTGCTGCATGATGGTGAATGGAAGGATGGTGTGTGGTGGATTTGACACTGTACCTGCATGTGAATTTTCTCATGTGTTGTGGAGGTGCTGTGATCTGCTTCAAGAGAAATCCAACACAGAATACACACATTTGTTGGGACATTTTTAAATTCAGACACATTACCTTGATTATTTTATAAATAATATTCCACGGTAGTTGTATGACTTCAGCTTAAAAAAACATACATGCCAAAATTCAAAGGAATCGCGGCTGAATGTAGTTTGTGGAACAGTTATGAAAACCGTCCCACTTTTTTCTGTGCTATCCCAGATTTTTAGAGTAATCCCATCTTTTTTTTTGTTCGCACCTTTTCAGATTTATGATGTATGAAATCGTACAATGTATGATGTATAATTCATAGAGAAAAAACGTTTTCTCTTTTTTTCTCATCCCTTAATGTGATGGTTGCTGGTTTTCTTGCTTTTTATTTCTTTATTTATATTTATCTTAGGGAAAAATGCATTTAGACTGGACACTGATGGTGTGGCGAAAAATAATATCAGTAGTTGTAAGTTTTAATATTTTATTGATCTACCTTTTGCTTTGATTACGGCCATGACATCATTTCGATTACGCTTATGCTTGCAATTTGGTTATGGTGTGGATTCGCCCTTAGTGGTGAGTCAACCCATGTTTGAAAATAATGTCACAATTTAAGCCCCTTGAATTCCAGCATCATCTTGGAATATTCCTGTATCACAAGGGAGGGGAAAAAACATTGATTGTAAAACCTGGTCATACAGTATATTCAGAAAATCAGCTGAACTACTTTTTATTGGGCACATAACATTTCTGAACCTAGACCTGACCAACAGAAGCAACTCCAGATCATATCATTGCTCACACAGGCTTATCAGGCACTAGGCATTAGGGCTGCACGGTATTAGGAAGATATGCGATATTGTTGAAGAATACTGCGATAACGATATTTCTTGCGATATAACATTTCCCTAGAGAAATGCATTTTTTAATTATTATTATTATTATTGCCTATTTTTTTATTATTTATTTATTTATATGTAATGATACTAAAATAAACAGGTAATAGATATTCGTCTGATGTAATTAAATCTAATTCAGGCTAAAAAACTATATGTCAAGGAAGTTGCAAATATTTAGACTTCAAAACACTATGAATGACTTAAACCCCTCAGCAGATATTCTGACTTCTGGTTTGCTGTTACTATAAACCTGCCAACACAATATGAATTACTTTCAAACATTACGTTTTATTTACGTGGAACCGTACACTCACCAATAGTGTCTTAAAACAAGAGCATCTTTTAAACTAAATATTCTCTTTGGCTTGCCTGTTTTTTTTTTTTTTAATAAAAATAAATATTAAACAAAAATTAAATTAAAAAAATGCTATTTGTCACGCACGCACGCACACATACTCGCTCCGCGACCGGCACTAGGACTCGGAAGTAATGCGGGCGCAAACCCAGAAGTATAAGAGGAGTAAACAAACTAGTGCATACAGCTTAGTCACTGAGTTCGCCATGTCGGTTCAGATTCGAGTGTGTGTTTATAGGACGCGGGTTAAATGTGTGTTTTTCCCTTGCTCCCCTTCTGTGAGAGTCCTTAAACTAATTCACGTGGTTATCCTGCCTACTCGCTTGCTTCCGCGTTTGGGTTTACCGTCTATAAAGGGCTAACGGCTAATCGCGGCTAACGGCTAATCGCTAAATCTTCTGATCATCCGGGGTTAGTTCGCAACAGAATGAAGTATAAAGATATAAATAATATATATATATATATATATATATATATATATATATATATATATATATATATATATATATAATTATAATATTTTTATATATATATATAAAAAGATATAAGCGGGTATAAACATAGTAAGGGCCCATCTGATTGGTCAAATTTGGACACACAAATGCTTGGCAAATAAAGTATTTATCGCAACTCCTTGCGATATGGTTATCGCGCATGCCATTATCGCGATAACGATATTTTTTCGATATATCGTGCAGCCCTACTAGGCATGATGCGTGCATCACTTCATCTGTCCCTGTTCTTACCCTGATGCGCCCATCACTCTGCAACAAATGATATCAGGACACATCAGGCCATATGACCTTATTCTGGTTCTCTGCAGTCCATTCTTTGTAGTCCCTAGCAAATGGAAGCTTTCCCCCGTGATTAGCCTCACTGATCAGTGATTTTCTTTTTATTTAGTTATTTATTTATTTAAAAATTGCTATCCATTTCTCTTTTTTTTTTGTTTTTTGCAGAACACTAATTATAATTATGTATAAATATAATTAAATTAATTAAATCATAAATTAAATTCATGAATAAGTATATTAAATATAATATTAAATTAATTACTTGATAATTATAATTAATTTCCCACTTTTTGTGGGAAAAGAAATGCCAAATGAATGTCTTCAGAGGATGTTTAGAGAATGTTGAAGAAAAACTATTTACTGTCTGTTTACTGGACTTCCATAATAATGTGCCATTAACTACCTATTGGTGATACATTCCTAATGATCACGATGCAACTTTCATGATCAGCATTCATTGTAATTTAGTTAAGCTTTTTTATTTTTATTTTTTACCAGTTTGCTGTCACTATTACGGAAACACAAAGCATAAGTTTGATATATATTTTTATTTACATTCAACAAACCTATAGCTACTAGATTGCATATTTACATGGCTACAAATACAACTGCAGCCCGATATCAAGTTTTACCACAAAACATTGGATTTGTAGCATATTGCCAAACATGCCAATTTTTTGTACAAATACAAAGTTCACAAAAAGTATACTACATTTCGCACTTTAGGCTTTTTAATATCATTGTGACTCAAAGAAATGGCTAATTTAATATTCCTGATTAGTTTTAATACTTCCAGTGTCTTTTTAAGCTGCGAAAAATCAATGTACAATGTGTGTACAGGCGGCGCGGTGGTGTAGTGGTTAGCACTGTCGCCTTGCACCTCCAGGGTCTGGGTTCGATTCCCCGGCCAGGCTCGATTCCCGTCTCTGTGTGCATGGAGTTTGCATGTTCTCCCCGTGCTTGGTGGGTTTCCTCCGGGTACTCCGGTTTCCTCCCACAGTCCAAAGATATGTAGGTTAGGCTAATTGGCGTTTCTAAATTGCCCGTAGTGTGTGATTGGGTGTGTGAGTGTGTGTATGTGTGTGTGCCCTGCGATGGATTGGCACCCTGTCCAGGGTGTACCCCGCCTAGTGCCCAAAGTCTCCTGGGATAGGCTCCAGGTCCCCCGCGACCCTGAACACAGGATTAAGCGGTATAGAAAATGAATGAATGAATGTGTGTACAATTTGGAATGTAGTAAATCATGTTAAATTGGCTATGGGTTAATGTCCTTGGTTAAATGTTTTAATAGAATCACCTTCCTTTCATGTGAAATACGTTGTGGTTGTGTGCATCTGCAATAAAATGCAGTTCCTCTATGGAGGTTAATTTACTAAAGAGATTGAGGAGGTAGATCATTGCAAAATGTGGCCACATCACCGCCTTCTAAAGCCTATTAATCTTTTCTCTGGAGTCCAGGATTAAAAAATCAGCCTGCTGATCTGGTAATAGCTATTTAGGTCACTAGGCCTGTGGGACACTTTTAAATAGTGGAGCAAGGGACGAGAGCTGGGACTGCTCTGACCTGTTCCATTGAACTCGCACACATACTTATACCACTCTGCAGTAGTAGTTCAGGGGCAAATCAACATGTTTATAGGCTTAATGACAAAAAAGAAAAGTCAAGCCTGACCACACACAGAGCACGAAAACGCCTTTATTTATGAATAGGGTTGTTGGTGCTGAGGTTTATAAAAGAAAAGGGGAAGCACATATTGTGAATGGTGTATTACATGAATGTATCTACTGTATTCTGTCAACACTGACCTCTTGAAGAGACATAAACTGCTGTCGTTTTCATTCAACTTTTGTTGTCTGCGAAATCTCTACAACAATGAATCTGAGTCAAAGAAGAGCACACACAGTCATTGAAATATTCGGTCACTGTGGACTGTGAAAAGAAAATGTTAAAAGGGCTCACAGTTGTCAAACAAGGTTGTGATATCATCTGTCCTCAACTTATGCAAGGCACTAGAGGTAACCTGCTTGTGTACAGTGGGACAAAAAAGTATTTACTGTAATCAGCCACCAATTGTGAAAGTTCTCCCACTTAAAAAGATGAGAGAGGCCTGTAATTTTCATCATAGGTATACCTCAAGAAAATAAGAAAAAGGATTTTTAATGAATTAATTGGTAAATTCCTCTGTAAAATAAGTATTTGGTCACCTACAAACAAGCAAGATTTCTGGCTCTGTAACTGTAACTTCTTCTTTAAGAGACTTCTCTGTCCTCCACTCGTTACCGGTATTAATGGCATCCGTTATAAGTATAAAAGACACCTGTCCACAACCTCAAACACACTCCAAACTCCACTATGGCCAAGACCAAAGAGCTGTCAAAGGACACCAGAAACAGAGTTGTAGGCCTGCTCCAGGCTGGGAAGACTGCAATAGGTAAGCAGCTTGGTGTGAAGAAATCAACTGTGGAAGCAATTGTTAGAAAATGGAAGACATACAAGACCACTGATAATCTCCCTCGATCTGGGGTTCCACGCAAGATCTCACCCTATGGGTTCAAAAAGATCACAAGTGCCACACGTGTCCCCCTTCTTAAGCCGGTACATGTCCAGGCCTGTCTGAAGTTTTCTAGAGAGCATTTGGATGATCCAGAAGAGGACTGGGAGAATGTCATATGGTCAAACCAAAATAGAACTTTTGGTAAAAACTTAACTTGTCATGTGTGGAGGAGAAAGAATGCTGAGTTACATCCAAAGAACACCATACCTACTGTGAAGCATGGGGGTGGAAACATCATGCTTTGGGGCAGTTTTTCTGCAAAGGGACCAGGACGACTGATCAGTGTAAAGGAAAGAATGAATGGGGCCATGTATTGTGAGGTTTTGAGTAAAAAAAAAAAAAAAACTCCTTCAATCAGCAAGGGCATTGAAGATGAAACATGGCTGGGTCTTTCAGCATGACAATGATCCCAAACACACCGCCCAGGCAATGAAGCATTTCAAGGTCCTGGAGTGGCCTAGCCAGTCTCCAAATCTCAACCCCATAGGAAATCTTTGGAGGGAGTTGAAAGTCCATGTTGCCCAGCGACAGCCCCAAAACATCACTGCTCTAGAGGAGCATCTGCATGGAGGAATGGGACAAAATACCAGCAATAGTGTGTGAAAACCTTGTGAAGACCTCTGTCGTTGCCAACAATATTTTGTTATTGACCAAATACTTATTTTCCACCATAATTTGCAAAGAAATTCTTTTAAAATCCTACAATGTGATTTTTTTGGATTTTTTTTTTTTTCCCTTATTTTGTCTCTCATTGTTGAGGTATACATATGGTGAAAATTACAGGACTCTCTCATCCTTTTAAGTGGGAGAACGTGCACAATTGGTGGCTGACTAAATACTTTTTTGGCCCACTGTATACTCCTAACAGATGGGAAAAGTAAACAAATTCTGTACTCGAGTAAAAGAAGACGTCCTCCATTTACTGCTGTACCTAAGTAAAAGCACAGAAATACTTTTTATTTTTTACGTACGATTATTCAGAAATATCGAATGTACAGGGCTTGTATTAGCTCACACTAGCCTTTTATATGATAGAAATATCCCTCCCTCTCTCTCTCTCTCTCTCTCTCTCTCTCTCTCTCTCTGCTTCTGAATAGGGGTGGGTATCATTTGGGTTTTTTTCGATACCGGTGCCAAATCGATACTTTTAAAATGGTACCGGTGCCTGAAGCGATACTTTACAAAAGCCACAAAATTATGGTGAATGACTCAAGAATACATTTTTATTGAACAAAAAATGTAATGCTTAAAATTGAACAATATATTAAAAGTTTAAAGTATACAGTATATGAATATATAAGCTTCAAATTTTTGCAATTATTTTGCAGAAATTTCACCATATTTGCCTTTTCTGTCAAAATACGACACCTTTCCTGACTTATTGCCCTGCACAGGACATGCATAGCCTTCTTTACAATGGTAAATGTGGTCACTGTTGTAGTACTACTAGTACTAGCTGGAAAGCCATAATTATAAACAGAATCCATGTTACATTAGTATTTTACAAATCGTTTGACCATGTGTTAGCATGAATGCAAGTTTTGCATTTTGCTATTAACATTATATTATCCTACTACTAACTTGTGGAAAGGCTGTCGTCATTATAATCGGCGGACTCCTTTTTGCTCCGGTTGGTATGACTAGGACTGGCATGCGCGATAACCATATCGCAAGGAGTTGCGATAAATACTTTATTTGCCAAGCATTTGTGTGTCCAAATTTGACCAATCAGATGGGCCCTTACTATGTTTATACCCGCTTATATTGCTATATATTATTTATATATTTATACTTCATTCTGTCGCGAACTAACCCCTTATGATCAGAAGACTTAGCGATTAGCCGTTAGCCCTTTATAGACGGTAAACCCAAACGCGGAAGCAAGCGAGTAGGCAGGATAACTACGCGAATTAGTTTAAGGACTCTCACAGAAGGGGAGCAAGGGAAAGACACACATTTAACCCGCGTCCTATAAACACACACTCGAATCAGAAAGTAAACAATCTGAACCGACATGGCGAACTCCGTGACTAAGCTCTATGCGCTGGTTTGTTTACTCCTCTTATACTTCCGGGTTCGCACCCGCATTACTTCCGGGTCCTAGTGCCGGTCGCGGAGCGAGTGTGTGTGCGTGCGTGCGTGTGTGTGTGACAAATAGTATTTAAAAAATTTTTTTTTGTTTAATAATATTTATTTTTATTAAAAAAAAACAGGCAAGCCAAAGAGAATATTTTGTTTAAAAGATGCTCTTGTTTTAAGACACTATTGATGTCCCTAAATTGTAGTGTATTATTTGGACATGTACCGCAGAGTTTTAATTTATGCATGAATACTCAGGGTGAAATCGTTCTCAAAATCAGTCTCACTTTCTGTTCCAAGACAATTTCCCCCAAGGTTTCCTTCCAACAACAAAAATAGCTTCAGGAACTCTTTGCTTCAGCTGAATATGTTTTTGCTTTTAGTAGACTTGTTACATTGTTCAGATCATGAATATTTACTACGTATATGAATGGATGCCTACAAATCTTACAGATTCGATCTTTTCATTATAGATGAAACATGTATTTTGATGAGGTCTGGTTGAATATTTCTCTCTGCCCTGTATAAGAAATTGCTCCTTACAGTGTGACTTGACTTGTGCCTACTTCAAATCAACAGCAAATCAGTACATATGAACAAGACTAGGCAAGTTTAGTTTCGTCAGACTGCCTTTTAACTGTTAATTTTGGCAGTACATGATCTCTGGTTTGATGTTAGAATCGGATTGGTATTTTTATAACTTAAAATATCATATATTTGTATATAAAAATATAAATCCTCATAAAATGGCTTGTTTGCAAGATATTCTGCTCTGTGTTCATTAACCGAATTATGAGGCGTGTGTATGTGGTGTGTATGTGGTGTGTATGTGGTGTGTGTGTGTGTGTGGTGTGATGCCCCCTGCATCCCTTGTGGGTGTGGATTTCAACAAGGGGAAACCGTTCACTTGGGTAGAGTCCAGAAGACATTTCCTGTTAGTAAACTCCCTTACTGTAAATCATGGAGCTGTGTGTTGCAGCCTGGGGAAACCCATCAACTGACACTACTTACTGGCTCACTGACAATTATCAGATTTACTCCTAGTGTCAAAACCTGGTACTGAAGTGGTATCGAAGCAAATTGGTTGGTGTTGATGTTCAGTACAGAGCAAGAGGAATGTTAGAAAGTCAAAGATAACTTGAAATTTTTGAATTAAATGTTAAATACTAGAAAGGGAATTGTACTGTAATGAACTAGACAAAGTCAGTATTTGGTGTGGCAAGTTATATTTTTAAGAAGCATGAATAGTTTTATAAGAAAATAGGCCGGTAGAATAGACTATCATGTTTGTTTCTTAATTCAGCATTTATGTCCCCTGAATAAGCGGTCTCCTGGACTAATATACAGTATTGCTTTCTTGCTAGCATGTTTCTGCAACATTTTAATTTTCTGTTGGAGCTATGAAATATTTTTGTTCTGACTCTGTAATGCAGAAGTCCTAAAATAAACATCTCTAGCACAATAAAAAAAAATCTGCATGCAGATTTGACATGCACTGTGTTAAAGTGTAACAATGCCAGATAAATAAACCGATCTCCATTTCTGACATGTTAAAACATTATGTTGACAGTTTTCAGGGTGTGCGCAGTCTCACGGGCAAATTTCTGGAAGTCTAGAACTGATTTCCTGAATTTTGAGTTAGTGCCTGTCAACAATAATAACCACCAAGCGCTAATGATCCACCAAGCCTGGGAGAAAAGCTGTTCCAAACTGTTAGCGATTGGAGACGGCTCTCCATAAATGCCCTGCTTCATGTACAGTGTAAGCACCCATGTCAGGTCGTGTCCATGTACATGTCGTTGTTTTTTTTTTTCTTTTTTAAGAACAAACAAGTTTGGTGATTTCTTTTTTCAGTGAGTTAGAAAATATGGCATTAAAAGTGAAAAGCCAATACGTTCATTATATTTTTTCAATTTATGTATTTAGCTATTTACACAATACATATAGTCAACACCGCTGCTTATAAAATGCAACAGCTGGACAATCATGTGGTGTAATGCATAGAACCACGTAGCTACGGATCAGCAGCTTCAGTTAACATTCATATCAAATATCAGAATGAAGCTTTTCTGATCATGTTATAACTGCATAAAAAAAGATTTTTGGTCTAGTCTAGTCAGTGTAGTCTCTGTATAGAATTCATTTGAGTGTTTGCATAGGATTCATGAAGTGCTCGGATTTAGCTCATGCTCAAAAAAAAGTGATGAATAGATTACACTATTCCAGATCGAACCTAAATAAAGATTATTCTATTGCCTCACTTATTTGTGAAAGGTGCACATGCTAAGTAGGAACTCTTGCTCATATTTCTTGTCTGTCGAGATATTATAGAAAATGTATTCAGTTACATATATATATATATATATATATATATATATATATATATATATATATATATATTTTTTTTTTTTTTTTTTTTTTGGTAATTAATGTATGTTCACCCTGACTTTTTCTAATCCTGCAGATGGTGTGCTCTAAACTATCCGCACAACATTACTTTTAAAATTATTTGCTAAGTTTTTTTAGAATTGTAACAAAATCTGGAAAAAAAATGTATATTGAATCGGGAGATTTATACATGTAAAATGGCCATGCTAACAGAATCACAATACCAATCAAATTAGCACCTAGGTATCGCGATATGGTTTGAATATACGGCGACTTCCATCCCTCAGTAAATATTTAACTGTTATTTAAATGCTTATGGAAAAGAGATCGTTCCTGACTGTAAGCTTGCTTTGCTTGGCTGTTCTGACTCAGGGATTGACCCCACCATGTGGAGTCGTCTCTCACGTTTGGAACGACAGTGGCTAAGAGGATCATTTTGATAAAGTGGAAGGTGACATGTTAAGGTAGGGGTGGGTTGTGTTTATTTATGTTCTTCTTCTGTGTTGTGAAATACAGAAAAAAAAATATTTAAAAAGTTTTAGTGTTTCAGAAGCAGATGCTTCCTTGGAATTTCCACAAATGACACTCTAGGCAATGGCCAGGCAAGATTCAGCCAGTCAATTGTACAGTTTTAGTTGGCCTGTGTCAACTGTAGCCTCATGTTCTTGTTTGAGACGATTGGAATGCAGTGTGTTCTTCTGCTCTGCTTATGTAATGATATGCATGGCGGTACCCTTTCCGCTGACCGCAGTTGTAAAAAGTGGTTATTTTGAGTTTCTGTAGACTTCCTTTCAGCTCAGGCCAGTCTCGCCACTCTCTTCTGACTCCTCTTTTCTCAGGACATTTCGAACTGGAACTTTTGCTGAATAGATGTTTTTGGTTTTTCACACAATCAACTCCAGATTGTAACACTGCTCCTGGCGGCGTGTCATGTGGGAACTGGTCATGATGGATGCATCACATCATGCACTTTCTTTCTATCCTGATGAACCTGTCACTCTGGAATAGGGTCAATCGGGACACCCGGACTATTTGACCTTTTTCCATTGCTTCAAAGTTTAATCTTTATGCTCCCTAAAAAAATTGCCTTTTGCTCTGATTAGTCTCACTAACAAGTGGCTTTCTTATGGCCACACAGCTGTTTAGTCCAGAATCTGAGTTCTCATCACACTGTGTGGATATGGAAATATTCTTACTTTCATGTTTTGTTTTTTTTTTTGTTTTTTTACTATGCAAAGTGTTTAAGTGATCTCCAATCTTTTTTTTTTAACCATATTTCTTTTCACAAAGTTGGAATCCTTTCAGTTTTTGATAATCTATTGAAGAGTTCCAGTAATTTCAAATGAAATGAAATGATAATGCTGTTGCCAGAAGATTTCAGAGATTTCAAGGAGCCTTTTTTTTCCCATGTGTTTCAGGAGATGCGTTGGAGGAGGGTCTCCAGAGTCGCTCTGTCTCTGCTTCCAGTCTGGTGACCCCCATTTCAGCTGCTGCCATGGCATCGGGCATGGAGCTGCCCAGGAAACGAAAGGGCAGCACCGACAAGTGAGTGTGTTTTTATTTTTATAAACAAGTGCATAATGAGACGTGTTTCCATTTCATATTGGTGAAGGCTACCTGTTCATTTAGTTTGTGTTAATCACTGAGCTACTTTGTTACCAGGGAAACAAAATCAGTATCCGTGCTGGATGAAGAGATGGAGGATGAACAGGAAAGGTACTCTCTCTCTCTCTCTCTCTCTCTCTCTCTCTCTCTCTTTTTGAGTCACCAGTCCTTATCTAAATGGTTAATGTTTCACTGTCTTGCCTTTTTTTTTTTTTTTTTTTTAGGTCAGAAGGGGATGACCCACATGTGAAAATTAAGTGTTTCAGGTACTGAGAACCAATTCCATCATTTTGTTTCACCTACAGTATCCATCACCCATTTCTTCATATTTCTTCACTTTTTTTTCTTCAATTCAGTCTATACAAGTACACAAAAAGGAAAAAGGATGTTCATAAAATGATGAGTGATACCATTATTGTCTTAGCTTTGCACATCAATCTTTAATTTTTGAAAATTGTTTTGTCCGTTCGTTTAGTATGCTAATTAGGCCTTCAATGGCATTGAGATCATGTGACCTGAGACCTAATTTTTGGGTCTGAGATTTTTCCGTAGCTCCTTTTTACCCATTTAAAAGTTTACAAGTTTAAAGCATAACATAGTAACATTCTTTTCTTTGCATATCCCTGCTTGTAAGGAAGAACACAGGGTCAGTTAAAAGGCAGTTAATGGCCTTTGATTAGCACATTTGAGCCATCACTGCCTTTACTTTATTCTTTTAAAACTTTTATGTATTGGCTACTTTGATTGTGGAACTTTTAATTGTAACAATGTTTTCCTGGCATGCATTAAGGCATCTGAACAAGGTCTTAAAGGCACCGTGTATTCAAACACTGTTGATCTCCTTTCCTGATTCTAAACTGCAGGGTTGTGTTAAATTGATAAGATCATTTTGATAGATTTATGTTTTGTCATGCATGTCAATTTAGTCCAAGCGGTTGATGTAAATTTCACTTTTTTAATTCAAATTCTTCTTTGTTCATCTTTTGGGATGATCATTGGCTATCACGAATATGGAAACTGTATTTAAGAGAAATCTCATTTGTTCATTTATTTATTTCATTTTTAACTGAAAGTGATTCTATATGGCTCATTTAATAGGCAGTATCTTCTTACCTGTTATTGGATCCAAGATTTAATCAGACAGATAAGCAATAACAACAGTATGAGACAGATAATATTTAACCATCTGACCTAATTAATCTTTCAGTTGTCTGGGGGCGCTAGTGTGCGAGTGTATGGAGTAGACGTGTGTTAACACAGCTCCTCTTCATTATATTAATAATTTAGGATTACATACCAGATATTTAAAAAATTTGAAGCCAGTCAACCAGTTTTACCTCTCTGAATCTCTGATTGACATAATAATTCGCAAGGTTAGTCATGTCGAAGGCAATTCAGTCTAAACTTACTGCTAGCCATAAAACTAAAGAGGCTAATGTTAGCTCTCCGTCTGTGGCTAGCAAGCTAACCCGCTCGGAGTCTTCTCACTCAGCGGAGATGTCACTGGCCATGTGCAGAGAGCTTTGTAAAGAGATGTCAGAGGCCATTCTTCGCGGCATTAACGAACGTTTCGACGCATTTGAGGTAAAATTTCAGTCTCTTTTGACCTCTCAAGCCGACCTGGAGTCTCGGGTAGTCACTCAGGAGCAAGCTGTCAGTGACCATGAAACCCGGATTCAACTTCTGGAAAAGAAATGTTCCGAATTGACCAGCGCTAACAAGCAACTGCAAACTAAAGTTTTTGACTTGGAAGCACGTTCCCGCAGAAATAACATAAAATTGTGGGCATTCCAGAAGGAGAAGAAAGCGGCAAACCCACAGAATTTGTCTCCAAGTTGATTTCCAAACTGTTCTCAGCGGAACATTTCCCAAAGCCTGTGTCTATTGACCGTGCTCACCGCTCGCTCCAGCCAAAGCCGGCACCGGGCGCCAATCCGCGCACTATCATGGCGCGTGTTCATCATTATCAACAGAGGGAACTGATCATTCGCCTCGGTAGACAACAACCTCTGGAATATAACGGGAAGAGAATCTTCATCTTCCCGGACTACACAAACGAGGTATTGACGCAGCGCCGCGCTTTTCGTGATGTGCTGCGAGTCCTTCGAGACACAGGTGTCAAACACAGCCTACGTTACCCGGACAAGCTTCACATCCATCATCCAAACGGAGCACCCACCATCTTTACAGACCCAAAAGAGGCAACACGGTTTGTGGAAGAGAATTATTCTCGTTCAGAGGTTGTCAAATAATAAGTATTTTTTTTTATTCGTGGCAAGTAACTGGTTGTGCCAAGTGAATTCTTGAACTGGTTGAACTGGTCCAATTCATGTTAAAGATGGGAGTCTTAAGTTGAGTCCAACGTAATAATTATAGACTTTACACTGATGTTTCACAATCTTTACCTTCATAATTTGTGTACATCACTGAAGAAGCATCAATATATGTACATGTATATATGTGTATTTTTTTTTTGTCAATGTTTTATATCAATATAATTGTTTTCTTTCAGCCAGTTACTTATATTACACTCCCATTATGTTCAGTTATTTTATACTGGTATGTATATAGTTTCTTTTCATCTTCATCGAGAGGTTCTGTTTCTATACTGTAGGTGTTTAAGGTAGTTTTTGCAGTTATTGTTCTTAAGTAGCTCAGTAGCCAATCGCCCAGCAGCTCCTTCTGTTCTGATGAAAAGAGTCGCGCTTTGCCTATGTAGGCTTTTGTTATTGTGGATATATGTTGTCTTTGTCTTAGAGTTTTTATTTTTATTTTGTTTTCATTTACCTTCTTTCTTTAGTTGCATGATGCTGCCAGGTATTCACCATCATTCTTATTGTAAGCATGCAATTAATGTAATGTCCTGTCTATCCCTAAATGCACAGGTTTCAACAGGGTGTTAGGGTGGGTAGTCATCATCTCACTTTGGTTTCCTGGAACGTCAGGGGAATGGGTCATGTTATTAAGAGGGGCAAGGTTTTTAAACACCTTAAGTCCCTTTCAGCAGATATAATTTTTCTACAAGAAACCCATATTAAAACCACAGAACAACGAAGATTAAGATGTAACTGGATTTCACAGGTTTACCAATCACCCTTTACTTCCAAAGCCCGAGGCGTTGCCATTCTCTTTCGCAAAAATGTTCCCTTTCAGCTTACTAATTTGCGCACAGACCCAAATGGAAGATATATTATTATTTCTGGCAGTATCAACTCAATCCCTGTTACTTTCCTCAACATATACGGTCCAAATTTTGATGACCCATTATTTTTTAAAAAGGTTTTTAATCTGCTTTCAGATGACAATAAAACAAACATTATAATCGGAGGGGACTTTAATTGTGTTTTGGATCTAGTGGATTTAATTGTGTTTAGATAGATTATCCTCTTGTCCCCCACCCAATATTGCTTCACCTCAAACTTTAAATAATTTAATCAAATCTAGGAATCTCGTTGACATCTGGAGACTTCAACATCCCACAGATAAAGATTACTCCTACTATTCTCACGTTCATAGATCCTACAGTAGAATCGACTACTTCCTGGTGGATTCTAATTTAATTAAAAGTGTGAATAACACCAAATATCACAGCATACTTATCTCTGATCATAGTCCCCTTCTAATGACCGTTGATTTTAACCTTCCCAAACAACCCTACTCATGGCGTTTCAACCCCTTGTTATTAGCTGACAATAAATTTCGTGAAAACATGGCAGTGAAGATAAGTGAGTTTATTGAAACAAACGACACAGGGGAGGTCTCAGATTCAACTCTCTGGGAAACACTTAAGGTGGTAATGCGTGGTCATATAATTTCTTATGAATCTTCTGTTAGAAAGGAAAGGGACAAGCGTCTAACAGAAATTGAAAGCATCCTTCCCATGCTTGAATCAGCATACCAAATTTCAAAATCCCCATCAGAGTTTAACGAAATTGTGAAGTTTAAATACGAATATAACTGCATTCTAGGATGTCAGGTTAATAAATCACTTCTTAAACTGAAACAAAAGCAATTTGAATTAGGAGACAAGCCGCAGAAACTGTTAGCTCAGCAACTTAAAGGCTCTCAAGCTACTCGGTCAATTTATAGAATTAAATCAAATTCAGGAGTTTTGCTTACCAACCCTAAGGACATCAACAACAGGTTTAGAGAGTTCTATAGTGACCTCTATTCCTCTAAATGTAATGTCGCACAATCTGACCTAGATATCTTTTTTGACTCTCTGGATAATCCAAGGCTCAGCGATTTGGCTAGGGAAGAATTGGACTCTGATTTTACCAAGGAAGAACTACTTTCGGTGATTAAATCATTTCCTTCCGGGAAGGCTGCGGGACCTGATGGATTTTCTAGCGAATATTATAAAGCATTTTCAGACTTACTAACTCCATTATTACTCAGAATGATTTGTCATTCCGCAAAAGAGAAGAAATTACCCAAAACCTTGTACGAGGCTAATGTCTGTCTCTTACTGAAAAAAGGAAAAGAAGACAGTGACCCCGCCAATTATAGGCCAATTGCTCTTCAAAACGTTGACAGAAAAGTTATCACAAAGGTGCTAGCAAACAGATTGAGTAAATATCTTACATCTATTATTCATCCTGATCAGACTGGGTTTATTCCAGGAAGGTTTTCCTTCTTTAATGTCAGACGACTACTTAATACAATATACGCAGATCATGGCATGACTAATCAAACAGCTATTGTATCCCTAGATGCACAGAAGGCTTTCGACCAGATAGAATGGCCATATATGCTTGAGTCGTTGCGGCGTTTTGGCATTGGTGAATTATTCATCTCTTGGGTAAAAATAATTTATAAAAGTCCAGTATGCTCAATTATAACCAACGGTGATAAGTCAGTTTCATTTCCTCTACATCGTTCGGTTCAACAAGGTTGCCCTCTTTCACCTGCTCTTTTTGCTATTGCACTGGAGCCGCTTGCCTTAAAAATCAGAGGTCACCCTGATATTGAAGGCCTAACAGTGGGTGGCACTGAAACACTGATTAGTTTATATGCTGACGACATACTGTTATTTATCCAAAATGTAGAAAAATCAGTTCCTAATTTGTTGGAATTAATTAATTCATTCGGTAGATTGTCAGGTTATACCATCAACTGGACAAAAAGTGATCTCATGCCACTGTCGGGTATCTATAGCCCAGGTTTCCTTGAAAATATATCATTTAAGATAGTAAGCGACCAGATCACTTACCTGGGCTTAAGAATTCCCAAAAATCCTAAATTAATATTTAAACTAAATTTTTTAGAGTTCACATCTAGGTTAAAGCAGAATATAGATTGCTGGAAAATTCTCCCTTTGTCTATGATTGGCCGTATTAACTCCATTAAAATGGTGTCCCTTCCCAGATTTCTTTATTTGTGTCAAAATTTACCTATCTTTCTCACATCTGCATTTTTCAAAACCTTGGATTCAGTTATTCTTTCTTATATCTGGAATTATAAAACTCCCAGGATATCCAAAGCTCACCTGCAAAAGCCCAAATCTCAGGGTGGACTTGGCCTTCCAGTGTTTAGACAGTATTATTGGGCTGCTAATGCAAGAGCATTAATGTATTGGAACACCTGCAGCACAATGGATCATGCCTCTGATTCCCCTTTATGGGTAAAAATGGAAGCTAACTCAGTTGGTGACTCTTCCTTACAGGCCTTGCTGTTTTCTAAGCTGGGTAAACCTAACTCTCTTGCTAATCTAAATTATACAACAAGAAACTCTATCAGAATTCTCAACCAGATGAAGAAGGTGCTCAATATCCCAGATACGTCAGTAAGAACCCCTATCTGTTTTAATCATTCTTTCCTGCCACCATGGTCAGACAAATGCTTCAATGCCTGGAGTAGGAGTGGACTAACTACCATCCAAGATCTTTATATTAATGGTAAATTTGCCTCCTTTGATCAGATAAGGGAGAAATTCCAGCTTCCCAATTCACATTTTTTCCGCTATTTACAAGTAAGGCATTATGTCAGAGATAAAATAAAAAACTTTGAAAATATACCAATCCAACATCCTTTCATTGACGTCTTGGTGCGGCCTCCTGACTCCAGACAGTTGGTCTCAGTGTTTGTGTCTGTTTTCATCAGTCAAATTAAAACACCTACTGATCATCTACGAAAGGCATGGAGTAGCGAGTTGGGCATCAACCTGTCTGAATCCTTGTGGATTGAAATCATGGCCAGAATGCATTCTTGTTCCATTAACAATAGACACCATTTAATTCAGTTTAAAGTCGTACACCGTCTTCACTACTCAAAGTCTAAACTGCACAAGATTTATCAATCTGTTTCAGCTCAATGTGACAGGTGTAAAATTTCAGAGGGTACCTTGTCACACACTTTCTGGCATTGTCATACACTTACAGGATATTGGTCAGACATTTTTTCTTGGTTTTCCAAAGCATATGGCAAAGATATTAGTCCTCATGCTGAACTAGCAATCTTTGGTTGTTCAGAATCAACGCTGCATCTACCTAAAGCCTTACAGAAATCTTTGATGCTTGGTATGAACACCGCCAAAAGGCTAATTTTAACAGACTGGAAATCTCACTCTCCGCCATCTTTTCAAAGGTGGATTTTGGAAATGGCGTCTATTATCCGGATGGAAAAATTAAGGTACACGCGATCCAAATCCTTGGATAAGTTTTTAGATATTTGGGGTCCGTTTCTTGCCTATTTGGATAAGGACAAAGACAGGAATACTGTTCATATTTAACAATTTATAATTTACTGATGCATGTTTTACATTTATTGTACCCACCTGGCAGCTTAGTTATTTATTTTTTAAGTTTTATTTATTTATTTATTTATTTTTAAGTGTATGTGCGCAATCATTTAATTGTTAGTTTTGGTGTTTTTTTTTTTTTTCCTTTGTTATTTTTCAGGTGCTGTGTGTAGTAAATGTGTAGTTATGTTTTTGTTAATAATGTAAAATTAATAAATATAATAAAAAAAATTTAAAAAAAATCTTTCAGTTGTCTTCTGCATTTTACTGATGCCCAGTTACTAGGGCTGGGCCGATAAACGATATCATATCGAATCGCGATTTATTTGATTTTAAAAACGATGAAACGCTATAGACATTTTTTGCTCGATATGGATTCATCTAAGAGCCAATCACACAGCAGAACAACACGACAACAACCAATCAGCGTGCAGCTTGCGCGTGCCGTGCAGGTCAAAGTTAATTTCCTGCCACACTTTGCGAAGCAAACTTGACACCAGGACGACGACAAAAAAATAAATAAAAATGAGTGGAAGCAGCGACGAAAGTGAATCTAACCTCGAGTTATTATCCAAAGATGTTGAAATTGTCGACAAAAAAGGTAGCACGAACTCCGTTATATGAACGCATCACCCACACGACCACACTGAGAGCATGAACATGCGGGCCGATGCTACTCCGTCAACTAGCAGGGTTAGCAGTGGGGCTGTACCAAAGCAGATATCGATCGTGTCGTCTTTCATGGCCATTGCACTTTATGAAAGGTGTCCAAAAGGAGCAAGGATATAACCAGGGCCGTTTCTAACTTTCTAGCGAAAGATATGATGCCTCTAAGCACACGAGGCTGAAGTTAGCTCCTTATTCGCAACTTCCGATTCGTTTGGCTCCTTATTGCGCAGCGTCTCATTTTACGGCTCGAAGTATAGCCTCGTGTTCACGTTGCCGAATGCTGCGCAGTTTATCAATAAAACATTATTTTGGTGACTTAAACCAATCTGGCCAAGCAAATATGAACTATACAACACCTAGCAGGTACCCAACTATATAGTAATAGTGAAATTGTCATGGCCCAGATTGATAGCTGCATAATTCCTTCCATTTTTGTTGTCATTGCATGTTTAAGCCATTATGTCAGTTTATTGGGGCCGTGTGAAATAGCCTTCATTTAACTCTGAATTGTGAGATAAAGACAGCCCTAGTGTGTGTGTGGTCTAAATGTTGTGTCTCATTATTGTTTAAAAATCTCAAAACGTTAATATATCACAAGATACTTTTTATCATCACAAACAAGTATTTTTTTTTTTTATAAAAATCTTTGCCTTGTAAAGATTCTGAGCATGTGCCTATAGTATCTTAATTTTTAAGGCCAAATCTGTCATCTGTTTTTGTTAATAAACTATACTTTAAAATGTAATTTAATGAACCCTTTAATTTTTGTGGCTTCAGTTTAAGTTGTTGAACATTGATGTTCAATAAATAATCATAGATAGTAGATAGTGTGTGTTGGCTTCAATTAATCAATCAAGTAATGCACCCTTCATTCAAAAATCTCTCAATTGTGAGCATATTTACTGTACAAAACCTGTCAGTGAACTATGAGGGCAAAAAAAAATAAATAGTTTATTAATCGAAATCGAGTTAAAATGTTCAATTAATCGAGATTTTGATTTTAGGCCAAATCGCCCAGCCCTACCAGTTACTGATATATTTGCCGAGATTGTGTCTTTTTCTATTATTGGGTATGATTTCTCAGACTAGGATTTGTTTAACCCAAGAAATGTACAGTGTTCTTTGAAGGCCAGGAGAAATAGTCATTGGTCTTACTTTTAACCGGTAAAGAAAGAGAACAGTGAGGAAGGAGGGCTTCACTCGTTGAGGGACATTATCTACACTGCAAACATTGCTATTAGAGAGAGCCAAATAGAGGAAATTTAAAGGAAATTTTAATTGCACTTATTGCATTTGTACCTTTTGAGTAGGGTGACCAAATGTCTCGTGTAATTATTGTGAGAATTCTCTAATCTGAATATGTCTGTATCACATACGGAAGACAATTTGCCCTTCGTCCATAGGGAACCTCACAGCCAAATTGAGAAAAGACGACGGGACAAGATGAATAACCTGATCGACGAACTGTCGGCCATGATTCCCACGTGTAACCCCATGTCCCGTAAGCTCGACAAACTCACTGTTCTGCGCATGGCTGTGCAACACCTCAAGTCACTCAAAGGCACGTTTCCTTTAAGATTTAGGCTGAATCCCAATTCTATGTTCTACCCCTTCCCCTAACCCTCGCCCCTTCCCCTTGTCCCTTGAAACGAAGTGGAAAGGCGAAGGGTTTAAATATTTCCCCTAAGAAATGGGACACCACTACAACACTGTTATACGTCATCATACGTTGTCACTAGTTCCTAATGTTACGTTAGAGGACATGCGCCGATGTTTATCACACATTCCAATAAGAGAGAGATTACTCACTCCCAAAGTTTTTTTGCGCCGTATTTCGATTTTTAAAAAAGTTGCTCATTTTTATCACGAACACGGATGAGCCTTCGGGTTTCCTCAGCCGTCCCTATACAGAATATAAATTACAAAACTGTGGTCACGTTGCAATAAGTAAGAATAGTGTAAGCACCGTTCATTTACATGTACACATATGGCCGTAAGCTAAACACACAATGCGTTATCAAATGCTCGGCAAACTGCCGTGCTACTGAACTTTCATATTTGTTTGTAGCATGCAGTAAAGTGTATGTGACATAAAAATATATATTTGTAATATCGTGCAATCTGTGCTATCCGCTAGCAAACTTTAGCGATTTCTTTGCAAACGTTTCTTTACAGAACATCACCATAAACACAAGACTAGAGGTAATATACATATAATGAAAACTTGTCATAAAAATCTTTATTAATGGCAAAAATTACTTAACATTTATGTCTCTGCTTACTCGAGTGAGCAGCCATGTTGAAAATTTCGCTTAGCCCTTCGTTTGAAGTGAGGTCCCGAAAAATTGACGTTTGGAGGGCTATCTGGCCCTTCCCCCTACCCCTCCAACCAAAAGAGAAATGAGACACCCCTTCACGTGAACGCGCCAGACGGAGGGGTAGGGCTAAGTGTAGGGGTAAGGGGTAGAAATGGGATTCAGCCTTACATTTCTCCTCATTAGCATTACCTAACAGCAGTACATAATTTTTCTGACTGTAGTTTTTCTTTTTTTGCCAGGTGCATCTAGCTCCTTTGCCGAAGCCAACTACAAGCCTTCGTTCCTTCCGGATGATGAGCTCAAGCACCTTGTTCTCAGGGTAATCCAGGGACCAGAGTGATTCTTGCATATTTGATTGCACTACGTTACTGAATGGACATACAACTTTACAGATTAATTTCTTTGGTTCATTTACCCCATTTTCTGAGTAATCCAATGCTAACTGTCGTCTATACCTGGGAGCTAAGCTACTATTTAATCTGGTTGGGAGAGATGCCATAGTGTCAATCACAGTGTCTCTACTCAATCACTGACGTCTGAGCTCATGTAGGCAGAACAGGATAGATCCGTGTTTCTTAACCCTGGTCCTGGAGGACACTGTGTCCTGCAGATTTGAATGTTTTTCTTCCTCTGTCCTGCCAGCTTCGTTTCGATGAAGGTTGTTAATTAGCTGATTCGTGTACTGATAGCTGAAAAAAACACTCCAATGTGCAGGGCAGGTAATCTTCCAGAACCACGGATCCCCGAGAACCACTTGAGTAGAAGGTGATTTCCTCTAAGAGTGTCATGCTGCCCTGCAAAGCATATGTCAGCCATTCAGTCTGACTCACTGAGGTATAATGTAATAGGGGAGGTATTATAATAATAGGTATAGCTAGGGGAGATGTGGCTAGAAAGAAAAAGGTATATTAAAACAAGCAATAAATCATGTTCATACAAATAATTAATGGACATTGGATGGATCTACAGACTCAATTTATTAAAAATATTTTAATTTGCGTTTGAGGAGGTAAAGCGTCGCTATTCCACTATAATTCCTCAGGTGGCATGCTATAAACTGTGATAAATGGAACAAAAAAATGCTTAGTATCAAATTATTATAAAATCATGACACTTAAAAAATTGCAATACAAATCAAATCTACACCTCGGTATCGTGATATATCGGATGGGCCCTGGTGATTTAATTTGTTTTTTTGTTTTTTTATCTATTTACAAACTTAATAATAGTTTGTTAAATGTCCTGTTACCCCATTCACATGTCAGGTGTGAGATCATGACCAGAACTTATAATTAATTTAAAGACGACATACCCTGTGTAAAACCTGTAGCTCTGAAATACAAAACTGGTTTAAGGATTGTTTTTTTTTTTTGGCCAGCTTTAGTGTACAGAGAGAGAGTTTGGTGTACTGCATGTCCTCTGTCGTCCAGCTGCTCTTTGTGTGTTTTTCTTTCCACTGACCTTACTGATCTCCGTGTTCTTTAGGCTGCGGATGGATTCCTGTTTGTGGTTGGATGTGACCGAGGGAAGATAGTATTTGTTTCAGAATCTGTTTCAAAGATTTTGAACTATACTCGGGTGAGTGTATTTACTGTACATCAACCATTAGGTTTTTTTTTTTTTTTGTTCTTTTGTGACGAGGTGGCAAACCTGTACAGTGGAACCTCGGATTACAAGCATAATTCGTTCCGAAAGTGGGCTTGTATTCCAAAACCAAATGTAATTTTCCCATAGGAAATAATGGAAACACAAATAATTCGTTCTACAGCCCAAAAAATAAATACATAAAAATAATTAACACAAAATATAAAGTAAAAATAAAACAAATTAACCTGCACTTTACCTTTTAAAAAAAAAAAAGTTTGTGTACGCAGGCGCTGTGTGTGTGTGTGTGTGTGTGTGTGTGTGTGTGTGTGTGTGTAATGTGCGTGCACACACACACACACACACACACACACATTAACGGAGAGACCGTTTTTAAAACTGTTTAAAATTAGCAAGAAAGATCGCTAGTCACACTCACGTGAGCGCTATAACGGATAACGGGATCACTGCTGTAAAGTGTGTGTGCGTGTGTTGGTGTAAGTGAATGAGCGCGCACACACACACACACTCTCTGCCTTACACAGACACACGCACACTCAAAAACTCTGCAAGCACTAAGACCCAGCAGGGTTTTTACTTTACAGCCCCCACTCCTCTCAGGTTCCCAAACAAACACACAAAAACTCTGCTCTGTCACGATTACTCGTAAACCGCGTTACACGTAAGCCGAGGTTCCACTGTACCGTTGATGACCTGAAGGATATTAACACATTTCAGGCTACCTGTACTTTTTTTGCTTCCTAGCCAGAGCTGATTGGCCAGAGTTTGTTTGACTATGTTCATCCAAAGGACATAGGAAAAGTAAAGGAGCAGCTCTCAGCTTCTGAACTCTACCCTCGGGAGCGGCTTATAGACGCCAAAAGTAAACACTTTAAAGTGATTAGCGATCCTTCTTTAAGAACGTACAAATTAACATTTCTGCAGTGTCTCATTTAACATGCCTGTTGAATGTAACCTTAGCGTGTGTGATTTTCCCCATACTGTATGTATATGCGTGTAGCGGGACTCCAGGTCCAAGCTGATTTGCCTGTAGGAGCCACTCGACTCTGTTCAGGAGCTCGGCGTTCTTTTTTCTGCCGAATGAAGTGCAACAAAGTTGCTGTTAAAGAAGAGAAAGACTTCCAGGCCAGCTCATCAAAAAAAAAAGGTATGCAGCACGAACAAGTGCCTCATGCTTATTCTGTTGTTCGGCTCTTTAAATATCTCAATTAAAAGATGTTAAAGTTGATAAAAATGTAAGCTCCAAGGTAACCATTTTATTTACTTTAATTACTAAAGTGCTTACTTCTATAACTGTTTGCATCTACATACTGTAGCAGCAAGCTGAATTTATTCATTCATTCATCTTTTATACCGCTCATCCGCGCACACACACTACGAGCAATTGGGACTCAAACCCTTGACGCGTGAGGCTACAATGCTAACCACTACGCCACCGTTAAAAAAAAAAAGAGCAATAAATATAAACCTTATGTTCACACTGACTCTAGTTAAACAAAAAAAATTGCACTTTATTTATTGATTATCAAACAGATTAATCAGAGTCCCTTTAACTAGTAATACGTTTATGCACGTAGCATGTAATGGGGATCGAGTGAGGACCAGGTGGACGTAGATAAATAGAAAAGTCTCAGCCTCGTTATTTTTTATGTTCAAAAAGCTCCTTTTCAAAAACGGTCAAATTAAAAGTCAGAATGTCACTTGCAGTATTGCAAACACAGTATGTGAAATGTGAAAGAAGCCAGGATGCTGAGGCCACAAATGCAGAGGGAGGCAGCAATACAAAAAGCACCATGTGCCATTTAAGAGGATAATGAAACACTAAGCGTGGGTTTGCACATCTTTTGATTGCAGAGGAGTCAAGGTTTGCGATGTTGCAGTGACAATTCCTTTTTTTTCTGTTTTTCTAAAGTTACGATCAGCCTTTATTCGTCGCATGTATATTTGTTACTCTTTGCATGTCCCACTTCTTCTTAGTTTGCTGAGGTCAGAACGCAGGGTCAGCCATTCCAACCCTGGACCAGGCAGGGTTAAGAACCTTGCTCAGGAGTCCAACACCGGCGACCTGGCTCAAACTTGGATCGACATGGAGCTCGACAGCTCGATTATTAGCCATGAGTCATTTTAAACCTCTGACAATTTTTAAATTGTAAGGTCCTAATTTATGACGGTGTTATACCACGCACACACACATAGATTCCCCCATGGACAAAAGTAACTGTGACCTTTTGCATTTAGCTGCATAAGTAGTTCTGCTTCCTCATTGCAGGTACATTGTCCATCTTTGATTTCGGTCCAAGACCCGCCCTTGATCCTGTGGTTATTTAATTAGTAATGGTGTTCCCGCTCAAAGCTCTAGATCGATGTGTTCTTGCAATATGCAAAGTGTCCTAGCATGAATACATGCATACCGACAAACAAATTAAGTATTAATATTGCCCTTGGGCCATGCTGGATCAAAGCTGTTAGAATGTGATTAATAGTACAGATAATGTGTAAAAAGTTCATGTGCAATCCCATAACAAAATAGAATGTTAATAGAACATGGAGGCAGCTCAAACCTTCACATTAAAAGAATGACTATGCAGCACCTAGAGTAATATTCTGGTGATGTTTTCTATGCAGGTTTCGCAGAAAGCCAGTGAGAACTGTTTTACCTTTGCTCGTCACAGCATGTTGCAACACCAATAAATTGCCACACCCCTACTAGGCATAGACCTCATGGTTCATTAATGATAATGTCATGCATGTAGATTGCTATAGCTGTACTTAGTGAGGTTTTTATAATTGGGTGCATGTGACAAATCATTAATGCAAAAACATGACAAAAGAACATGCCGTGTCACAAAGGGGTGCGTTCAAAAAATAGTGTAGACTGGAAAAGAAAAGGGTCTACATGATTGAGTTGATTTTATTTTAAAGCAGTTTGTTTTCATACATTCTGCACTGATTTGATTGTGATGCTTTCAAGACATGAGGTGGGTGGGGGGTAAATCTTACTTCATGCTTTTGATGAAATGAAGGATCTGCTCCAGGTTGATAGGCCTCACTGCTGCTGTGCAATTCTCCCACATGGTGTAATCATGTTAATGATGTACTGTAGTGATCGTCCCAGACAGTGCCAACGTCTTGTGAGAAATTTGATAATGTAATTAATTTATATCAAAACTATATTCTAGTAGAAAAACAACAAAGGACCACCTGATGCATTATTATCAGGATACATAGGTGCAGATATGATTTGTATTGTGATTTTATTAGCCTAATGATTTTATAAATATCCTGATTCCGTATTATATATTTTTTAGATTTTGTTACAATTTAAAACTCCAGGCATTGCCAGTGTGACTAGTTTATAGTCTGCCACCTGCAGGGTAATAGAGGAACTGCAACATATTACCACCTCAAATGCAAACATACTGTATATATACACAGTACAGTCATTTTAAATTGTATATAAAACATTTTGGTTGTGCAGCCAGTGAGTCGATTGATGAATTGCTAAAAGAAGACGGGACACATTATATTATACTGGACACATTATATTTGGCTGAAATGACAATAAACGCTACTTGATTTGAGGTAGACTATGTTGTAAATATTGGTGATGGTCTGGTCCCAAGTTTCCGCTGTGCTGTTTCAGAATCGCAGCGTTATTGCACAGTTCACTGCACTGGCTATATGCGCACGTGGCCCACCAGTCAGCTCGGAGCGGAGGGTGAGGCCGAGGCCGAAAAGGAGAGCTCGCACTTCAGTTGCCTTGTAGCCGTAGGCCGCGTGCACCCTCATACCCTCCCACAGGCCAACGGAGAGGTCAAGGTCAAGCCCACAGAGTTCATCACTCGCTGTGCCATGGATGGCAAATTCACATTTGTGGATCAACGGTATTTATTTATGTTTTATTTGATTCGTTATTTATTTATCCTATAATTTAAGCAAAAATTTTATATTATGGTGTAACAACAGAAATTACCTTGAAACTAAATCTACATTGCTTTTTGTTACATACAGTGGAAGGTTAACACATTTGAAAACTGTTATATTTGCAAGTTTTTGTGAAATTTTATATATATAAAATACAATATATATGTTGAAATCTAAATGAATAATCCTGGACTAAATCTGATTGGAAAAAAGCCAGTGGAACAACTTGGAGAGAACTGGATCATTTGCAAAGAAGAATTTAATAATGTTTCTTTTTACCGCAAAAATTTTAGTTTGAAGCAAAATCCGCTTTATCAAAGTGTTAGTGAGTGGTGTGGATGCGTATGCAACAAGGCTATTCATAGCTTTTTCTTACCTTTATTTTTCTATTTTTGCTTGAAATTTCTTGGTTTACTATGGTTTCCTTTTTTTATATTATAAGAAAAAACTTAACAGGGTGTGTAGACTGCAGTGGCTGCTGCTAGCTTTTGAAACAGAGGAAGCTCATATTAGGCCTTCATCATAAAATTCATTGTTATTTGTACGTAAATTCTGGCTAGTTTCCATGAGCTACTTTAATTATATGAACGAACGAACTTTACAATGATGAAACAAGGAGCAAAGTCAAAAACGCTATAATATGTTTTTTTTATTATTTAAACAATGATTAGTACAAACAAAAATGATTTATATCACCAGCAAACAATACAGAGTGCAGCAGTTCATCGTACCACTTCACCTGCAAATCCGCATGGGACTGAACTCGAATCTCTGTAGCGCTGATGTATACTTAAGACATGCTGTCAATCAAAAAAGGGGTTCCGCCCTTTAAACAGATCCTCCAATCATCATGCAGCAGCCCAGCGTCCTGGCCCGCCCACTGCTCCATTCACTCCCAGAGAAGCTGAGCTTCTCGATTTTGGTGCGTTTATCCAGTTACCGTCCAGCTTTTCTGCAGTGAAAAAAGCTAGTCTGTGCTTCCCCATAGCGCTCCAGTGAAGCTGGGCTTCAGGAGGGTTTAACGCGCTGTGCTGCACGGAAATGTATGACAAGAAAATCAATCTACAATAAATACCTGATTCTGAACGAGCTAGTCATGAAGTTGAACGCGTTCTAGCGCACTTTTATTACAACCAATATAAATACGACATATATGAGCATTTATTTTCTGACATAGTAGAGGAAGCAGAGCTCCCCTTGTAGTCCTAGAGCAGCCGCCACTGGTAGACTGCCACTGTAAAAGTACTGATGTTTATATTATTTGGATTTTTATGTGGAGTAGATTAATTCCTGATCGTTTGTCAGATTTAATTGAACCTAAGGGCCATATCTGTCCAAGTTAATGAGACATATTTGTTTGCGATATTTGCAGAGCCACCACCATACTTGGATATCTACCACAGGAGCTTCTAGGCACATCCTGCTATGAATACTTTCATCAAGACGATTTGCCTCATTTAGCAGACAGACACCGAAAAGGTGATATCAGTGAATTGCTGAGGAAACTCTGATGATGTTAAAGTATTCTGTTCATTATATAATAAACATATTTTTAAATATGTGAAAGCTAGATTAGATTAATGTTCTTTTACATGATGCATAATGTCCAAGCTGGCTTTTAGCTATTGTGAAATTTCTGTTACTCCTATCTATCTGTCTATCTGTCTATCTATTTTTAGTGTTAAGAAGTAAAGAGAAGATCGAGACAAATTGCTACAAGTTCAAAACAAAATATGGCTCTTTTGTCACCTTGCAAAGTCAGTGGTTTAGTTTTATAAATCCCTGGACCAAAGAAGTCGAATATATAGTGTCAACAAACACAGTCATAACGTAAGTACGACTGTGAAGAATATTTAAACATATGAATATTTAAAGTCAAAAGCCTTTATACAGATAAAGTTGTTGATGGAAATAATTTGTTGATTTGTTGATACCCTTGTGATGCCGATACAGTGATAAGAGCACTTCCAGTGGATCACGAGATAAGTCAGAACACCCGATAGATTCCAAAGCTTCTGAAGGTGAGGACCTTCGTTGCTTTTGCAGTCTCATATGGTTTTGTATAATTCCATAAATTCATGTTATAATTGCTTATGCTGAAGAATATGATCTTATCCCATGCTGAACATTTTTGTCAATTCATACAAATATATAAGTGTTAAATCTGCACGGAGCTGTAATCCTCACACTTCTGCATTTGATTTCAGTTTCAACAACATGATATTTAATGGTTCTACTGAATCTTTCTGCTGTATGAAATATGATATGATTTGTTTTAGTAACCTCAGATTATTATGTTGCCAGCTTTTTAATATCTCGGATAAGCCAACCGTTAATGCTATGGTTGACGACATAGAGAAGGATTCTTTTATATTTTATTTAAACTAGTCTGTTGTACATCAGTTTAGAACTTATTTATATATAACTTATAAATATAATTTGATTTGAACGTTTTGATAATAATTAATTTATAATGAATCATCAATAAATAACTTCCGTCTGATTGTTGCCTTAAATTGTCATTCAAACATTACACCCCTCATGCTGATCATATGATCTGATTGGTTCAAAAAAAAAAAAAAAAAAAAAAAAAAAGTTAGGTGCGTCATGTCTGACAACAGTGTGCTTTTTTTTCTTGTAATTTTTATTCTTAGTAAGTAACAGCAATGACCATGTGACTGCCACGCTGACCCAAGGCAACAATCACAGGTAGATTATTATTGATTATAATTCATTAGAAATTAATTGTCAAACAACTAAAAGCAAGTTATATTTTTCATATTTTTTTCATACATTCTAGCAAGGTGATTTGCACATAAAAGTGTTAAATAGTCTTTTTCTATATCGTCATTATTAGCATGAATGGTTGGCTTACATGAAAAAACATGTAATAACAGACACAGAAATAAACATGTATATGCAAAGATACATTGATGTCCTGTATTTTGGTCCGTCCACATATCATGCGGCACATCAGGTAACGGATGCTTCCCAGCCTGGAGGTATATTCATCGTTTCTATGACGGTTACTTATTGTAAGTGTCGCCAGCTCAACACCCGATTGTCATTTACACACTATGGGCAATTTGAGAACAGCAACCAGCCTGCATGTCTTTTAACTGTGGGAGGAAACTTGATCACCCAGAGGAAACCCACCAAGAACGGAAAGAACATGCAAACTCGATTCAACCAGACTCGAGGCGGGAATTGAAGTCTGACCTTGCAAGGGGGTGCAAGGCCACCATGCCGCCTACATTATTGTTATGGTTCTTCTTATAATTATTTCTCTCTTAATCATTTAAAATATATACCCTGAACTACAACATGGAGCATTGTATTATGTTGTGGTTTTCCAATTAATGTTTTGTAGTGACTGTGTACATCCAGATCTAGACTAAAAATCTTTTGTGGTATTATTTTTATTCAATTAATCATTCTTGCCACTAGATGGCAGACATACATAATACATGTTTATCTCTTTGGTGATATTTCACTCTGATGGCTGAGTGCAAAGTAAAAAAAAAAAAAAAAGTGATAGTGTTGAAAGCATATCATTTTAATCCAGTTTTTAAAAATTTTTTTTAGAGGAGGCAGTATCTTCCACCTCCACAGTATCTTCGAATTCACAGACCCTGCAATGTATTTTATTCATCAAGGACCAATACTGTTTAAAAAAAATTCCGGGGAACAGTTTTTTTTGTGGCTGCAGAAATGACATTGAGATATTGTGGTGTGTGTCTGCAGGGATACTCAAATCCAGTCCTTGAGGGACTTCAGTGTCCTATTGTTTAAGTGAATAATACAAGATAAAGTTATACAATTTTTTTTCCCCTTATCAGAGGATGCAAAAAAATCCCTTCCCATCATCCCAGGCATCTCGAATGCTTCAGGAACCATGATTTATGCTGGTAGCATCGGAACACAAATAGCTAATGAGCTGCTGGATTTTAATAGGTAAAATTTCTCCTACTAGAAATGAGTAGATATCTCTCGGAATGAAAGATCTCGGAATTAATAGTGCTAAAATATTCGATTCACTCTTGACCATCTTTACAGGATGAATTCTTCCCCGTCCAGTGGCAATGCCAGCCCTTTCAGCCTGCTGCAGGACAAATCTCCACTGGTTCTCTCTCAAGCCAGCAGCAATGTGAGTCACTCACAGTTAGTGTGCTTGAGGTAGATGTGCAGAATAGGGGTTTTCTGACTTTCTTGTTGGGTTTCGTGTATATATTCATGTTGTCTAGGTGCCAAACGGGGAGGTGACCGAAACGCACATGCCCAGCAAATCGAGCTCGGAGGAAGACTCGCGTACTGGATCTTTTACTGGAAGTGAAAATGTCATGGGTACCTACACCCATTTATCACATCAGAATTGTCTGAAATGTTGCTCTCTATTCCTGATCTGTGAACATACAGTAGCTGCTCTATCACACTCACTCAATCTGACCATTTTATTAATGAAGTGAATTACAGTAGGTGTGCTACAAAGAATAATATTCCTGCCCTCATATCAAAATGGGTACTGAAAGTGTGTACAAAAGAATATTCAATCATTTATTCAATAATTAATCCATTAGTTGAAATAATTAATAATTTAAAAGAAATTATACATATTAGTTAATTAATTAATTATTACTGCTATTACTTTTACTAATAATTAATTGTTATTGCTATTACAAATTGGTCTCTTTATTCTTGTCAAAAGAAATAATTTAGAGGTAAGGCTTCGGCCTAAAAAAAAAAAAAAAGGGCATAAAACCTGCGCCAATTTGTGTGCGGATCAGGTGGTCCGCCGTGGCGACATATCATCCCAATTAAATAAATTTCACTTTTAAGTTTTAACACTACAAAATGCAGAAATGTTAAATTGTTGAATACGTACAAAGCCCACTGTTTAAGTGCACTCCAATAGGGTCATATCATGTATTATAACATGTGTCATTGGATTCCTCTTTCCCTGCTGCAGAGGGACCGTCGCAGTTAGATCTGGAAGGAGTCCCAGGGCTGGGAAGTCTAAGCAGTGATGAGGCAGCTATGGCAGTCATAATGAGCCTGTTGGAAACTGATGCCAACCTGGGAGAGGGTGTGAACTTTGACGAGATGCGCTGGTCCCTCTAACGTCTCAGCACCAATGTCTTTCCTTGATTTTTATCTTTTTTTTTTTTTTTTTTTTTTTTTTTTAAAGACCAGTTTATTTCTTGGTTGATGTTTTTTAAGCACGTTTCGTCACTGAGCCCAAGATCATCCACAACCATGTTCTCTAATCATTTTTAATTGGCTAAGGTTTTATTTTATTTTTATGGCTTTGTCAACTCTTTGATGATCTTTCAGGTCAAGTGAAAGGTATGCAGGGGTGCAGCAAAAGACACTTGCATTGTCTCTTGGGTCAGTGGTTCCCAACCCTGGACCCCCTGCCCTGCACATTTGAGTGTTTTCTCTGCTCTACCACACATTCAGTACAGCTTGTTAATTAGTTAATTAGTTAACGTAGCTGAAAGAAACATTAAAATGCATCGGACAGGGTGTCCTGTAGGACCAGAGTTGTTAACCATTGTCTAGGATTATACCCTTTATTTGTGTTCCCTTTGTACATCTTCCAGAAGAATGAAGAGGAGAAGCAGGTGTATGTAAAGAAACTGCGTACCATAAGCAATGACCAGATTTTTATTGGTCTTCGGCTGTGAGGACAATAATTGACTGGGGTTTTTTTCTGCTGTGAGGGGAGCATGTCTCATCAAGCCATAAACGTGTTCCTAGATAGTTAGCTTTTAATTTACTATACTTGATGGTTTGAGAAGGAATATAAATATAAGCATTTTTCAGACCCCTGTAACCCAAAAATATGGAAACCCGGGTTGCCAGAAATGATATTTTAAACAACATGCATCATGGAGATCAAAAAGAATGTTTTGTGAGCTCTGTATCATACAGAAGCACTGAAATGCAAGTTGTAAAAAAATATTCAAGTGCCATGTCATTGTTTAAATAGTATCTCATTATTTCTCATTATTTAATTTGAAGTATATTAGCTCACAAACTATAAATAAGATTTAATAAATATAATAAGTAAGTTTAGGTCTACTAATTTGACAAGCGCAATTCCAAGAGTCCTGATATTTAGTATAAAAGCAGAGCACTTGTATATCGCTTTCACTGGTTGCATCACTGTGTGGTTGAACCACTGTGATAAGATATTATTAATGTTTTATATTAGTATTTTTATCATATACTAATTATTATTATCATCGTCATTCTCTGTGCTGTTAAGTCAGACGTTAACTTAGTGAAACTCCATTGACAAATGCACACCTAATAATTTAATACATTTATATAAATGCATTCAGGTATAGTGAAAAAAAACTCAACTAATCAGATTGAGCTTTATGGAATCGAAATATTAAGGCTGAAATTGTTCTTTTTGAGTTGAAATTATAAGGTATTCATTTAAAATAATAACATTGTATACTTAAGTGGGAGTGCTGTTGTACTAGATATCAGAACGACTGTGATGCAGTCTATTGAGCAAGGTGGGCGCACATAGTGGTGTTATGGTCTATATCAACACTCACGGAATGCCTCTTGTTCAGTCAAATTGCTGTAATATGGTAACATTTATATTTCCACAGCTTGTGGTTCAGGGCGTCTTGGAAATACTGTACATGTGTGCTGCTTCAACACTATTATTGTTTCAAAATCGTATGCTTGTTGTTTGTTCAAACTTGATTTAACCTTGATCTGTATCTGCACGGTTCTCCATGATGCTTTGATCGCACAAAACTTGCTGTATTACATATTACATGTTACATATTGGTCATATTACAACATCCTTCTTCAAGTTGTAGTCTCTGATAAGCTATAGGTCACCATAAAGCATTGAAAAGCTGAAGTTATGATTCAAATGAATCCTTAACGCTCAGAGAGCAACTGGCTTGGAAGTTGACACCCCACCACCATCACCGCACATCTTGTGCATTTTTGACATATTGGTCCTTTAATGTAATATTTTTCTGGCACCACACCATGTTGGTGGTTGCTGGGAGCTTTTTTTTTATTTAATGATTGATACATACCATACATTTGCAAAATATTGCTGTTTGTTGCGAAAGGAATCTTAATGATGAGAAAGCTTCATCAACTGAATGCAAATTATAAACCTCAAGAAGCACGGTTTTGTTCCTGAGCTTTCTGACATCGCTCCCTTTTAGACACCATGATTTTTTAGACGTGTTAATGTGAATCTGTATAAGCTATGCCATTTGTAAGAAGCTAATTATTTTAATTAACAGCCAAAATAGTTTGCTGTTAGGCAAAAAATATAAAAATTAATACTTAAAAAATATATATTTTAAGTATTAATGGTGATGTATATAAAAACACCTGTTTAAAAACAGTACAAAAATGTAAGAGTCTAATAGCCTTACTTTATGGTATTTGTTGAATTCATTGTACTGATATACCAAGGTTTTAATCTGACAAGATAGCGCAGCTTGACTGCAGTTTATCATTGTTTTTTGTAACAGCTTTATCAGTATTTTATCAAACACATTTTGCTAAATATTCTTATTGAACAACCTAGACTAGTATTTAAAGGTCCTATTCCATTTCCCCTGTAAGGTCACATGGCCACTGTGTGGTGGCGTTCTACTGCATTGTCAAGGAGAACAGATATGACTGCTTGTCTCTTTCCATTAACATACTTGACTTTTTAATTCATTGCCAGAGAAAATATCAACAAACAACTTTGCTTTAAACCTCTGACACAGTATTTATTGGAATATGGAGGCTTGCTGTGATGACCAGTGAAGGTTTAGTTTGGTCAGTTGGGGCCTTAAGCACAGGACAGCTGTTCTCTCGAATCACACGAACAAACAGTGAGCTGTGACAGATGTGCCATACATGAGCGGCAAAAAAAGTAACTTGTCTTTGAGTTGCTGTTTTTAGTAGTATCTATGTACTGTATGTATCACCCCCTAGCATAGGGTCAATGTCTTTCGGTGTGAATTTGTGCAGTTTGTACTGGCACTAAGCAAAAAAAAGAAAAAGGAGCACTGTATTTAATTTAGAACAATAGCCATTACACCTTTTACTATTTCAGTCCACTAGTTTGAATTATAGTAAATTAGCCTGCATAGAAATATGCTTGATATATGTTGTTGGTCTGCTAGTGTTATTCATGCATGCTGGCCTTTTTGTGTAATTGTTCATTTTTTTTTTTTTTTTTTTACTTTTTTTCATATTGGATAAAGGTAATATTTGGCCTTACTCAAAAGTTTGTCATTTTAATGTTTTCCCCTTATTTGTGTCTTGGAAAATGGTGATTAGTTCACTGAAGACTGTTCCACTGGGGCCACTTGTAGTTCTTCCAGTTCCTCCTTCCATGAAATGCTTGGCAGCAGAATGTGGTTGACAATTGGATATGCATCACTCTGTACAAGCATCTGAAAAAGTCACCAAGAAGCTGTTGTGATGGAAAAGGATTTCATCGATAACACGTTCAAAACATTGTCTTCATCTTCCCTTGTTTTCTAAGACACTTGAGTGTTTTGATGGCTGCTGCTGTGAGCAGGCCTGGTTCATGACAGAGAATGTGTGTCTATCGAGGCTGTCCTGTACAAAATGACTCTTAAATAAATATTAGTTTAATTTATGTTTGAATCATTTTTCCCATGGAATTCATTCATTCCTTCATTTATTCACCTACTATACTGCTTATCCTGTATACAGGGTCACGGAGGCCTGGAGTCTGTCCCAGGAGACTTGGGGCGCAAGTCAGAGGTACACCTTGGACAGGGTGACAATCTTATCACAGGGCACTCATATTACAGGCAACCCAACTAATTCACATTCACTTATCTATTGGCACCTTATAGCACCAGTCATAAGTTTGGACATACTTTCTGCATCAATGTTTTTTTGAGAACAAAACTGGAGATTTCAAAACTATGAAATAACACATATGGTATTAGGTCATTTAATTAGGTAAGAACAGCAACAATATAACAGGCAGATATTATTTTAAGACATGTACGTCAGCTGTTCTGGAATATTTCTTGCACAAACAGTATTATCCAGTGCATTTGCAAAACCCATCAAACACCATGATGGAACTGATTCTCATAAAGTCTTTCCCAGGAAAAGTGAGATCAATATTTACCTCTGCTGCAGAGGAGAAGTTCCTTTAGGGTTACCAGCCTTAAAAATCACAAATCAACAAACAGCACCTCAGTTTAGAGCCGTTATGAAGCTTTATTGGGGGAAAGGTTGAAGGCACATTTCAATATCAACTGTTCAAATGAGATTGTTGAATATTTTGGACGCCTTCAGCATTGCTTTAAAATGTAGAAATAAATTTTTTTTTAAATCAGGGAAGACCATACAAATAGATGTATCCAAACTTTTGACTGGTCATATAGATCCATAAGTGCATGATCAATTCATATACTAATGTAGTTTTGGACATCGTAAAAAAAAAAAAACTGCAGATCCCAGAAAACAATCTACACTGTCATGATGAGAACGCAGTACTCTACATGGGCAGTAACATGTATTTAGAACTAGAGACACTGGAGATTGGAAGCACCACTGCACTCTTAAATGCATGTAACTTTTTGTGTCACCTGCCTGCATCATCGTGACACTTTTCCACTATCTGCATCTCCTCCTACACCATTCAGAGGAATTTAAACTGTTATTAAGAAGCATAGATTCTATTACTATTAATAGCATAGTAATATTTTCAGTGGCCTGGACAAATTGTACATTTTGTTTTTAGATTTGTCATTTTACATATTTTATTTCAGGTTAAATCCTTTCTGGAAATCAGTTGACAAAATTTAGTCCTGCACAGGTTCGGGTAAATTGGTTGAAGATGCTGTCTGATTAAATCACATAGTACTGTACATCAGATTAAAGAACATTTTACTCTTATGTTCATTCATTCATTCATTTTCTATACCGCTTAATCCTGTGTTCAGGGTCGCGGGTGACCTGGAGCCTATCCCAGGAGACTTCGGGCACTAGGCGGGGTACACCCTGGACAGGGTGCCAATCCATCGCAGGGCACACACACTCACACACCCATTCACACACTACGGGCAATTTAGGAACGCCAATTAGCCTAACCTGCATATCTTTGGACTGTGGGAGGAAACCGGAGTACCCGGAGGAAACCCACCAAGCACGGGGAGAACATGCAAACTCCATGCACACAGAGACGGGAATCGAGCCTGGCCGGGGAATCGAACCCAGACCCTGGAGGTGCAAGGCGACAGTGCTAACCACTACACCACCGCGCCGCCACTCTTATGTATATACTGTATATAAAATGAGATATATAGTTTCTATTTATTGTAACTAAGTGCCACAAAGCTGTTCATTCATGATGATGAGATGAAGACATGGTTTGCCAATTATTGAGTCTAATGGCTTAGGACTAGCCCTCCTCGTCCCAACAGCACCAACACTGCTGTGGCAGAATGTGGGAAGATCTGGAAAAAGTAACAACTAAAATGTGATAATCATAATTTTTTTTATGTAATACAGCAGATACAAAAGAAAGACCAAATTTGAGGACCATTGTATTTATTCCCATTTGTACAACTGTGGTAGAACTTCCAGTTAACACTCCCACTCATTCACACATTATGGGCAATTTGCAAACGCCAATTAGCCTAATCTGCATGTCTTTGGACTGTGGGAGGAAACCGAAGAAAACCCAGAGGAAACCCACCAAGCACAGGGAATTGGACCTGGGACCTGAAGCCGACAGTGCTAACCACTAAACCACCGTGCTGCCAATACTGCACATACAGTACATATCATAAATCCCCAAGATAAAAGGTAAACGCTAATATTTCAAATAACCGTAATATTTATTTCTTAATGTAGTTCTGGAAAGGTGTTTAGTTACTGTAAATGTCTACTTTAACACCCCGCAGTCCAATCACAGTTTACATGCCCTTAAATAGAGCTGCTTTTGAGGTAATTACATTTAAGTGCCCCCCAACCTGCTTGTGCCCTCTGCTAAGAGATTACTTATGCCTTATTTCATGACTGCAGGAGGGCAGAGTGATTAAGCTTGAAGGACGTAAGCTGGGCTTTGGTATATAAACAAGTTTGTGCCTGGGGTAGCTGATAGTGGAGCACAATCGAGAATGGGACAGGCTGCGACTTTACCCTGCAGGAGTGGAGGCACCTATGCAACAGAACTTTATGAATGGTTTAGGTGAGACTGAGATTTTATTAGATGCTGAAATTGTAGATTTACAGTATAAGAAACCATAGGGTGGGGATTTGAATTAATTCATAAGAAGTCTTAATTTAAGCAAGTAAATGCCGATTGACTGAAATTTTAGGATGCTAAAAATATGAAATAAAAAATTTATATTCTGAGCAAAGTAAACTACAGCCACGAATTTGTACTATCGTGTCGTTTTGTCTGACAGGAAGTTTTTAATCGAGTGTCCGAGTGGCCTGATCACCCTGCATGAGTTCAGACGCCACTTCTGTGATGGGACTGTGGGAACGGAGTCTGCAGAATATGCTGAGCAGATCTTCCGTACAATAGACAACAACGGGGTATGACAACACACTCATACACATGTTGACTTGGATCTGAGTGGCTTAGTGGTTAGCAAGAATACATCTCACATCTTCAGGGTTCGGGCTTTGAAACTTGCTAGTGCTCTGCATGGGTGTCCAAAAACATGTGGTCCAGTTTAAGACAATGCATGGGATAAGTAGTACAGGTGCTGGATAAACAGCAATACAAGAATTTTCCTTAATTGTAAAGTTGAAATTAATACATTTTTATTATTACAATTGTGTTGAAATTCACTGATGAACTGCCTTTTTCGGGAAAATGACTTTCAACGACATTTTAAGAATGGAATAAAGTACAACATCGAAATGTTCTGTTTACCTATAATACAAAAAACTAATAGTTCCAACTATATTTTATCAGGAATCTGCCAACATCACAATGTACTTTACTTACAGATAATGTGAGTTATGTTTTCAGTTTTAGTTGGATGTGATGGTAATATTATTTAATGGGCTATTTTTTTTGCCCTGAAATTATTTTTCATTTAAATTTAGTTATTTGGTAGACACCCCTCTCTTGAGCAACTTACATTTTTATCACAGTATACATCTGAGCAGTCATGGGTTAAAGGCCTTGCTAAAAGGCCCAACAGGGACAACTTGGTGGTCAAGGGATTTGAACTCATGACCTTTTGCAGTGTAGTCCAATGGCTTAACCACTGAGCTACACCTGAGACCAGACTCGCTTTCCTTCACTTGAAGTTAACGAGACAAAGTAAAACAGCTATATTATTGGTCTTAGATTACAGTATATGTAGCTTCTGCCATACGAGTCCCTTGAAAAAGCTATAATGATAACATGCTCTAGATTTCAGATCAAGGTTGTGGTAATTTCTTTCCATTCAGCCATAAGGGCTTTACTAAAGTCAGGTACTGATATCCCCCCTGTTCAGTCCTCATGGACTGATTTTGTGTTTTCAACTTTGTTGCAAAAGATTACATATAGATATGGCGGTCAAGTGTCCACAAACTTTTGGTCATTTAGAAATGATTTTATTTAGAAAATCACTTTACCAAGCACCTTCTGATCAATCAGTACTACATGGCCCATACAGCTTGAACAAGCTTGACCACTATTACAATTGCAAACTTCTTTTTTTTTTTTCAATTTGAATTCATTTATGCAACAGGATGGATTCATTGACTTCCAGGAATATGTGCTGGCCATTAGCATGCTGTTAGAAGGCTCATCAGTGGAGAAGCTTCGGTGGTCATTTAAACTATATGACAAGGACAAGGATGGAGCCATTACACGGTCAGAGATGCTAGACATCATGCAGGTGGGTTGCCTAGATGGTTTTGCGTCCCTACAATACAGAGATTGGCCTCGTTAAATTAAACATCACTTCAGTAATGTACTGGACAAGTACTGAATAATAAAGCAACATGCTACAGGGATTTGTGAATAGGATGTCAGGATTACTGTTCTATTCTGTTAGAGGGCGATAGGGACTTTGTCAGCTTTTCTTGATCGTTGGCAGGCTGTGTATAAGATGAGTGTTGCAGCATCTCTGACCGAACCTAATCCGCTGACTCCTGAGGAATGCACCAACAGGATATTCATTCAACTAGACAAAGACAACAATGGTAAGTTCTTTCTTAAAGCAAAACTGAATATCTTGCTTTTTAATCTTTAGCATTAATATGCAATGTTCAAGAGCATCTCAAATTTTTGTAATGTACGAAGGGCTCAAATTTTTCGCAAATGAAGGTATAAAACTAATTGACATTTACCGCAGACTTAAAGCACAAAATGCTGATGAGACTCTTAGCCGCAGTTAAACATCTGAATGATGCTTAATGAAAATGGAACATTTTAAAGAAAGCCCTACATCCATGAATGACCTTTTCCAGCTCGGAGCCCACTGCGATCCACAAATAACTTGTGGAAGAGATGGGAACTGTACACACAATCATTCATAAACACAATTTGGCACTACAGGCACTCAGCTGGCAGTTTGTGCCATATCCCCGGAACAGTGCTGACCTTACTCCAACCAATTTTCACATGTTTGGGCTATTAAAGGAGTTCCTGGGAGGCCAGTATTTCAGACATGAAGCGGGCATTCTGATCATGGCTCCAGGATACTAAGAAAACTTTCTACCTCAATGGTATCCAAGCACTAGTGAACGGCTGGGATAAGTATATTAGTGTAACAGGAGAAGATATAGAGGAATTAAGGAACTTTTTTAAACTCATAACTGTGTTCTGTTATTCTGCACAATCAAAAGTCCCGCTTTCAACTTGAACGCACCCTTGCAAATTTTAACCTTCTGTTAGTGACATGTTGGTCTCTTTTCACGTTGGTTAACAGTTTCCTACATTATCTAATATGTTGTTTGACAACCTGTTGATAGCTGCACCAAAAAAAACAAAAAAAAAACTTACCTAATTAGAATGATGCACCAGCTCTTTAGTTTTGGTCTGTTTATTCCTCTTATATAGGTTCTGTAATCTTTAGACGCTTCTTTAAACAACTGTCACATGAGTCCAGTGTGTGTCATTTCCATTCTGTGATGGATTTTTTTTTTATTAATATAACATAGACTGCCATATATTCCTCTTACTTTACTTTATGTGAAGTCATCCAATGTCAGCATGTAATGTAACAGGGATACTTTTCCTTTTCACAGCCATCATCACTCTGGAGGAATTCATTGAGGGGGCAATGGATGATGACTGGATAAAACAGATGTTGGCATGTGACCCCAACACTGTAAAAGTAGAGCGACCTTTTAAAGCTTCCTCTGGATCTAATGTACTGGGTTCATCCGAACCTTCAGAATAAAGGTTGTCCCATCTTCTGGAACAGTAGAATAGTATTTTCTGACAGTCCAACTACACCACAAATCTATATTGTTCCTCATCTAGTATACTATACCTAGGCCATGTTTTAGAAAAAAAATAAAAATAAATAAATACAGCAAAGGCAGCATTTTTCTAGATGTGTAATGTGCAATTTAAAGTAAAAGCATTGCATTGTTAAATGTGTACAACTTTGTCACAGTGCTCAGTGAAACCTTTGTGAGACTTGCTATGCATCATAAAGATCAATTATAGATATTTAATATTTGATATAAAACAATGTAGAAACATCAAGACAATTCAGCCTGAGAGTCGTCATTGGGATTAAACATCAAAAAAGCATTTTCACTTGTTTCATGCATGTCAATAGGAACATAAAAAAAAATGACAAAATATGCTGCCTAGACAAAAAGTCACATAACAACTTGTTGGGCTGCATCAAGCAAAGAAAACAACTAAGGAAATTTGTAATTAACGGATGCACACAAAGCGATGCACCCATCATGCATAGTGGCCGTGTTAGTGTTATAATCTAAAAGTAATCGAATTATTATTATTTTTTAGGCAGTGTATATTTAATGTGATCATTTCATACAGCCATTTAAAATTACTACATGCCATCTGTAGCTCTCACAAGTTATAGACAGAACAAAAATCTGTCTCACTGCTTAAAATTTGTTACAACACTTCCTATGAATAATGAGTTAAGTGATTAAGTAGATATTCCTTTTTTCTATAATAATTCTTTTTTTATAATAATGTTTTCTGCATCAAAGGTGATCAACACAACAAATTAGTTAAAGTTTCAGCAAATAAATTTATTTCAATAGCTTCCCTGTTACAGACAAGTCATGTCTCCTTTAGATGGTCCCATTCAGCAAGCTTACTTCTATAGCCTGAAAGCCTCTTTCTTTCAGTAAGTGCTTTGGTTTTTTAAGGATTGTGGTGATCCTGGAGCCAGTTCCAGGAACAATGGATGTGAAGCAGAAACACTCTTCGAATTGGAGACCAGTTCATTGCAAGGCACGCTTAAACACATAGGTTTGCCAGATTAAATTCTGGAATGTTTTCGGGAGGTAGGACGAAGCCAAAGAACCTGGAGGACAACCATGTGGACATGAGGAGAACATGTGAAACTCCACATGTGTATTAACTTGAGTTTAGAATTGAACCGGGAATGCTGGAGCTGTGAGACAGGAAATAAATCATGATTTGGAAAACAAGATCACAGGACGAAGACCACAAGCTCACAAGATCAGAGGCAGATACGTTGTAAACTTGTGGGAAAGAGTGAAGGCCTCTCTAGATTTCTGTATTAATGCGAGTTGTTTTAATTTAAAAAGTAGTCCCTTTGTTGCCCCATTTTTGCTATGGTGTCAGATAGTTTTACAGTGATAAGCTGAATTGTACACAGGCACACAATAAGTAAATAAACACTTTGTGATAAAATGTATGCATGAACATTTTTGAGCAAATAAGTTATAGCTGTAAATTTTTTAACACTTTGCTGACTTTCTTTTTGAAGAATAACAACTAACCTATGCATAAAATGAGAGGCTCTTCTCAACAGATTTGAGCATGAAGATGTCTTTCAGCAGGCCCAGGTCAACCAGGTCAAGACTCTGTTAACGTTTTACCCTTTTTGAAGTATAATTCTGTTAATGGTAGAAAGGGGCAGATCAGTTTTAGATTCCTACCTCTTTGTCTCTGTGACAGCCCATACTCAGACTGACTAATAGCCCAGGATCTTTAGGAATTAGACATTTCTTTGGAATTTTAACTTCTATGCATGATTATTGATGGGTGTATTCCAGTATGAAATAGAGGGGGGAAAAGTAGTCATAATATTTATTCATCTTATCCTGTGAGGTCTGGAGCCTATCCTAGGAGACCTAGGCGTCCTTTATTAATCTCAACGGGAAATTGTATAGGGTGCAACCTGGACAGGAGGCCAATCGCAGGATACTCACACACTACAGGCAACGCCAATTAGCCTAGTCTGCATGTCTTTGGATTGCAGTAGGAAACCGGAGTACCTGAAGGAAATCCAGCAAGCATATGGAGAACATGCCAAGGTGGGAATCGAACCCTCAGTTTTAGAGGTGCTAGATCACTGTGCTAACCACTATGCCACTGTGTCGCCTGAAGTCATAATGATTTTCTTTTAACCTGGCACATGTTTTACACCGGATGCCCTTCCTGACCAACCCTCGCATTCTATTCAGGCTTGGGACCAGCACTGCATCCAGTGGCTGGGGTCTGGGCATTGGGTGGGAACTGAACCCTAAATAAAAACCTATATTGGCAGCCACCAATTCCCCAATGCCGCAGGCCCCAAAGATAAGATAAGAGAAAATAAGATAAGATATACCATTACTCGCCCCACAGTGAGGAAATCAATGTTACAGCCACAAATAAAAAATGTGCAAATTAAAAGTCAGCCAGTACAGTATATGAATACAAAGGAAAAGAAACATACAATACAATAGTCACACTTTCAAACAAATTGCACTAGGTAATATTGCAAAGTGTAAGTTGGTGTTAATGCACAAAAATTTAAGTTATAGTTACATAAAGAAATTATTGTCCTTAAATTTTAATCTTTTTTTTTTATTTTTTATTACTGAATAAATATAGGCGGTAAAACTCTAAACACAACACCCACCATCTCTTAGGCTTAGACCACCTGTGTGAAGCTGTGAACTATGGAATCACTTGAGTCGAATCCGTCTCATCATACTCTTAAGAGGAGTTCAAAGGAATCGGTTCGTTTGAGTGAATCGTTTTTCCTCGCTCGCGCTCCAGTCCTTGTTGTGACGTCACCCACCGCCTTCCCGATTCATTGTCGACATGGCGCAGGCGGAGGGGCAGCGCGGACGCGGCACGTCGCAGCGAAGCTCGTGAAATCAACTAAAACGGCCAGGACGACGCGGAAAGTTCCAGTCTCACGGGATAATTTCGCTTCATCCGATTTAAACTTCAGTGCGGCTTTCGGTAAGTCGTCCCGACTCTCAGCTGAACGCCGTGTACAGATTCGTCCTCTCCTAAAACTTGTTGAGTCTGAGCTACAGTAGATGCGAAGTGCAGACTAACATCGGATGTAGCGCGGGTTTGTTTCTGCAAGATGGCAGAGTTAAAGTTTGGCCTAATTGATCGAATTATTTGTTACAGAACGAGTTAAAGTTGTGAGATATTCCAGCTGCTTGGCTCGGAGTTATTTCCGTAGCCTGGAGGGACTGAATACAGAAAACACACCAATTCACACCCAAACTCTACATGAATCCCCTGATCCTGAGATGTGACTCAGTGATCTCTCTGTAGAGCTCTGTTCATGTTTATAACGGTGTAATAGTCGAGGATTTACTGGGCTGTGATTCACGCCTTCCACGTAACCAGAGGCATGCTTTCTGCAGCTTTTCCATCATTTACAGGGGAAAAAGTGTGTAAAGTGTGTGTAACAGCTGTGCACAGGGCTGAACACGACTTACTAGACTCTAGCATGAAACCTTTACTTTAGTATGTGCCTTCTCATTAGTACAGATGGGAGACAAGAGAGTAGATGTTCTGTGCATCTAAACATACAGACGTTTTTTATGCAAAAAAACCCTCTTTCAGTACAGATGTATTTCATGAATGTATTGCAAAAACCTTACGATGACCTGAACTTTCCACAAATAAAATACACTTATAGAACATTTATAAACTTTTTTATATGTAAACCTTTTTTTTGTAATAGTAATAAATGTGTGTATGAAGCCAATTCAGTTTCAACAGCTTAACAACTATTAGAAGCCAGTGATTAATATAATACTCTTCACTGACAATCACATGGTGTGAGCTCCATCATTGTAACATACTGTAAATACCACTTCGAGAGCCACTGATTTCAACACATTTACATAGATAGAACTTTGTCATTGTATAGCACAAGCACTCGGCAGCGAAATGCAGTTTAACATCTGCCAATGCAAGAAGTAGTGTGTGTTTGTGTGTGTTTGTGTTCAACTTTGAATTGAAGTACAGAAATATGTCAACTTTTCGATGATATTCCAATTAGACTGAAATGATGATATTCCAATTAAAAGATGACTTATTTCGGTAATCCAGTTCAAAAAGTGAAACTCGTATATTATATACGTTCTTTACATACAAACCGATATATTTCAAGTGTTTATTTCTTTAATTTTGATGAGTATGGCGTACAGCTAAGGAAAACCCAAAATTTTGTATCTGAAAAAAGTAGAATATTGTGAAAAAGTTGAAAGAGACGCCTAGTCTCACACTCTAATCAGCTAATTAACTGCAAAGGTTTCCTGAGCCTGGTTCCATTTTCTTTATATAATGCAACTTAAAGGTGCAGGTTAAATAATTAGATTTACATATATGCAGTAAATAGTATATAATACGGCTATTCAGTAAATTTGTGCCGTAGCTATAGAATAGATAATGTGGAAAAAGGATATGAACGAGAATATAAGCAGGCAATATCCATAAAATTGAGGATATGTGTGTGTTTTATATATAAACACATGGTGGCGTAGTGGTTAGTACTGTGGCCTTGCGCCTCCAGGGTCAAGGGTTTGATTCCTGCCTTGGGTCTGTGTGTGCGTTTGGAGTTTGCATGTTCTTTCTGTATGTTTGTAAAGTGTATATAAAGGTAACATGTATTTATTAAGAGAGGCTAGGGATATAGGCAAATCTATAGTTATATACACACATACATATGGATTTGTGTGGTGTGTGTGTAAAATAGGAAGAAAGAAAAGAAATTTAGCCTACCCTTCAAATTTGAGTCTAAAGTCTCTGTTGCTAAAAATGTAATCATTCAGTCACATCTGTCATCAAAACATCTGTATCTGTCTTCACTTTGTATTTCATACGACTTTATGTATAGATTATATATCAGCTATCATTAGCTGTTGCAGTTCTGCTCTCTCATGGTTCTGGTAGTCTTGCTTCATGCCCGTGTTTCTGTAAAGAATTTAATGAGTTTTATTTTGCAGTGTGCTATAGATAGAATAGCAGTCCATCTTCCTACAGTGGCAGTTCTGTGAGGCTGAAATAACTCGTATTCCTCTGTCTGGAAACACGATAGGCTACTTATTTACTGCTTTTTAAATAACAGCAACAGTATTGAGTAATTGAGTAACAGTAAATGATATAGTGCAATCATAGACAATCTTAAGAAATAGATTTTACATAGATATTATTACAGTTTTTCCAATTTTTTTCCACTCTTGTGCACCTCAGCAGCATAAATCTTGAAATCCTATAAATATAGTATAGTGGTTGAAACAGCATTGCTTAATACTGGCGTTTGCTACTTTTGATAGAACAAATAGTCATGGATGATTGGTCTTTGGTTTACTTTGCAAGTCCCGCCAGAGGAAACTCTGCCAAGGATCAAACCCGGAAATCACACCAGTTTATGTTTCACCCCCCGTAAAGTGTGGCGCCAGGTCCAAACCAAAATAACACCGTGGGTTATAATTAAAAACTACACATGTAAGCACAGATCACATGACACATTTGTGAATATGGTGATAAAGATTCCTTCATACATAAATGTTTCTGAAATCTACTGAAACAAACAGAGTTAGCAATGCTGCTGTTCTGATATTTGATCTTTACAATGGTATGAAACAGCATTTCTGCTCTGGCATGCGTGACTTCAAACAGCGACTTTTGTGTTTGCGTGTGTGTATAGATGATTTGTTTTTTATCCTTTTTCTTTTTTTATGGTCACCGAGTCGGATGGCTTCCGAGGAGGAGGAGTTTATACAGTATGTACACAGTGTAGTACACAGTGTAGTACAGTGTAGTACAGTGTAGCCTAGAGCTGCTTGGCTTGATGAAGCTCCAAAATCATTAAGATTTTAAGGAAAATATTTCCTCATAGAAATTTTTGGAGGAGACAGAGAAGATGATGCATGGAACGTTTCCTTCTGATTTGTCGTGGTACAACTGCAATAATATTAAAACTGATGTGTCAAGGAAACTCCACCTTTGAAATATGTTAAATATGTTTATATTAGAATGTATTTGATATGCAGAGTGAATCCGGTGTTAATTTGTTGGTTGGTACTGGATTTTTGGGATTCCACTGAAATTTTTTTTTATTTGTGTTTCTCTAACATGAGCGACAAGCCGTCCGCATCTTTTCGTGCTGCTCGCTTATGCACCGTAGGGGGTGGAGTTACACACTCGTAGGATAGCGCTATCCGCTCCTTCCACTTGTGTGAGCTCACAGACGCTCCTGATTGGCTGTAGAGCCGTTATTAATGTGAGAGCATTAAGGACCTTTGATTCCGCCCCTCTGAGAGAACTCGGCCAATCAGCAACCTCTAGGCTTCCGGCTGCGAGAGGTTACAGCATCATCCAGGAATCAAACTTGTGATCTCCAGATGATAGGGCGAGCATTTCCCTCTGCGCCACTCGGAGGCCCCACTGCCGCCTTAAAGTATAACAAGATCTATAAAAATAAAATTGATACTAATAGAATTGCACTACAAATCGAGTCAGCATCTCGGTATCACATTAATATCGTATTGGCTGGTTCCTGATGATTCCCATCCCTAACGAGCAGTTACTTGATTAGCAATGTGGTAAGCATATTTAACCAAAATGAAAACAGACCAACATTATAGAAACTTTTTTTTAAAATACAAAACAATCATGAAAAAAATAAATCTTTGAAGTATTGAGATTATTATACAAGTAATTCAGGGTGAATTTTTGCTTCAAAGAGCACATTAATTTGAGTGATTATTTTTAACACCCCAGTGCCCACAGATTGCTCACAGAACCCACAAAAACACTGTGGTATGTAGAGTGTTTGTTTGCATACAGACTGGTATTGTAGTAAACATAGCCAAAGTAATGTGTAGCTGATGTTTATATTGGAAACAAGTAAAGAGAAAAAAAATCCTAATTTCTAAATTAAATTCTCTTTGAGAACTAAAAATAAACAAAAGTATATATTTGAATGCTTTCTGATTAGTAAGGAGCTCTAGTTCTTCACATCGCATCTCTTTTTTTCCCAGTCAGTTTTATTCTTTTACGCTTGTTCCTGCGGGTTTGTTTTTTTTAATGTGAAATTCCTGTGACCACATGAAGCTGGAATGCACAATATCCCTGCATGCTGTGGTCCAAGAATCTGATAGAGTACTATGCAGTGCCATGTGATCGTGATGGCCAACACAAAGAACTTGTTATTATCCTTGTGTTATCACCATCCATGCCTTCGAACCATTGTGTTCCTGCCACGAGAGGAAATTCCACCCAAGAATTGAATCTGCAATGCAAAGTGATAGTGGAAGTCTGAATGTGTGTATGTGAAACAGAAAACGCATAAAACGTCTCTCTAAGCAGTGAAGTTCAGAGAGCACCTCATCTTTGGACAAAAACAAAACTAGCCGGCTTGGCACAAAGGAATGCAGGCAGTGTTTGCATGTTAACATGCGTAGCTAAGCTGTGAGCTTCACTTGTAGGGTCGTTGAAAGACGTCTTTTAAATGACCTTACTTGTGAGGCTGGAGGAACAGTGTTGTTCTTTCATATACTAGCAAGCCTTATTTGTCATGTATTTCTCTTTCAGTTAACGTAAATTTATACGTGTGTATTTTTTCTGCATAGTGTAAGCAAAGGGAGGCAATACTTATTTTCCTCACACACACACACACACACACACACACACACACACACTGACCTTGTAGACAGCATATAGTTTTTCACCGAGAACCAACTAATCTTTTAACAAGTTTTTGACCTGGCCTTGAAGTTTTCCTACCCGCTGAACACTATGTTTTCAAGAGCAGCTCACAGTTTGCTGAGAAACACCATGTTTTTGCTGGAGTTGGTAGTATTTAATCAAAATGATGAGCGTTTTGGGTGTAACACTGCCTTAGCAATGCAATCTAATCTATTTCCTCTGTTATGAAACGGCTGAATATACAATACTCATGCTTAAATTCTTGTTGGCATGCTACACTTGCTTACAGTTGTTGAATTCTCAGTTCTGATTGGTCAGAAGGACTTGTTGAGTTTTCTGTAACAGAAGCTCTGACAGTAGTTCTATTCATTCATTTCTATTAATGCATTCCTTCTAATATATTGTTTCTATATTAATAGCCTATTCACAGGGACCTTAGTGGTGAACACTCCATATAGTAGAAAACTAATAATAAGTTGATTAAAGAACATTTTGTTATTTAGCAAAGTTAAATTAGTTGGTTATTTGCTGTCCAGTGACAGTGTATCATTCTGTGCAACAGAGATTCTTTTAACTTAGTTTGTTATTTTTTGTTTTCATTTAAGGAGGTAAATCCTGCAGGTGGCATGCTCTAAACTACATTTACCAGATGTAGAGCGATTACATTTTTATCTTATTATACATCTGAGCAGTTGAGGGTTAAGTGCCTTTCTCAAGGGCCCAATGGTGGCAACGTAGTGATAATGGGGTTTGAACTTTGCACCTTCTGAACTGTAGTTCAATGGCTTAACCCCTGAGCTACCCCTCACTAATTACACAGTACGAACGAATTATTTGCTATGATTGTGAAGATTGTGTAAAATCTGAAAAAATATTACTTTGAATCACAATATTTATAAAATCATGATATGTTACAATACAAATCCAGTCGGCACTTCGGTGTTGTGATATCTTATTGGGTGATCCCTGGTGATTCTCATCCCTACTTTTTGTAAAGGCAGCAGTAGCTCAGTGATTAAGGCATTGGACTACGGTATGAAAAGTCCCAGGTTCAAACCCCACCACCACTGACTTGTCATCGTTGGGCCTTTGAGCAAAGCTCTTAACCCTCAAAGGTAAATTTCAATGCAAGTAAGGGCTCTGGGTAAGGGTACCTGCTGAATGCTCTAATTTAAGAGATCATTTGTTTTGTGGATATTCCACCACATTAAATATAACTACAAAGAGTTAATAGTGCAACAGTTTTTTTTTTTTGGCATAATAACTTTTTTTTGGCATTATATGTAATAATAACTATGAGATTAAGTGACTGGTGTAGCAAAAAGTGTCTTAAATCACTGTGAAAACTACTGTCAAGCCTACAAACCTACCACCCACCTACCCCAAACAAGTCTAATCATACCTAATGATGCATGTTTTATAAATGAAAATTGTAATCTATGCCAGACTGCTGTGGTATAAGAGGAATAAAACATGTGATCAGTTTTGGTGTGATCATTAACTCCACTTTGTGTCATGATTTATGCCTCACATAATCATTGCTTGTTTATTATATACCTTTTGAGCAAATTACAGTGAATACGTTCACAGTAGAGATTTAATTTTGCCTCCATGCCAACATAAAATCTTTGAAGGAATGAATTTTTTAGAAGCTGGGATTTTCTTATCATTAACTCTTTTTAAACGTTCCTCTGGGTTGCTGGATGACAGACATGAAAGTCTCCACATTCAGGGACAGAGTGCATGAAAACACCTCACCAGATGTGATATATTTTTTTCTATTCTGGTTCAAGACTTCAAGACGGGTCATTGTAGTTGTATTTTCTAGTCGTTAAAGATGAGTATGTATTTTTGAGTTAAGTAATGAACAATGTTAGGCTTCAATCGTTTTTATTAAGGTATTCACTGAAATAATCCAAAAGATATTGTTACACACCAAGTTTTTAGTTATAAACAAAAATAAACAAACTGAATAACAAACGGCAAAGTAAAAATAAACATATATACACCACTAACATAAGGAGCAAAACAAAACAACCCCTTACCCCCCTCCCCACCCTAGGGACTAAAATATCATGCCACACTGATGGTGCGGTCAACACCACTTGGTCACTCAGCCTGCATTTCCAAGATAAAGGAGAAGAGGAGACCAAATCTTTTCAAATTTGTTCAATTTCTTTACCATAAGGAGTCAATTTTTTTCCAAATGTAGTACCTCAACCAATTCTTCCAACCATAATTTAGCTGACGGAGTTTCTGACGTTTTCCAAAACCTTAGGATAAGTAGTAATGAACAATGTTAAAGCCTTTTTTCCCCAAGAAAGTAATAAACAAGCAATACCAATACATCTTTAGATTCATTTTCAGTACATTGCTTTTGATTTCTTCTGTTACTTTTCCCCTTATTACCGGACAGATTTTATTAGAACATTTGCTTAGCTCTAACATTTAGTTATGAACTGTATTTAGTTTGACTACGTGATGCAGTTTGTAATGTTCTAAACACAGATTCAGCATCATTGACTGTTAAAAGGTTTTACATCTCGAGGCGTGAACCATTTTATTTGTGGTCCAGACAGATGTCTGGACGTCCCCTTTTTTGTTACAGCCAGGCAGTTTGAAACCATTTAAGATCTTGCTGTGATTTTTAAAAAAAATCTTATTTGAAGATGTTTTCAAGTTTAATATAAGCAATGATTTCATGAGGAACCCTCTAGACCAGATAGGCTTCCAGGCCTGACAGAATTTTGCCTCAGCTTAACTTTTTTTCCCCTTCCTTGTTTTGAAGAATGTCAGTAAAATACCAGTTTACTCCACACAGTGTTTCCTGTGTAATTTTGAGAGGTTAATAAAGACTGCACTCTGCGCGGTCGTGAAGCCATTTCAGTGCTCTTACTTAAAGAATTACCTCAGTCTCGAAAAGCGCTGATCTGTCTGGGCATTTTGAGCCACTGGAATGAGCAAAACTAGTAGGTTAAAGTCGGGGGTTGGGTTAGATGTTCTCTAACGTGGATTTTTTTTTCCGTTTGATGAGGTGCGTGTTTGTGGGTGGTTTCTATGAAACATCAAGAGTGAAAACCACTAGCTGAATGCTGGGTGTCACCAGTGTGTTGGAGTGTGTTGGACCAGCTGTTTAAATACTGGGTGGCAGAATATTTCCCCCATAACCTGGAAAATCACAAGCTGTCCCGTGAGGAATAATATTTCTTATGCACACAGGAAAATAAGCTGGAATATTGCAGCTGTCCAACACTTGGTAAATAAGCAAACTCTCTTGCCTTTAATTTGAGCTAGTTGGCTATAGGGAGTGTGTACTGTGCAGGGCATCGGCTAACTCTCCTGTCTTCAAAACAGACTTATGTTTTTGCCAGATAGCAGACGTTTTGAGTTCAGCTCACAGAGCCAGAAGTAGAAAGCTTGACTTTTAACATTAGCAAGCAGGCTAAAAACACACACACACACACACACACACACACACACACACACACACACACACACACACACACACACACACACACACACACACAGTTACACTGCTGAGATTTGTTTTTCCTGAAAGATTAAAATGTTATTTATACTGACTGTTGACCAACTGTTATGTTCATGAAGGTTGGCGGTTTGCATCCACTACCCAATTTCTGCCTCGACTTTTTTCCTGTTGCTGTAAAATTAAACAGAATTCTTGGAAAGTTTAGAAAAAGCTCTATCTCAACCCTGCATTTTAAGTTATAATTATATTTTATGCCTTTTCCTCCTAAAGCAGCACATATTTAAGCCCAGAATGCAGTGAAATGTGGAGGAATGTGGAGCGCTCTCAAGAATTTTGGCACCCATCAATAAGAAGAAAAACAAAAGATTGCATAAATTCAATTACACACAATGGTTTTGAAGGGGCGTTCGAATCAAACCAAGATTTCCGATGACGTTTCTTGTAAATGAAGGTGACAACTTCAAGCACAGTACGATGATGAGACACTCTGTCTGCAGGAAAACATTTGAATGGTGCAAACATTTTAAAGAAGTCTATATGTGTGTGAATGATGATCCGGTCGTGGTAGCTCGAAGTCCACTGCAGTCGTTCAAACATTCAGAATGTCTGATCTTTAAAAATCAGAAGATTACTTGTCACAGAAGAGGCATATCTGTTTGTGGCAACTGTACACACAATCATTCACGAACACCCCTGTACAGACCTGACCTCGCTTCAAGCCATTTTCACATGTTTGGGCTATTAAAGGAATTCTAGGCAGGCCAGCATTTCAGGCGTGAAGCTGGAGGTTTGATCCAGTATCCAAGCACCAGTGAAATGCTGGGATAAGGGCATTAGTGTGTAGTGCATTAGTCTACAATAGTGTTCTGTTATTCTGCATAATTATAAGTTTGACTTGAGTATATCATGGTTAATCATGCTGTTACTGCTTCTTAAATGTGTTCCTGCTAGGGCTGGGCCGATAAACGATATCATATCGAATCGCGATTTATTTGATTTTTAAAAACGATGAAAAGCTCTAGACATTTTTTGCTCAATATGGATTAATCTAAGAGCCAATCACACAGCAGATCAATACAACGACAGCCAATCAGTGTGCAGCTTGCGTGTGCCGTGCAGGTCAAAGTTAATTTCCTACCGCACTTTGCGAAGCAAACTTGACACCAGGACGACAAAAAAAAAAATTGTGGAAGCAGCGACGAAAGTGAATCTAACCTCGAGTTATTATCCAAAGATGTTGAAATTGTCGACAAAAAAGGTAGCACGAACTCCGTTATATGAACACATCACCCACACGACCACACTGAGAGCATGAACATGCGGGCCGATGCTACTCCGTCAACTAGCAGGGCTAGCAGTGGGGCTGTACCAAAGCAGATATCGATCGTGTCGTCTTTCATGGCCATTGCACTTTATGAAAGGTGTCCAAAAGAAGCAAGGATATAACCAGGGCCGTTTCTAACTTTCTAGCGAAAGATATGATGCCCCTAAGCACATGAGGCTGAAGTTAGCTCCTTATTCGCAGCTTCCGATTCGTTTGGCTCCTTATTGCGCATCGTCTCATTCTGTGGCTGAAGTTTAGCTCCTTATTCGCCTCGTTACTAACGGGAGTGTTCACGCTGGCGAAAGCTGCGCAGTTTATCAATAAAACGTTATTTTGGTGGCTTAAACCATTCTGGCCAAGCAAATATGAACTATACAACACCTAGCAGGTACCCAGCTATATAGTAAAAGTGAAATTGTCCTGGTCCAGATTGATAGCTGCATAATTCATTCCATTTTTGTTGTCATTGCATGCTTAAGCCATTATGTCAGTTTATTGGGGCCGTGTGAAATAGCCTTCATTTAACTCTGAATTGTGGGATAAAAAGACAGCCCTAGTGTGTGTGGTCTAAATGTTGTTTCTCATTATTGTTTAAAAATCTCAAAACATTAATTTATCATCACAAACAAGTATTTTTTAAAAATAAAAATCTTTGCCTTGTAAAGATTCTGAGCATGTGCCTATAGTATCTTAATTTTTAAGGCCAAATCTGTCATCTGTTTTTGTTAATAAACTATACTTTAAAATGTAATTTAATGAACCCTTTAATTTTTGTGGCTTCAGTTTAATTTCAGTTGTTCAACATTGATGTTCAATAAATAATCATAGATAGTAGATAGTGTGTGTTGGCTTCAATTAATCAATCAAGTAATGCACCCTTCAAATCTCTCACTTGTGAGCATATTTACTGTACAAAACTTGTCAGTGAACTATGAGGGCAAAAAATAAATAAATAAAATAATCGTTTATTAATCGTAATCGATTCCCGAGTGATGGGTACGGAAACCCATCGCTCTCATGTATGAATAAAAGAGCGCCAGCTTTGCTTTGAATATAGCGATTTACACCGTTTATTGTGCAACTGGCAACCCAGAGTGCTACAGTACATTCCTAAGTAGTTCCTAAGAAGTAGACTGTACAGGGTGCAGCAAGGGCACACTTTAAAGTACACTGTGGATCAGACCGCACAATCGGCAATCCATCGCTCTTCCTGTTGATATCCCGAATGTGAAGACCTGAAATTTTTTCTACCTGAATTTCAATACCTGAATCTTGTCAACATTAATTTGTGAGGTTGAAAAATAATGAAGATTGTATTTGTAACACTTTAAAATATTTTTGAACGGCAATTTAGTAATTTGACATTTTTACATTTTCATTTGAAATATACAACCGCAATAAACTGCAGTGCCAAGCAAATTATGTAAGTATTTTTTCAATTCAGATCAAATTGCAATGCAAAAAAAATTCAAACATTTTTATTGCAACAATGTTTTGTTCAGTTCATGTCATTAAACATACTATTTAGCTTTGGGGAATTTTGCCACTGTTATACTATATACTTATGAAAAACTATTTAGATTATAACAAAGAAGTATTTTATTAGAATAATAAGTATGAATAAATAATATTTTTCTTAAGTATGTACTCGAGAAAGAATCCAAACAAGTTTTGAAAATATTTTATGTGCTATCAGTGTATGAGGTTTCACACAAGTAAAATCAATTTATCCTTTACTACGGGCAAAACAAAGAACGTTACACACGAAAAATACAGATGATTGTTGATTTGTAGGAATCAGTTCATGGATATAAAAGACAATAAGCAGTTAATAAGAATATTATTAAACACAGTTAGGGGTGCAAGAAACTTGTCTAAACTGTTTTAAAAATTTGTTATAAATAGTTTGAAAATGAACTGTTAAATTTCAACACCCCAAACACCCCCCCCCCCCCAAAAAAAAAAAAAACAGCATCAAGCATGTGTTAATATTGCAGATTAGCCCAAAGTCTAACTTTTTGTATAGACCTTCACGAGTTTTGGCAACAAAAGGGAACCGTATGCAAGTGTGAGCACCTGATACTCTGCTATACATCATGGCGATGCATTACGTATGCCTTGGGGCAGTTTTTGTTACAGACAATTCAGAACAATTCTGCTAGTGTGAATTCTGCTAAAAGGATATTTGGGGCTAACACCTGGTTGCCTCTGGCAGGAGGTTTCAGCAATATGATGAGCTAAATATACTACATCAAAGCCAACAGAAAGTGTTACACATACACAAAATCATTATTTTTGCATTGACTTGTGTCGTGTCCAGGTTAGAACCCTACTGAGATCCTGTGGTCTGAATAAACGAAAGAAGCCAGCATGCACAAATGTAGTGAAATAAAGGATGTTTAAATGTTTAGCGGAGTGGAACAAGTTTGCTTTATAAGTCTCTGCCATCTTATTAGACAGGAAGGGGCTCAGTAGTGTTATTCTCTCCAGGACAAGGGCACTACCTGTCATTAAAAAGGGGAAAAAAAGGCAAGTATTATATGGATAGCATTTTTCTTAGTTTGTTTTAAAGATTTAATCTTTAGAGAATGGTACTTCTGTGTTCTTGGGCTATGTGCCAAAAGAACCTCCCAGACTGCACCCAGTAGTCTTTCAACAGAGTGCCCTGTGTCCCGGTGCAGCAGCCTGAACACTGTGCCAATAATTGAGGTAAATGACCTAATTATTCTTTACAATCCCTGGCCAATAGTCTTATCCTGACTCCGTAGCCTAGGGAACAGCGGACGAGTGAAGAATCATCCCACTTCCCCCTCTCCAAAGATTGCCTGTGCGCCTGTGCACTAGAGAAGTCTCTCAGTAAGCCTGTGTGGGCCACCATAAACATTTTATTGAGCAACGTTAGGTTTAAGAGCTGTTTCAGAAGATAATGCTAACCTCATGATACGCAGTCTTTCATTATTGTCAACTTGATGATGGCAAATGCCACTCTGTACTGTCACATCATGGCTTAAATGGAATTTTATACACTACTTGGCCAAAAAAAAGTCGCCACTTGAGAGGGGTCAAGAAAGTAGTTAAGGAGATTTGAAATTGAGTTAAGAAGCCAACAACACATTATTAAAACCTGTAAGTATAGTGGTAAAATGTCAACTTTGCATAAGAAATGGGGTCGCAAGAAAAATCATGAATGGAGATCATTTAAACATTTGGTTAATAGACAGTATTTAAAACAGCAATGTTAACTAATTACACTAAGAGCATTGAAACATGCACAGTACTATAGTATACAAGAACACGCAGGACTTTTTAATGCTTTAATTGTACAAGAGCACATGAGGAATCATTGACTCATATAAATTGGCAATCACATTGCAAGCTGTAATCACAGCTAAAGGCTGTCATGCAAAGTATTAGTGTATGTGACTGTTTTTTTTTTTTTTTGGTTGTTAGGAATTAGTGATCTAATTATTCTTTACAATCCATATAGAATATCATGTGTGTCATTAAGGCAATTTCTTTCAATTTGTACGTACGTAATAGTAGTACACAACATCCATCCATTTTAGAGGAAGAAAAACAAAATCGTTTTCCAAATTTATTTTGCATTTAATTAGGAAATTTTTTTAGCTGGACTCATATATGTGAACAAGTTGTTTTTTTGTCACTACAAGCTGGCCAAATTTGTAGGAAAGAGAGAAAGCTCTCACGAGCAGAGAATTCGCTGAGGCAGCTTTTGGCAGGTGAGAAGGATCCAAATATAGTCTGTGGCTGTCATGTAAGGCCAGATGTGATCTCTAATGTGAATACACGTCTGGACGCTGAAAAGGTGCAAACAGGGCTACACCCACAGGCTTTCCCTATAAAACCAACCTCAGTTTCCTGTAGTTTATGCACTTTTAACGGCTGCAGGACAAATGCATCATTCTTCAGCATGGATGCTTAACAGATCTATTTTTTGCCTCTGAAAAGATATTTTTTGTTTTTAGTGTCTAATGTAAACATTACAGATATTGTAAAGTAACTGTCTCTGACTGATGTGTTGATTGATTACGTTTCAGTAAAATCACATTACAATTACACTGATACTGTTCTAACACTTACAAATTAAGTTGCTGATTGAATGGTTAAATACCGTATATTCATTCTAAGGACAGGAATCACTGTGTAGCAGCCAATACAATATTATCACGATACTTTTGTACCGATTCAATTTGTATTTAGATTCTGTTACAATTTTGTATATTTTGTTACAATTCTAAACAAATGTAATATACACTTTGCTCCTACCACAGACTCCTGTCGAAGTGTGATTCGTTAAGAGTGCACCACCTGTAGCATTGCCGACATTTTACCCCCTCAGCTGCAAACATATATAAATAAAAGAGAGAATTAAAAATATATATTTTGGATACATGAATTGCTGGACAAAAGAATCGTAAGAATCATAATCATAATAGGGCCAGGGGTAGCTCAGTGGTTAAGGTATTGGACTACGGTTCGGAAGATCCCAGGTTCAAATCCCACAACCACCAAGTTGCCACTGTTGGGCCCTTGAGCAAGGCCCTTAACCCTCAACTGCTCAGATGTATAATGAGATAAAAATGTAAGTCGCTCTGGATAAGAGCGTCTGCCAAATGCCTAAATGTAATACATAACTGAATTGATTTTTTTCCTCTCATATCTAATACATTCTCACAGTCGGTTTTTACTGATTATCTTAGATTTTTCTTTTCTTGGAAAAAAAAAACATCTGTTTGCAGACTTTAACAAAAATATTATGGCACCTATAGGTTTTCACAGTTTTATTTCCTGTCGTTTGCTAGCAAGTATTATAGTATTATCGAAAATATTTTGCCCTAGAGTGAAAAATCCATGTCATGTAAAGAGATTCAGATGAGGAAATACCATTTAAGTCATCACTGATCTGTATATGGTAGAGACAGAGCAAAAGCAAGAGCTGCCATGGAACAACCACTTCTACACTCGTTTCTGTCCAGGACTGGCTCCACATAAAAAAGCCCATGGTCCATTTTTCTAGTCGATGTTTAGTTTGTAAGCATGTATCAAGGAACCCCAAGCCATCAGGGCATAACATGTTAGTTTTTGCAAGTGAAAATGTTACAGTGCTGTACTTTGTGGTTTACTAAAAGTAAACATCTTTATTTATACCAAAGCACATGGTATAAAATCATAAACTATTCTGCCAGTTGGGGGCAGCGCCAGAGATGATCTCAGACAGCTACTGGATGCCCTGCTGGCTGAAGGACATGGCACACTACATGTGTTTACATGGTCCTAATTTTCCACTAATAATGGGAGTAATAGCCCAGTTTGATCATGTAGATGCCTCAGTTGGACCCAATTTGGTCCGATCGGATAAAATTTTCAACCTGAATGAGAGAGGAGGTGTAAACCTTCGATAATCAATTCAATAAGTACATAGTAGCCATGTGGACACTTGATCCACGTAATTTTTCTCTTGTTGGAATAAGTATTTTTTTCTCTGCATTTTTGCCATATGTGGGATTAACATAAGGTGATGTGACGAGACTCCCGGAAGGAAATTCCTCAGTAAATTCTGAGAGAACAACTCTCTCTCACATAAGCCTTTTCTGCTGTTTCCCATCCACTTGGTCTCTGGCTCTCTGGAGGAGCACTAACTGGCCTGCCTTTTCATATGTCATGAAGCATCTCACCAATAACAGATGAGACAGAATTCTTGTAATCAATACGCTAACTTTGAAGTTGGGAAAGGAATTCGGTTCTAAAATTCCTTAATATAATGCTTTGTGCATATAAATGCATATCAGATTAGCATCCATTCCAACAGTTAAGGTAGAAAGTCAGACGTATTTCAGTCAGAATGAGGAAATATTTTATATGTAAATGTAGCTATTGATGGAAAATCAGCTGTCATAGATGAGCTTGCAGTAACTAAACCAAATGGCTGAGCAACAAACTAGTAGCCATAGCTTTCACCTTCTATGAACCAGAGCCATGGGACACATTTAAATAAGAAGGACCACTGAGGGAGAGAAGACAGGTCAAAGTTCACTTAGGTGTGTCATCTAGCATGTGGAGGTAAACAAGCTCAAGTTGGGATCATATGTGTGTTTGTAATATTTAATTGTATATCGATTCTGTACGTTTTATGTTCTTTAGGACTTCGAGATGTACTTGTAATATTACAGGTGCTAAACTATAGTGTACCGTAGTTTGTTTTTCTCTTATGACAGATCATCATATGACAATATACAGTACACTCATATAACAAATCAATATAACAGTAGTTAAAAAAAATGTATGTGATTTGTTTTTAATGATCTTTTTCTTTCCATTGTTCCAGGGTTGAGTAAACAGACTCAAGATGATGTCTGATGCCAGTGATATGTTGGCAGCTGCTTTGGAGCAAATGGATGGCATCATAGCAGGTAATATTTACTGTATATACACACAATTAAAAACGACAGTGTGTGGACACCTGACCATCATACGCATATGTGCTTTTTAAACATCATATTCCAAACTTAGTCCCACTTTACTGTTATAATGACCTCCGCTTTTCTTAGAAGGCTTTCCACTAAGTTTTAAAGTATGGCTGTGAGGATTTGTGCTCATTCAGTCACCTCACTGGGTCTGAGGTCAGACTCACTGGGGTGCAGTCAGCATTCCAGTTTATCCCAAAGGTTTTCAGGGCTCTGTGCAGGCTACTCGAGTTCGTCTACGCTAACTTTGGCAAGTCATATCTTGAGACTTTTTCAGCATATATATTGTATGCTTTGAACAGTGTGGCAGCAGTTTGGTGTCATGGTCAGGTGTCCACAAACTTTTGGCCACAGAGTGTATAAGTTCTATTATTAATGTTGGCATACATTGCATTACTTAAAGTTAAGTTCAAACAGAGTTCAACAAAACTCACAAAAAGATTTCAGTTCCCTCCAAGGATTTTCTCTTCCCCTAAATCCTTAGTTTTGTTTATGTGAGCCACTGTAGTAGAGTATCCACACTGGATTTCTTTTAAAAATACTTTGACTATCATTATAGTGACATTTCCCGAGTCCTTGATGAGTCTGAACTGGCTTATGAAGTAATGTGGGTTTTTATCCCCAGCTAATTATATGGCTGGTGTTTCAGGTCAAAGTCTTTTATATTATATGACGCCCTGAGGCCATCGTAACTGTAACCTTTATTTGATCTGGACCAGAAATATAGTCTTTACATCCCAGTGGATGGATGGGCATGTCGTTTTCGTTTCAGTTATAGACAATTGTACGTGACTGATATCCTAACAAGGCGTCACGGTGGCACAGCAGGTAGTGTTGCTAGGTAGTCATGGCTCCAGGGTCCACAGTTTAATCGAGCTCAGATTACTGTTTGTGTGGAGTTTCACATGCTCTTCCTGTGCCTGCATGAGTTACCTTCCATTTCCCAAATCATGCTTGTTGATAGAGTGGCCACAATTAAATTGCCCCTAGTTGCCTCTATGTGTGTTGTGTACTTGCTTCGCACCTAGTGTTTGCCTGTATAGCTTTATTGAAGATCAACAAAGTAGGGAAATGATAACAGTATAATGCCTGACCTGACCATTCACGTTTGATGATTCATGTTGAAAATATCAAACTCACGTTGGAAATTTTCATCGACAAACCATCATCACATAGTTGCCAGTTATTGAGGAACGCTGTCATATTTGTTAATCGTCTCACAGGCTCCAAATCGATTGACTATTCCAATGGGATCTTTGACTGCCAGTCTCCAACCTCACCGTTCATGGGAAACCTGCGGGCGCTGCATCTAATCGAGGATCTGAGGGGAGTTCTGGACCTCATGGACACAGAGGAGAGAGAGGGACTGCGCTGCCAGATACCCGACTCGACAGCACAGAGTCTGGTGGAGTGGCTACAGGGACACCTAGTATGTGTTCTGATTTCATAACAGTATCACATTACTGCTGTTTCCTTTCTCATGTAGCAGAGTAATAATAATAGCACAATGTTGCCGTGTCGTAAATGGCATTACTCTTGTGTTATTTTTATACGTATGAAACATACTTTTAAATTCTGGAGCAATGTTTGTAGATTTAACATCAGTAGGTAAAAACGTATTAGGTTGATTAGAACGGCGAAGGCAACATTTTATATGATATTACGTCTCCGTGTATGATGATGCTTAATATATGTTTATCCAGAAACTGGTTTTTAATTCTGTATGTTGAGAAAGAGGTTGGTAGACTTCCAAACAAATGCCAGAGTCGGCGTGTAATACCACAGCTCTGTTTACGCTTGTGTTAGTCTATTCACCATTTAAGGTGGTGTTAGATGAACAAAGAGCTCAGGAGAAGTACTTGTCTTGCAAACCTAGTTTTACATTTTTTTTTTTTTTTCCTTTTCATTACATTTCATTTTCCAAATTTTTGGTTAGGACTAGTTCGTTTTGAACTGCTGCTAATTAACCCTGTGTTTGTTACAGTCAAATGGGCACATTTCAGTGACTGGTGATATTTACCAAGACAGACTTAACCGCCTTGAAACTGACAAGGAATCCCTCGTGCTTCAGGTATATATAATAATGTATACTATAATCTGAGTAAATACACATGGTTGATTAATTTATTGCATATTTTTATAATCATCTTTTATATTCTAACATATTATTCAGCTCAGTTTTATGTCTGGTCTTTAAGCAGTATCGTTAATAGAGAGAGGGTGCAGAACAGTATCAGTGAGCAGGGACAAGAAATGAGTGCACGGTATCTTGAACTGCATCTTGTCTTGCCTAGACCCTGGAGCTAAACTTGTCTCAGTGCTCATGGAGTGGACTGATCTCTCTCACATCTGATTGTTTCTCTGCATGGAAAAAAATACTCACAAATACCTTTGTGTATTTGCAAGGGCTGGAAGATTTGATCAAAAACGTATTTTAAAATATTGCAGTTTAAAATATTAATGCGTCAGTTTATAGAGATGCGGAAAGTACTGTTCATCCATACTGACTCCAAATTTTTATTTTTTATTTTAATGTATATGTTTGGGTTGAGGTGGTAGCCATTCCTCTATAATTCTACAGATGGTGCACACTAAACTATTCACACATCTGCAGGAAGCACAATATTATAGGATCAAATGATTTACTTATTTAATAATTATTATTTATTTAAGTTTGTTTTAAAAATGAGAGAGTAAAAAATCATATTGAATCAGGATATTTATAAAATCATCAAACTAACAGGGAAGCATGGTGGTGTAATGGTCGGCCTCAGCGCGGTCGGGGTCATGGGTTCGATTCCTACCTCATGTACATGGGGTGCTTGGTGGGTTTCCTCCGGGTACTCGGGTTTCCTCTCACAGTCTAAAGACATGCAGGTTAGGCGTTCCCATCATGCCTGTAGTGTGTGCCCTGCAATGGATTGGCAACCTGTCCTGGGTGTACCCAGCTTGAGTCTCCTAGGATAGGCTCCAGAAGACCTTGCTCCCCAAAATTCATCCTTACTAAGAATCAGTATCTCAGAGTTGCGTATCAGGTGATTCTCATCCCTATTATTTAATATTCAGTTGTATTTATCTTGGAACATAATGGCACAAAATCATTACATTGCAAGGATGTTTATCAGTATTTATTTACCACTTCAAAATGTTTTTGTTATTATCATTATTATTAGTAAATCCTGAATGAGCTTATGTTACATAATAATAATTGAATGTTGAAAGGTACAACTAAACAGGCATGTGTTCAGACCAGTGTCCGCTTTTACAGTTAAAATGATTTCTTGCAGGTGAGTGTCTTGACAGACCAGGTTGAAGTCCAGGGTGAAAAGATCAGAGATTTAGATCTGTGCCTTGAGGAACACCGTGAAAAACTGAACTCCACAGAGGAAATGCTACAACAGGTGCGTTGCTAGATGGTTGTTCACTTTTTTGCAACCTGCCCGTAACCATATCAAGAGGTAATGAAACGGGAATTGGGACATGACAATGCTGGAATATATTTGACATAATTAAGTCCAGTTTCATCAGCCGTATATATTACAAGGCCAAAAGTTTGTGGACACCTGATCATCACAGCCAAGTGTTGCCACAAAGCTTGAACAAATGTTTAGAAATACATTTGCATGCTATGGCATTACAGTTTTATTTTACTGTAACTAAAAGGCCCAAACCTGTTCCAGCACAACAATCCTCCTGTGTACAAAACAAGCTCCATGGCGACATGGTTTGGCAAGGTTGGAGTTGAAGAAGTCAAGTGGGCTGAAAAGTGCTCTGATCTCAATCTTACAGAACACCTTTTAACTGAGCTGGAATACTGAACATCTCATTTAAAGTCTTCTCAGATTAGGGAAGGGGTTATCACAGCAAATGTGAAACAAAATCTGGAATGATTAAAAATAATTTAATGTTTTTTAAGCGCTTTTTTAAAAAAATGTTTAATACATGTGTTATGGTGTAAGTAACTCATTTCTGAGTTTCCGCATCAGGTTCATTTGCACAGCTTCCAGGCTGACAACATCTTACTACAGAACCCGATGCCTTATCTGCTTTATATCCATTAATCCTGTATTTTCACTGTTCCTTTTTTTCTATTTCAGGAGCTTATCTGTAGATCAACGCTTGAGACCCAGAAGATGGAGCTGATGGCAGAGATTTCCAATTTAAAGCTCAAGCTGACTGCCATGGAGAAGGAGAGAATAAACTTCGATGAACGATTTAGAGATAGTGAGGTTGTATATCACACATTTAATTTATAAGCCCAATTACATCTACACTACAAGTGGACACACCTTCTAATTGCATGGACCTTCCTGAGTTTTATTTCTTTCAACATTGTAACACAATGCTGAAGACATCCAAATTATGCAATAATCTATTTTCATTCATTCATTCATTCATTTTCTGTACCGCTTTATCCTTATATACAGGGTCGCGGGGGCCTGGAGCCTATCCCAGGAGACTTAGGGTACAAGGCGGGGTACACCCTGGACAGGGTGCCAATCCATCGCAGGGCACACACACATACTCACATACACACACTCATTCACACACTACGGGCAATTTGGAATGTCAATTAACCTAACCTACATGTCTTTGGACTGTGGGAGGAAACCGGAGTACCCGGAGGAAACCCACCAAGCACGGGGAGAACATGCAAACTCCATGCACACAGAGACGGGAATCGAGCCTGGCTAATCTATTTTGAACAGTTGATATTGAGATGCGTCTGCTACTTCTACTATCTGAGGTTTGTTAAGCAGTGATTTCTGAGGCTGGTAACGATAAATGAACGTCTCCTCTGCAGCAGACTCCAGTTTTGATCTTGCTTTTCTGGGATAATCTTTACAAGAGCCAGTTTCATCATGCTTGATGGATTTTGCAAAAGCACTTGACAATACTGTTCTTGCAAGAACTATTCCAGAACAGCTGATCATCGTGATGTTGTGTTACTTAGTTATCTAATGTCATGTGTGTTGTTTCATAATAAAAAAATAATAATAAAGTGGTCCCTGCGATGGATTGGCACCCTGTCCAGGGTGTACCCCGCCTAGTGCCCGAAGTCTCCTGGGATAGGCTCCAGGTCCCCCGCGACCCTCAACACAGGATTAAGCGGTATAGAAAATGAATGAATGAATGAATAATAAAGTGGTGTTCTGTAAAATGTAAAAAAATTTATAAAAAAAACGTTTTACTGACACCATAAATTACTTTAATCAAATTCAAATTCATTCAAATTAAAAATGTATTTATCACATACACAGAACGATATGCAATGAAATGCTTATACGACCACCCGTGACTTTAATGAAGATTGCCGATAAAGATAAATATGGAATAAATATGAAATAAAATATAGAAAAACTTTAGCTATAGACAATATACCTATAGAGGATAAGAACAAAATATTAAATATAAGAAAATTTTAGCTGTACAAACAGAATTTTCTTTGCTGTACAAATAGAAAAAAATATTAAAAAACTTTAGTTGTGAAGTGAAATAGAATTTATATAGAAATGTATACATTAATTATACAATTCTATACAATACTATACAATATATGCATTTCATTTGTTAAATGCTAAATAAAAAATTCTCTCTAAAAGTTGGCTTTGCGTTTCGCTGGTGAATAGTTTGTACCACAGGAAGTCCGTTCCGTCGATGGACATGCATGTATTAGAATGAGTGTGGGTGTCAAGCAGAGGTCTATCAAGCAGAGGAAGGTTTTGTGCTAGTGTTGTGTACAGACACATGTGGTAGCTTTTTTGTATTAGGAACGACTTGCTGGAAACAGATGGATGCCTCATGTTCCCTGTATGGGGGTGGAAGGAAAAGAGGTTATCCAAAATCACACACATGCTGAGTTGATCTTTCCAGGGTGTTTTGTTTAGTTTTGTTTCCTGTCTGTGGATTTGTTTACTGTCTCAATACAAAGTTAAGGTGCAAAAAGCAGACAGAATTCACTGAACAGGATATGAACCCATCAACTCATATGAACCACATCAGACAGATTCAGTCTATTCCCTTTCCTGAATTATGCAAGAAATCCTGACAGAATTTTGAGTGTGTTTGGATCAGGATGGTCAACGATGTGTTTTAAGGAAAAGGATGTCAGGCATTTTTTCCCTTCATCTTTCTTTTAGCTCCTCAAGTTTATTACCGTACCAAACCTGTTCCTTTTGATGACAGTGTTTAGTTCTCTGCTCACTAGAAGATTCAAATGCAACTGTGTTAAAGCTTAAGGGCCCATAAAACTGTTGACTGACAGATAACTCATAAGTTTTTTTTTTTGTAAAGAAAACCTATATTTCTCTTCTGTATGTATGTCTACTTTTACACTGTTGAATCTTTTCAGTGGTCCAATCTGTTTATGGCCTCAGGCTGTTTGCTGGTATTATTGAATCATAAATTTCTCACTAAAGGCTGCCTGACACCCATACAAAGAGCTTATCACCCCACGGCCTCAGTGCTGAATGGAGGTGTCTGTCACTGAATTCTTCCTTCTGGACAATGGCGAAGATTGACTATCAGGACATTTCTATCGAGCTTTTATGATACTTGAGCATACATTGTATGGAAAATTGCATTCAATTAATCACCATGGAATAATAGTTGAACAAGAATTCCTTGAATTTGTGTGGGATGGTTGTTAATACGGGCTTCTTTCTTCTTTTCAGGGTTTGATCCTGGAGATTAACGAGCTGAGGTATCGCATTTCTGAGATGGAGAACGAACGGTTGCAGTATGAGAAGAAACTGAAGTCGACCAAGGTGAGCCCGATGACGGGACAGTTATCTCAGTCGTTCACTATTTTCACTGCTTTATCCTTTTCCTCACTTTTTCTTCAAATATATTCATTCTTGACTTTCTTAACTGGGTCGACTTGACACTATATCATTCCTTCTGCAAGTGTCTGTTTTTTCCTTTCTGCTCAGTTTCTTTCTCTCTTCTTTCCTGGCTAACATGTGCACTGCTAGTCGCTAATGGCAAGGCTGTCTAGCCTGAAAATCAAAATGGGCCAGATGCAGTATGAGAAACAGAGGACGGAGCACAAAATCCAGGCACTCGAGGTTGGCCTGCCTTGCTGCTGTTGTCATTTTATTGTCTGCTTGCCTTTAAGCATGTTTTGTATATTAGGAATGTTTAAATCTTCATCCTTTCTCCAGTTAATATTATATACTCTAATATTAGTATAAAATTAGACACATTCACATATATGTTTTGCGTTTTCAGACAATTGTCTTGTGCACGGTGTTCCCTTGTTGTAAAAAAACAAAATCCTGAAATCACGACTACTTGATAGAACGGTTCTAATGCATAACTTACTTTTCATTACCATTCATGTGTCAGGAAGTCTGCGGCAAAGCTGTTGTATATTAACTTAGGGTTTCACCTGGAATTAATGACTTAAAGTAAGCTTCTGCAAAGGCTAATTTCTTCCATAACCCGGAGTTATTGATGCAGCAGATGGGTTCATTAGAGACAGAAACCTGGCAGGACTTTTTAACTAGAACAACCTACACTTGGGTGTGTGTAGAAGAGCACATTGTTTCATAAAACACAGTCCACAGGATGCATCCAGATCAGATTTATTACTTATGAATTCGCAGAGATTTGTGTTTTCCCAAAATAGCAATCTTAAAGGGAACAAAAAAATACAAATCAAAAATGTTCCTTGAAACATGGTTTCTTGCTCTGCTCACTTACTGAAACTTTCCTACTTGTTTTTTTTGTTGTTTTTTTTTTAAGAAAAGTCATCTAATTGGAAATTATTACTCCTTAATTTTTCCTTTGGCGAAAGAACAGATGATCTATAGTTTAATATGATGACGACAGTGTTATTTATTAACCATGCTGTGTTTTTCATGGTAGTGTTTGAGCCACAAAGAAAGACTTCAGCATGCTTTGCTAACCACAGCTATGCTCTAATTTAAGCGTTGGGAACCTTTTGGGTGAGGCAGCTGATTGCTAAATGCTCCATAGTTGCACCTTTTCAAAACATCTGTCGTCTGTGCAATAGAAAAGAAAAGAAGCACGTTTTGTTGTTAGTCTGATACTCGTCATGGTGGTGTTTCAAACTCAGCACTCCTTTCATGATCGGTGTTTTGCGTGTGTGCATTTTTTTAGGATGAGCTGGCTATTCTACGAAGGCAGCTGGATGGTAAAGATGCAGAACTACGAAGGCTACAGGATGAGACAGGGTCGAGATCACCCACACCTGCAGGCTTAGAAACCACCGAGAGAGGTGAGTCAATATCAACCTGCTCTGACACGCTGGGATAAATTAGCCTGATGCAGAGCCGGGTCCTGACATGTCACTGTGACGTCCTGTGGACTGATTAAAGAAACCGCTCTGTAATAGAATTGATTAATTTTCTTCCTCTTAATACTTACTGCATATCCAATTAACAAGAAGTGTAACGACAGATATTGTATTTCATGACTCTGTCTCCCATGCAGAGGATACTTTTAAGCAGAGGCTGAAAGAGAAACGTAAGAGAGGTTTTTACCTTCTCTGTAATCATTCACGCCTGTTGTCTTGCTCACTTCCATTCTTCCTTCACAGTCTGCATGTATGTACTTATTGCGCTCGCATTTCTATGAAATGACAAATTGGAACACAATTATTATAGGGTTGTCAGTATAGGAGGGAAATATTCTAGAGGAATACACCAGTGTTTTTGTCCAGCCCAGTCACAATCCACCACATCTGTAATCTTTCATCTTGTATTTGAACACGTTTCCCTGTATTGAGAAAAGAACTGAAAAACCTGTTTATGCAAAACTTGGATATAATGGAAATCTAAGGGCTGGTGTTGGGGAAGTTTACAAAAATTTCAATCACGTATTTATGTTCAGTGTATTCATAAATTTAAAGTCAGGGTTATTTGTACAGAAAACTTTCATACATCCATCCACTCCAAGATTTTCTGTAGTGCCGGTTTCTCCTGATCTAGAATGTGTTCCTGCCTGCAGCCAGAGTCTCATTGCAATCCAGCCGGGGATAATGCGGTTGATAAACATGAAGGAATCAATGCAAAGTTTGTTAGATCTTCTCACTTCTTTTTCCTTTGATGTCTTTTATCTTTAGATTGTGACAGTTGTAGTTTTACAACCCCTTTAAACCTTCATTATAATTGATACACAGTATGAATTTCAAAGAAATAGGTTCACCTTCTTTTCTCAGCCCAAGGAAACTTGTCTAATTACTTGTTTGTGCTTGTAACGAACACGTTAGATTAGATTAGATTAGATAAGAACAATCAATTGGACTCTTCTTCATTTCAAATGAACATTAAAAGGATCTCAACCCGCTTTGCAAGCACCAGGCCGGTATTTAGCAGCCGTGCATGTCGTATGTGTCCTTGTTTATACAACAAGCTCTCCATTAACAGTATCACCTCTTCTAAACTCCAGCTCCTGTCAACGCGTTTCTCAGCCCTTTACATCCTACCTTTTCCTCCTTTCCCTACATCATTCTTCCTAGGATGTTTCTGATGCTGGAGGTCTCTGCACCCCACTTACACAGTACACTGTATGGAGCTCATCTACTGTATATGCGATGCTGTCACTGCCGGACCTTGGCTGCCTCTGTAACACTGGAATTTACGTGCCATTGTCTGCTTTGCATTCGTGTCGCTGTCATTCCTTTACTCTCGTTTTACATCACGGCTTGTGTGTTGCAGATTTGGAAGTGCAAAGAATGAAGAAGGCAGTTGAGTCACTTCTGGCAGCAAATGAAGAAAAGGTACTGTCTCCAATATTCCTGACCATTTTTTTTTGTGTGTGTGTGTGTGTGTGTGTTTTTTCGTGTGTATGGGTGATTTTTACACCGTACTCATTTTTCATGCCTCTGCCATAGGATCGCAAGATCGAGGAGCTTCGACAGTCACTCACACGTTACAAAAAGGTGCAAGACATGGTCATGTCCGTGCAGGGAAGGAAAGGTGAGCAAACTTCACACGTGCACCAAACGATAAACACGGTTATGAAACCAGTTATTTCATATACGTTTATTCCTTCCAGATAAATTGGAGGAAGAAAGCGACGAGAGCCACAGCGACAGCTCTCTCTCCATGTCGACGGCAATGTCGGTTTCCATGGATCCCGACAAGTCCGTCCTGTCATGTGCTGAGGACGTAAAGAGTCAAGATGAGGTACGGCATCTGAATCCGACAGTAGCTCAATGCCAGACGGTCTTACGTGCAGTTGTAGGATTCTGGAGCGTTTGTTAGTTATTGTTTCTCTTCTCTGGCATCGGATTTTCTATTGTTTCTGTTTTGGCATGCCGATTTAATTTCTAAGACCCTTGAAATGAGTTTATTTTTGAACTTTGCAAGACTTGAGCCAACACGAGCACATGACATTCCAAGCGCTGCTCTGAGTCTACAGATGATACGTATTAGAGTTTGCACAGCATGCAGAACCGATTTCAGTTGCCGTATTGATGACTTTCATTTTAATGGATAACAAACCAGAAGTAGGCAGCCCATTCGGCCAAGTTTATCTAAATCAACTCAAACCATTGAACTTTCTGGAAAAGAAAAGAAATTTGAGGATGTAATTGATAGCGGTTTTTGAGCTCAGTAATCTAAAACTTTCTTGCTCATCATCCTGTTCACATTTAAATACACATGGCCCATGTGTGCAACTTTTATTTCTTGCATTTTGTGGAATCCCGTTTGAACCTCCGGCCAATCTGCTCTCTAAGCTCCCGCCTGTAAAACCAAACTCACAATTTCTGAATGAAAGGATGAATGCATTTATGTTGCATCACTTGCCATGTTTGTCCTCATGGTCCTTTGAAGTGGTGTTCGGAATAGGCTGTTTATAACACTTGACGTCCTTCTAATCTACGTTTCTCCTCTCTGTTTATTGTTTCTCTGCTTAGTCGAAGACCTTTATCAGCATGCTGCAGGTGTCTTCACTTTCATCCACATCACAACCCAAACTAGACATGGATGTAGATCTGGAGCCAGTCCAGTCACACAGGTGAGCGCCTACTTACTGGCAATATACATATTTCAGTGCCCTTGACAGATGTGCAGGCTGGCGTGACAGGATCAAAGCAATAGCAGAATAATCTGACAACCTGATAAACTTATCACTAGATACTTCCTCAACCCTTTTGTTGCATTTAGACTCAATTCACACTCCAGTCTAATTCATTTTGTATTGTCTTTAACTCTGTTTGCATCCCCTCTATAAATATGTTAGTCTAATATCTTTTAATATTAGCTCCTCTTGCTTTGTCAATACATATTATAACCACCCAAGATTAATCCTAGGCAGCATCTCCTTGCATTTATTTCTTTTCCTTTACTTTTCATTCCATTGTATACTTTTTCAACACTGACTATGTTCACATCTCCAACTTGCTTGTCCATCTCTCCTTTCCCTCCATGCTTGCATTCCAATACATGTGTGTTTATCCTGTGTAGTGATGCTGTGCATCAGGAGCCAAGTCAGTCGCAGGAGCCGGTGATTAGTACCAGTCTGGAGTGAGTATGTTCGAGTTGCAAAAAGGGGAGGTTTCAGTAGTTTATCAGAAATCATCCCCTGGTCTGGACTTTTTGTTTAAATACATGAAATTATGGTCTGCTGATAAGCAAAAGGTGTTTTTGCTGGACCATAATGTAAAAGAGATGAATCTGTTTTGTTGTAGTTTACGGTTGGTGTTAAGTAGCTCATCTCGTCAGGAATGGTTTGGAAAAATTAATAAAATTTACTATTTGCTGATGAATTGCTTAAATATTCAGGGCCCTGTTTAATCATTAATAATTTACCTTGGGAAGAAATTTGGTGATAGGGAGCACTTACACCTCCAGGGTCTGGGTTTGATTCCCACCTCTTTGTGCATGGAGTTTGCATGTTCTCTCTGTGCTTGGTGGGTTTCCTCTGTGTACTCAGGTTTCCTCCCACAGTCCAAGGATATGCAGCTTAGGCTAACTGGCGTTCCCAAATTGCCTGTAGTGTGTGAATGAGTATGTGTGTGTGTGCCCTGCGATGGATTGGCACCCTGTCCAGGTGTACCCCGCCTTGTACAGATTCTGGGATAGGCTCCAGGCCCCCGTGACCCTGTATACACGTTTAAGCGGTATAGACGATGAGTGAGAAATTTGCCCATAATTTGTTGATTTCAAAGACCAGTCAACAGTAGCCAAGTTTTCGTGTAATTGACCTCTTTGATGATTCCTGTTTCAATGTATGCTCCCAGGATCACGTGCATTAGATGGGAAAAAAGGAAATGGTAGCTTGTCTGTTTTTATAGCTGTAACAGCTGTAATTCTGGTGTGGTTGTAAATAAACTCTGTATGGCCATGTTGTCGAGAGTCACATGTACTGTACGTGTTTTCTTTAATTTATCAGTCTGTGGTACATTTGGGTATTTTGCGATCATACTTTAAAAATAAAAAAAAACTTTTGGCTGTAAGGCACTGATTCAAATAGACTTTTTCTTGCAGAAATCTGGACGTCCCTAAATCTAGCAGCCTGAGCAAACTGGACAGCAGCACTAGTGAAAAGGTGGAGTTTGTTTCATTTTTCTAAAAAATAAAGATTTTAGCTTTACAGTTAAGACTGTATAATCATTAAGGTGTATGTGTCTCAGTAAAGCTTCATAATTAAATATCAGTATTAATTAAAACCTTTTTTTCTTTCTTTCTTGTTAATTCCCAGAGGCCTTTGGCAGTTGGAAAGAGTCCAGCAGAAGTAGGTTTTGCTTATTATAATTTTCTCGCCTTTTAATAACTGTTATTATGTAAGACCCTAATGAAATAATGCATCTGTAGAGTCGTGCTTTTGATGAATTCAACAAGATCACAACCTTACCCCCGAAGTCCAGCAGCGGCACCCGTGCTGCCGAATATGAAGCTTTTGGCACAAAGAAGGCGAGATCGTCTTTTGGTCGAGGTTTCTTTAAGCTCAGAGGAGGAAAGAGGACAGCAAGTGCTCCGAATCTTGGTAAGCCTGCCGTGTTTTTGAGGAGTATTTCATGTGTGTATTTAAAAAATTGAGTGCAGGAATTTTTTTGGTCCAAAAGCTTTTTATTTCCAGTGTTTGTCTACTGTACAAACCCCATTTAAGTCTATGATTCTTACAGTGATTTCAGACCTATTAACATGATTTTTACCAAGTAGTTGAGTTTTTCGACCCATGTAAAATCCCGGGCGATGCGGAAAACTGTTGGTTGGATCCTTACAAATGTAATAACCCACTAAATCCCAGCGGGGAAGATCGGGCCGACCTCTCCGCCGGTATGATTCACATTAATCGGCATAGTTTTCCAAAAATATAATAATAATAATAATGGGGATACAAATTTTGTTTCATAACAGTGTGTTATACTTAATTGCCTACCTTTGCTCTTTTCTCCCTTTGACATTACTTTGCTGATGTGTGAAAGCTGCAGTTAGGTTTCACTGTTAATTTTGATATACAGTTTATTCATGGTGGTATTTGCATGTCTTTATGGTTTGTCAAAAAGCAACACAAAGATGCATGCAGTTAAAGTATCGTACACATCGCATGTATAGCTATACACATTATTGAAATCACCCAAACTTGAATGCATTTTACAATCCATCTCGTCATGCACACTTTTTCTTCCACAATTCTGAGCAAGCACAACAGAGGAATACTGGTAAATTAAGTTCTCTGCTCAATTTTCTGACATTTTTGGTGTATTTAGTCATTCCACTCATGCTAATCCACCAGAAGGAGCCGGTGGCATTCCTTCACTTATCCAGTCTCACCACATTTGCGCAACTGTGATCCCATGCATGTGGACCTGACTAGGGCTGATTTATGCAGCAGAACTGGCTTTGTCGAACCATCACCTAATAAATATATGCTTTTTATGAAAATCTCCCCTTATGTGTTCATCCCTTTCAAATCACATCCGTCAGCTTTTGTTGTTCTTTAATTCTGGCATATTTTTATTTTTTTATTTTTATTATTATTATTATTATATCCTTTTTTACTTTCCCACAACTCTTTAAATCACTTACATTATAACATAATATAATATTGATTTGAATAAACCAGCTTAATATTTGCTATGAATCTGCCATGAAATAGCCTGAGAAGCTGATATGGCAATAAATCCTAATACAAACAAACAGATCTTTAATTCTGGCCAGATCTTATTTTCATTCATTGTCCTGTAGCAGTGTTTCTAGTATTTACGTGTTGTTTTTTTTTTCACTTGGCTTTGTGAACGCATTTGTGTTTTCATTCTGAATTAGCATCAAGTTTGGAGATGTGTTTGTCAGCAGAACGTGAATTGTTGGTTATGTGTGTGTTTGAACAGCTGAGACAGAGCGTGATGGTATGGATCACCTGGATCTTGCAGGGATGCCACAGAAATCTAGCACCAGTGACAGCACAAATACTCTCTCCAGCTGTTTAGAGGGCAAGAAGAAGTCTAAGGGAATCAAAGCCTTCATAGGAAAGTGAGTAGACTTGTTTTTTTAATATATTTAAATACTTCTGCTGTACATAGCTCTTACTTGGCTTTAATTCTATAATTCCCTAACTGTGCACTACTTATCACTAAAGGCTTACAAGAAGTCAGTCAACCACATTCACCTTAGATGACAACATATCAGAGAACGAGTTCAAGCGGGGCGGAGTCAGAGCCACAGCTGGTCCAAGACTGGGATGGTCACGTGATCTACACAATACTAGCAGGTCAGTCAGGGTTCATATGCACGAGTTGGCTGCGCTTGTAGATGGAGTAAACAATGTCACAGTAACATACTGTATATGTGAAGAGCACCCCCTGGTGGTGATTCAAAGCTTTCACATGACAACCACAAACTTCCCTTGTTGAAATTGCTGATGTTGCAGATTAATGTGTAGTTGCCCGAGTTTTGGCAAGGATGACAAAGTTGAGTTTTCTGTCAATAATATACTTTGATACCTGAATATTGCTTTGGCTGTCTTACTATCAAAGCTCTTTTTGGGTAGGACGCCAGTTTAATAAACACAGTGGTAAAAAAATAAATAACAGCCTAATGTTTTCCAAAACCTTTGGTTTATCCATAGCTAAACTCATATTACTTTATGGGATAGTGGTAGCTCAGAAGGTTAATGTACTGATCGGAAGGTCAGCGGTTCAAGCCACAGCGCCACTAGGTTGCCATTATTGGGTTTTTGAGCAAGACACTGGGATATGTGAAGAAAAAACATTCACTGTGTAGTAATGTAAAGGGTGGGCCAGAGGATTCCATACATAGGAAAAAAATATATATTTTTTGTAAGAAACAACTTATTCATATAATATGCTTTACATGGTTACCATTGTTTTGAAAACATGTTGTAATACGTTTCACCCACTGTTGATAAACATGCATTAGCACATCTGGACATACTGTACGTGTGCAGTGGTGGTTTTGGTGATCATCAGTATAATTTTAATTTGTTGCTCATTTGTCAAACACATTTTTCCAAGGTATCTGAAACATAAAAAACTATTTTAAAATATTTTAGTTTTAAATGTTTTTTTTCCTATGTATGGAAATGAATGGCCCACCCTGTATATGTTAGAAATAAAGACTTAACCAGTTCAGTTTGTAATCAGAAACTGGCTGTGAAAATGTGCATAAAGCTCCCGTGCTGCACTCCAGATGGAAACTGATATTGTCTTACTTTTTTTAAGATTTAAAAAATGCTATAACTGTACTTGTGATTGAGTTGCATACAGCAGCTTTTACACATTTCATTTTCAGGGCTCAGTGCGATGATGAATCCCCTAAAGGAGCATTCTGCTCTCATCTCCACCTGACATGAATCTAGAACAATTGACATTTGTCTTTTTTGTTTTAAGCTCATTTGGGTATTCATTGACAATTTTTAAGCGATACTCCTTCCTTTGTCTCACATTAATAAGATTTGCTCTGTTTTTGTCTCTAAATTCCAGTCAAAAATTGTGCTGATCCATTTTTCCGAAGTTAATGGAGAAAGGTTTATATTTATGAATGTAAAATACAGAACATCATGTTTGAGTTTATTACATTTAGGGTAAAGATCAGCTAAATGTTCAGGTAGAAAATGGAAAGAAAAAGCCTTTTATTTTTGATCGAAGGGGGAAAGAATAAAAATATTGGTTGAGTTTCCCGACACCAAAGTGTTAAATCTAACAAAAAACTGAGGAAAATGTCGGCTATGTGGAAAGATTTCACAGTTTCTACAACAGATGTTAAGTGAGTAGACAATTGTGTAGGACTGCTCCATGTGTGTGAGTGTGCTGTTTATCCTTTTTATTTTTTTCCTGTTTTTTGCATTTTTACTTTTACATCCGTTAGAGGTTGGCAGTTCTGGAAGAACATTTCAGGTCAGGAGAGTCTGTCTGTACAGTATAATAGAAATATCACACTGTGAAGTGTTTTCCCAGACCAACACACCACACAACGGGCTTCAGTATTCAAATTTCAGACTTGCACTTTGCTTACACTTGCCTGACTTGGACTGTGAAATTGTGTGCGGTTCTGTGTGTCAGTGAGGTGGATGCTCCGTTTGCACGCTGGTCCCGGGAGCAGGTGTGTGACTGGATGCAGGAACAAGGACTGGGTCTGTACGTAAATCATGCCAAACAGTGGATTTCCTCAGGACAGACTCTCTTGCAGGCTTCTCCACAGAACTTAGAAAAGGTAGGCATTGCTGTAGAGCACCAACTAATGATGATTTTAATAACAGATAATCATACAGTATTATGAATTGTGCAATTACGTAATACCTTTTACTTGGCTTTAATTTTTTAGCTTTTAAAACAAGCTTGTGTTTGATTTATGTACATACTAACTAACATCAAAGACAATAAAGATGAATGCTTCATTCAAAAATATGTGTTTTAAGGAAACGTCTTGCTGATACAAAAAATAGAATTATGCAACAGTTCCAACAGAGTAATCTGATTGGATGAGAGGCATTCCACGAGTGGTGATATAGAGCATAACAGCTCTGGGGCATTTGACTATATGTGTCACTCCACATCTAAGGTGTTCTAACAGTCATTACTTACATTACTTACACAGTCATTACGTTGGTCTGTAAATGAAAATAAAATGATGAAAGAATTATTGAGTGTCCATCACAGTCGGATACACTTACCGAAAAAACATGCACACCACATGCACAAAGCACACAGAAACACACAGCAAAAGCCACATTCTTACATCTTTGGCCAAACTCCTGAACATTTGTTACATAAAAGAACATAGACCATTTTAACATGTCCCTGTGAATTCCCGGGGAACAAAGAGTAGATGTTGTATAGATGTCTGTCCGGAGACAAACTAGGAAGTGTTAGCTCAAAGAAGGGGATTGTTTTATAGACATATGACAGAGAACAAAGATAGGGAAAGGATAGAGGCAGAGGAAAGTTTACAAGTCAGAATAATACAGGAAAAGTTCACCCAATCAAAGCAGTACTGGAAAGAGGAGAGAGCAGCTGCCTGCCAAAACCGACGTTCAATTCTGATAACGTTATGTCATCTCAGGCTCTTTAGTAATTCAGGGATTAAAGTTCTCCGTCGTTACGACGGATTTCCGTCAATCACACTGTTCCGCCTGTCCTTAATGTTTAAAATTCACTTTTCATAATTTTAATGCTGTATATATATATATATATATATATATATATATATATATATAGGCTTACATGGGTGTTAAATTAAGGAAAGACAAAGTGGAGGATGTGATCAAAGCCTGGAGTGGAGCGAATGCACGTTCCTCTCTCCACTCTAAGCGTTTTGTTATCACTCCGGTATGAATCCACTCCGGGTTTTGGTTTAGTTTTGAAGAACTACATGTCAGGCTGAGGTATAACTATATTTAAGATAGCATGGACACACTTAATGCAGGAAGGCTCCGATGTTTCGGAGATTGATAAAAGTGTAAATAAAATAAATGGAGATGGGCTTGGCTTAGCGAAATTGGGGAGAATGGCAAGCCTTTTAGTTCATGGACTAAAAAAAATCAAACATCCAGGTAGGTGTCTCTGCACAGTATGCCACAGGAAACTTCAATATGGCAATAATGGCAAAACAAAGTGCGAGTTCGCCATCAGTCAGCAGCTCGTCACAATGCTGCGGTTCGTGCTCTAACAGTACACATGCTCCCTGTCTGCTGCGGCAAGAACCACAACGGAGATTCACACATCTGTGGCCGACCGTGTGCGCGATGTAAAAGTGCGCCTATGTTCTTTCATAGCGGAGCATGACCTGTCGCTCACAGTCAGTGGCGGTTTTAGGGTAGGGCGAAGTGGGCAGCCGCCCAGGGCGGCATTTTTTTTATGTCACGTGGGGGGCGGCACACGAACCTGGAGTAAAAAATAATAATCTGTGCCGCTAAGCGATTTTCTATTATCTGTGATACCTGCGCTCGCGCCGCCCCTGAATGATCAGCATAGGAGCTGAGCGAGGAGGGGGGGGTGTTTGAGCAGTGAGGAGAGCGGATGACGGGGGGGGCGCAGAGTACAGTTCACCTCTCCCAGATGAAGCGGACTAGAAGGGGGCTAAATGATGTCTACCTGACTTTCTTACAAATAACACACATTTCATTAAAAATATTATAAACACACACCAGTAATTTGCACTTTTTTCATTTCTTTAATTGTGTGAAATGGCAAATAAAAATAGATAATAAAAGCGATGATGATGTGGAGGTGAATTGGTTTAGTCTTGACTTCTGGTCGTGAGTGACAGCGTTGGGGGAAATCAGCTGGTTGTCGAATCGTCGATTATGGAGGGATGGAGTCTCGCCCAGGGCGCACTTCAGTGTAGAACCGCCACTGGTCACAGTCTCACAACCACTAGTTAATTTAATGCAATCAGTTGTCAAAGACAAGAGTGCACTTTCAAGATTGTCTATGTCTAATGCACATGCCTCCTGCACACATGGCATTGCTGCTTACTGGAAATCCGATTTGTCATCTAAGCTGAAAACGAAGATGTTTTCTTTAAGATACATAAAACATGCACTGAAAAAGCACTTTTTGGAATTTAATGGTGGTGCTATTACTTTTTTTAGTTAATTATTAAGAGTTTCACAAAACATTGTTTGGTGTTATGAGAAATAAAAACATGCACTGAAAAGATATGTGGTAGATGGTTGATTATTTGTCAAGGTATATATTTTTTTCAAAGATTACAAATAGCTTTTAAAATATGCAAACTGGCAATATTAAAGCGGTTTAATCTCCCCTAACGCTATTGGTCTCGACTATTTAAATAAAGTGTTTGTTAAAGGAATATGGCTCGGCCTGAAAAAAGTTCAGTCAGAAGATTTTTTTTTCACTTTAATCCCTGGTAATTGCTTCATACTCACTTTAATCATAGTCATCCTGAATGGTGTTCTGTTCATGGCTAACCTAAGCTACAAAGCTAACTAGTTTCTAACAGAAAGCTGAATTCCAAATTCCAAATAGTTTTCCATTTAATGCTATTTGAGATTTAACCCCAGAAAATTTAGCTCATATTTTAAAGCTGTGCAAGTGGAAATACAGTGGAACCTCGGATTACAAGTAACGCGGTTTGCGAGTGTTCCGCAAGACGAGCAAAGATTTTTAATAAATTTTGACTTGAAAAACGAGCGTTGTCTTTGTTTACGAGCACCGTTGTTTTGACACCGAGCGTCACGTTATCACAACTGAACCCGTTTTTCTCTCTCTTGCGCTGCGGAATTGTAGGTAATCGAACAACAAATTAAACAGCACCTTACTTTTGAATCGCGAGAGAGCTGAGTTCCTGTGTGGGGGCTGTAAAGCCAAAAGAGTGAGTGTGTGTGTGTTGTTGTAAGTTAATGAGCGCACGCGCACACACACACACACACACACACGGCTTTATAGCCCCCACCCGTCCCCACTCGGCTTCAAACACAAACACACAGAAACTCAGCTCTCTCGCGATTCAAAGGCAAGGTGCTGTTTAATTTGTTGTTGATATTGTTTTACTTTACAGCAGTGATTCCGTTCATATGCGCTCATGCAAGTGTGACTAGCGATGTTCCTTGCTCATTTTTAAATGGTTAATTTTTAAACTGTTTTAAAATCGTTCTCTACGTTAATGTGTTTGTGTGTGTGACACACAGAGCCTGCGTGCACAAATGGAAACACTTATCTGTCGGGATTTATTTTTACTTTTTTTTTTTAAGGTAAAGTGCAGGTTAATTTGTTTTATTTTTACTTCATATTTTGTGTTAATTATTTTTATGTATTTATTTTTTTGAGCTGTAGAACGAATAATTTGAGTTACCCATTAATTCCTATGGGAAAATGTAATTTGGTTTACGAGTGTTTTGGAATACGAGCCCGCTTCCGGAACGAATTATGCTCGTAATCCGAGGCTCCACTGTATAAAGATAAACTTATGATGTTTATGAGACTGTCCCCCACCTCCATTGTTTATTTTCCTAACGCTTATTACCGGTAAGAATTTAAAACTACTTTCACCCCTGTTGTTAAGTGCCAGTTGCAGTTAGTTCCACCAAGTGCGGAAGTATATGTGTCGGGGGAGCAAAATAAAAAAACTAATCATAATACGTTTATAATAAATGTTTTTTTGTGGACCTGTTATATAAAAGCAATATTACACACAAGATTGTGCTGTTGTGCTGGATATCAGAACAGCTGTCCACAACTTTTGCTGTTGCACTGAGTAAAATGTAGTCAGGATTCTCCTAGACAGATACGTTCTCCATACATTCTTGGGCTGCATCCTCGTGCCTACAACTGCATCATAGTCATGCCGATATCCAGCATAACAGCGCTCCAACTAGTGTGATATTCTGAAATTAAACGCAGTGATGTATTTTATATTTTAAAAAGCACTCTAAGGTGTGTGTGTGTGTGTGTGTGTGTGTGTGTGTGTGTGTGTGTGTGTGTGTGTGTGAAGGAGCTGGGTATCAAGCATCCTCTCCACAGGAAGAAACTGCAACTGGCTCTACAAGCACTGGGATCTGAGGAGGATGACAACAAGGGGAAGCTCGACTACCAGTGGGTGACAAGTAAGGAATGGCTTTTCTAATTTCCTGTATACAGTTTTACAGATTGTTCTTTGTGGGTTTCTTCTGGGTACTCCGGTTTCCTCCCACAGTCCCACTCCCACATGCAGATTAGGCTAATTGGCGTTCCCAAATTGACCATAGTGTGTGAATGAGTGTGTGTGTGTGTGTGTGTGTGTGTGTGTGTGCTCTGCGATGGATTGGCACGCTGTCCAGGGTGTACCCTGCCTCGTGCCCTGAGTCTCCTGGGATAGGCTCCAGGTCCCCACGACGCTAAATACAGGATAAAGCGGTATAGAAGATGAATGAATGAATGAATGAATTTTCTTTTTAAAGCTTTATTAGGTAATTTTGAGATTTTCCTTCTTTATATCTATTTCCGGTCACTTTGCCTAGGATGGCTTGATGATATTGGACTTCCTCAGTACAAAACTCAGTTTGATGAGGCAAGAGTGGACGGGCGAATGCTACACTACATGACCGTGGTGAGTTTTCTGTCTGTCACAGCTTTTACACCTGTTGTGCTTTGTAAATGTGCACATTTCCTGCACGGATGTTACCATAAATATACATTACAACGTTGACAAACCCAGTAGCCTGAATGCACTTCACAAGCAGATTTCATGTATTATTAGAATTCTGTTGCATACTACATGCAGTTAAAGAACTACTAGCCAGACTTGAATTCTTGCAAAGATGGAATTCTGCATTTATAGCGCAAATGTTGATTGATGATTTACTGGCTTCTTGTCTAGGGCACCAAAAACAGTATGCTTAAAAAAATTATAAACTTAATTATAAACTTTCCTCAGTCAGTGTTCATGCATTTGTTTATTATTCTAATTAGAATATAACTAGTTTATAATTAATAGCAAATTATACGGCCCGGCCCCAAAAAAATATTTGAATGTTGCACACTTCATTCACACAGTGTGGTGGGGGGGTCCATGTGCTCCCCAAACCACTCTTTTCCAGTGTCCTCAGGGAAGAAAAACGTCCATTGATATGATAACCTGGTCATTCAGTACATTCATCAACTGATTTAATTTTACTGCCAAATAACGTTGCTGAGCCTGGACCTGACCAACCGAAGCAAACCATCTGAACAAACCAACTGAAGCAGATCATAACACTGCCTCCAGTGGCTTGCACAATGGACATTATGCATGATGTCTGCATCGCTTCATTCCCTTCTTACCCTGATGCACTCATCACTCTGGAATCGGGTCGATCTGGATTCAACAGACCACATGACCATTTTTCCATTGCTCCAAATTTATTAGTTTTTTTCTGGATTATTCTCACTAGCAAATGATTTTCTTATGGCTACACCGCTTTTGAGTTCTCATCACATTGCGTTCATATGGAAATGGCCTTACTTTCACTCTTAAATATACTGTATCTACCATAAAAAAAATTTTCTACTATACTTACTTACAGGTTTTAATAAATTGCTGGATAGTTCTTAACCCAATTCCAGTCATTTCAGATCTGCTTAATTGTTTTCAGTAATCGATTTCAATCCTTTTAACACTGACCTCTGTTGTGCTGGTCAGGATGATCTGCTGTCCCTGAAAGTGGGCAGTGTGCTGCATCACCTCAGCATTAAGCGAGCTATCCAAGTGCTCCGTCTCAGCAATTACGAGCCCAACTGTCTCCGCCGTAGACCTTCAGATGAGGTATGTGTACTGCCAAAACTTCCCATAAAATTATATTCCATCAATGCTTCATATACTGTAAGTAGTGACATTCATATCGTCTGTCTGTCTTGATAGAACAACATCACTCCGGCTGAGATCTGTCAGTGGACCAATCACCGTGTGATGGAGTGGCTGCGTTCTGTAGACCTGGCAGAATATGCGCCCAATCTGAGGGGCAGTGGTGTCCATGGAGGACTGATGGTAAGCTATATGGACAAGGATAACTATCCCACATGTGTTTGAGATTTGAGCCTTAAATGGACATGGATCTGTGTGTTTAGGTTTTGGAGCCTCGCTTTAATGTGGAGACAATGGCACTCCTTCTGAACATTCCTCCCAACAAGACCTTGCTCCGAAGACACCTGGCTACACATTTTAACCTGCTGGTGGGTTCAGAGGCCCAGCAGACGAAGCAGGAGTGTATGGAGAATCCCGACTACACTTTACTCACTGCAACTGCAAAAGTCAAGGTACAGCTCAACATCCATACTACAAGACTTAATAAGGTTTAAGCATTGCCTTTCATTTTACTCTTGGTACGTTTAATCTGACTCGACTCTCGTTTTGTGTTGCATTTAGCCACGAAAACTGGCATTCGGAAGCTTTGGGACTTTGAAGAAGAAGAGGCAGGAGGAAAACGAGGAGTATGTGTGTCCCATGGATGTGGAAATGCCAAAAGGTCACAGTTTCCAGAAGAACTTCCGGGGCATGGAGCTGCACATTTATGAGGACGACCTGGACCGACTAGAACAGGTGGACACCACAAGGCAACATTGTCCTTGACTATTTCCATTTCATCTTTTTCTTTACTGTTCTTTTTTTTTCCATTTGTACTTTTGGCTCGCATGTTTTGCTTCTATTATTTACAATTGTTTGAAGCTGTTGGACAAATTTGTTTGTTGGTTGCATGTTGTGGAGAAGCTCCAGACCCAAATCCAGGATTTCTCCTAGTCTTCCATGGTCTACGGCAGGGGTCTCCAAATCCAGTCCTGGAGAACCACTGTCCAACATAGTTTGGTGATTCTTCTTCTCAAACACAGCTGATTTAACTAATCTGTTAATTACTAGGTTCAGTGGGTGTGCTTAGGTGTTGGTGAATTACAAACTGTGCTGGTCACTGGCCCTCCAGGACTGGATTTGGAGACGCCTGGTCTACGGCATCAGTTTGATTGGTCATATTGCTCTGGTTATGTTTGAGGCAACTCGGCCTGCTGTGCCAAAATGTGGTGCAACAGTACAGTGCAGAGTAGCTGTCACTTTTTAAGCTAAGGTATCTCAAGTATGTCAAGGTGCATTGAGATCAGTAGTGCCAGTCTTGGCAGCCACCATGAGTGAGACTGTGCCATTGAAACATGGCATTAATCACAGCAAAAGAGCTTGGACGTAATGTTTTGTTCATTTTTGTACTTTTCATGAGATTGTAACTTGTCCCTGAGTGTCAGAAAGGCAGTAATTAAACTTTGTATTCCATGTCATTTCTTACCTAATTTAGATGTTTTTATTGATTTCTTTTTGCGTGTGTGTGTTTTCACAGATGGAGGACTCTGAGGGAACTGTGCGACAAATCGGAGCTTTCTCAGAAGGCATCAACAACTTGACGGTAAAAAAAACAAATACAACAGTTTCATTAAAACATTTTTATTTAACATTTTAGAATGTGTAATGAGTGCGAATATTGTGTGATTCAGAGTATGCTGAAAGATGACGAGTTCTTTAAGGAGATTGTAACATCGTCTCCGAACCCCAGCGTGACTGATGACGACTCCAATATTTGAGGATGTTTTATGGGCATAACTGCCCAGAGTGGTGCTGCTGTGATCAGAACTGACTGTGCCAACCTCTCTGCACATCTCTCTCTCTCCGTCTCTCTCTGTCTCAGTCTGTCAGTGCTCGCTACACTTTAAGTGTATTCACTTACCTTACATAAACTCTATATACAGTGTTTGCCACAGTACAGTGCAGAGTAGGTGTCACTTTTTAAGCTAAAATATCTCAAGTATGTCAAGGTTGTAATTACGTCTCCCTGGAGCAGATGTAAGTGCATATTGAATACCCGGTCTCGTCTTTGCTTGGAAATGTATGATTATAATGTAGTTACACTTCAGTGATGTATTTTTAAAGAGAGTTTTTAATGGACAAAATTGGCAGCCCTACTGTAGTTTGCCTCCCAACTGGGGACTGGAGATTTTATGCACAGTTTATTTGTCGACTGGCGTTCCACTCCCATCTGTTGTGTCCATTATGGCAAACAGAGCACAATGACACTTTTAGCCTCGAAATAATAGAATTTATTTTAGGAAGTGACGGACATTTTTTACAGTGATGTAAAAAAAAAAATAAAAAAGGACAGTCCTGTTACACACTCCTAGTAAGAATTGCCAAATTCCGCAGTGACCACAAGAATTCTGCCATATTTACATTTTTCTTAAGAACTTTTCAGTATTTGATATATTTATACAAGGTCAATTTGACCCTGAACTCTGTGTATGCTCATTGATGCCTGTGTTTGCATGCAATACGCTTAACACTCATGAAACTCAGTGTGTGCCTTGTTTTCCATCCTACCTTGTGTCCACCGTTTAATCCAGGATAAAGAGATTATTGAAGATGAAATGCAATAAATACTCAGTACAGTGTATTGGATTCCCTATTTGTACAGTTGCATGTTATTTAAGCTTTTCTTTTTTCCTTTTTTATTATTGTGCATCAATTAACATATCAAAACTGTTTGTATTACTCATCAAAGCAGTGATCTTCTGGCAGCCATGCTTGTGTGTCGTTTTATTATTATGCTCATTTGTAAAAGGTCAATAAATTAAAGTGTACCACATACTCCTTTATTGATACCTTGTTGTGTGTGTGTTTTTTTTGTTTGTTTTTTTATAAGTTCACATAGAGAATTATTTAGATATTCTACTACTTTACCACTTGTTTTTCTTTTTTTAGTTACTTCTTCTCTCTCACATCTATCATTGATTGGCCTGGATTAAGCCATAGTTTAATCCAAATCAGAGTAAAGCAGAAAATCTTCTCTAAAAAGGATTAAACATCAGTATAAGTATGCTGCTGGTCTTTCGGCTGCTCCCGGTAAAGGGTCGCCACAGCGGAATATCCGGTCCACACAACTACTTTGGCACAGGTTTTACACCGGATGCCCTTCATGCTGCTACCCTCCCATTTTATCCGGGCTTTGACCGGCACTGCATATATGTGGTATAATCTGTGCCCCAGGTTTGCTACTTTAATATTGGTAAGGTAACATCAACATGCACTCAAAAAGAAGCTCTAACACTGAAATAGGCCTCAAGTAGGATATACACTACCTGGCCGAAACAATTATCACAAACTTTAAGATTTCATTCAGCCACCTTTAGCTTTGATTACAGTACACTATGTGTTTGTGTGTGAAAATGATTCCTTATGCTCTCAGAACTGCCATGTGCCATCAGGCTGCCATATAACAATGCTGAGCCTAGACCTGAACCAGTGAAGCAACCCCTGATTACAACACTTCCTCCAGAGGCTTGTACAGTGGGCACTATGCATAATGGGTGGCATCACTTCATTCACTTCCCTTCTTACCCTGATGCGCCCATCACTCTGGAATAGACTCAATCCGGACTCATCAGACCACATGACCTTTTTCCAATCTTCATGCTCACTACCAAATTGAGGACTTTTCTGAATATTCTCACCAACAAGTCGTTTTCTCATGAACACACAGCTGTTTAGATCCAATCCTGTGTGTTCTGATCACATTTTGCAAATAAAGAAATACCTCAAAAGGTAATTGCAGAAGAAGTTGGATGTTCCCAAAGTGCTGTATCAAAGCACATTAATAAACAGTTATGTGGAAGGAAAAAGTGTGGAAGAAAAAGATGCACAAGCAGCAGGGATGACCGTAGCCTGGGGAGGACTGAGGCTGGAGTCAGTGCATCAAGAGCCACCACACACAGACGGATCCTGGACATGGGCTTCAAATGTCGTATTCCTCTTGTCAAGCTGCTCCTGAACAACAAACAATGTCAGAACCATCTTACCTGAGCTAAAGAAAAAAAAGAACTGGTCTGTTGCTCAGTGGTCCAAAGTCCTCTAATGGGATGAGAGCAACTTTTGCAAAGGACCCAAAGTCTGGAGGGAGAATGGAGAGGCACACACTGCATGATGCTTGAAGTCCAGTGTGAAGTTTCCACAGTCTGTGTTGATTTCGGGAGCCATGTCATCTACTGGTGTTGGTCCACTGTGCTTCATTAAGTCCAGGGTCAACGCAGCCATCTACCAGGACATTTTGGAGCACTTCATGCTTCCTTCTGCAGACGAGCTTTATGGGGATGCTGACTTCATTTTCCAGCAGGACTTGGCACCTGCCCGCACTGCCAAAAGCACCAAAACCTGGTTCAATGACTGTGGGATTACTGTTTGGCCAGCAAACTCACTCAATCCAAGTACTGTGTACATATGCATACTTATACTTTTCAAAGGTGTGATATGTTTTACAGTATGTACAATCCTTGTTTTATTGATTGCATGTGTCAGAGATTGTAGTGGGTCACGATACCATGGCATCTTGCTGGGGAATTATAAACTTGTAATTGCCTCACTTAAGACTGTGGCTTCTACTGGATTAAAGGCCACTAAGGTTAGTAATATCACTATAACTAATTGTAAAATTCTAACTGAGCGGCACCATTAAATGATTAGAATTCTGTGCTTAGCTACCTTAACATGTATATATTACTGTACATACTGTATAGCGAATAGGAGATTTACTAGCTATTTAATATAATGCTACAGGTATACATATTCAAATTATATTTGGAAAAGACCCACCTATCATATAGTAGGATATACACTATATTTACCTTATATACACTATATATTTACCCTACTATAATTTCACACACATTCACACATTACATTCACACATTACATTCACACACTACGGGCAATTTGGAAACGCCAGTTAGATTAATCTGCATGTCTTCAGACTGTTGGAGGAACCTGGAGGAAGGCACCAAGCACTGGGAGAACATGCAAACTCCATGCACATAGACGCAATGTGGGAAACAAACCCATACCCTAGAGGTGCAAGGCGACAGTGCTAACCACTAAGCCAACTTATGTTTAATATTTTGGATTTAAAGGAGTTCTTTGTGGTGCATACCATTTGCAAAAGCAATACATATACATTTACTGTACTAGCATCAAGAACACCTGTGGATAGTGCTCGGCTCTCTTATTGTAGAGAGCAGTGTTCCAGACATCATTCTGGCATCGGTGCAGAAAGAAAGAAAAAAAGCTTCCAGTACCTATATAACTATTTCAAGGACATGTTTCAATCAAGGCATAAACATAATTTTTATTTATAAATGGTGTTTGGAAGTCATATTTGTAGCATTCTGCATTCTGCTCAGGTCATTTGTTCATTGTTCATCAAAGTAGATTCAAACTTTCAAAAGCAATCTAATACTAAGGTACACAACATTGCAGTTTACTGTTTAGACATCAACAATAATCCACATTAATGCTCTTGTACTGACTAAGTTCTAAAAGAAGGACAATCCATATTGTGCTTTTAAGTCTGCTGACTTGCTCTCTTAAATGAGTCATTCTACGTTTAAAAAAAAAAAACCCAACACTTTACCCACCCTTTTTGGATTTGGGGCGTATTATGTAAGTAAGTGCTGTGGGTGTTTAGATTGTGAGCAGCAGTCTGTGTTTCAGCCGAGGAAGAGAAACTATAACTTCATCTCTGCTGCACAGGGAAACAAAGAGCAATGTCTATCAGGTAAGATATGTATGCTTTTTTATTCTGAATAAAGAAGTTTAATGGTGTTGTTCATACGTTATACGTGTCTGTTTATTCATTTTGCATCCACTTTCAGACAACTACAGGGATGTCTTGTGCTCTTGGCCATCTTTGGACATTTTAATGAAGCAGCGTAAGATGATCTTTTTCTCTAGATGCTTGTTTCACACAGTATACAATATTTTAATAAAGACTTTGCTGAAATGCTTTTAAATTCTACAGGAAAACTGTAAACGAGGAGCTGTCTAACATAATCGGTGAGCTCTGGAAGTTGGACAACAATCGCTTAAATCCAGGGACAGACTACAAGATCTCACTGCAGGTATGGTGTCATATTTTTTGTTGTTGTTTTTATAATATATGAAAAATTATGACATAGAGATGAGATATTAGAGATAAGCATTTTCTTCACTGTCAGTGATTTCTCTTATTTCATTGTTGTTTGTAGTGCCTAAAGAAATAATATATAACATTTTATTTTCTATGAATTTTATAATATTATAAACAACCTTCAGTCCTGGTCTACATGCTTTTCTTTTTTTTTAAACAAACAATAAAGGGTCGAGCCGGGTTCATACCTAAAGGAAGCAAAGTTGCAGTCGATCATGCTTCATCTCCTCTTTTCTCCCATGTGAATGAAGACAAACTGAAATCCATCACTACATATGCAAGTAAGAGAAAAAACAGTTTGGAATAGGTTTGGAATTTGTCAGCTGTGTTTCTCAAAAATGTTCTACTTCTTAAAATGCATGGTGTAAAAATCTGCATGGGTTGCACAAAAGCTTAAAAGCTCAAATTTTCTCAGGAGCGGATCTGGACATGCCTTTCTCACAGGGCGTGCCGGGATTCTTTATCCAACTGTGAAGCTTCCATTTTACAAGCTTGGCTCCAAAGAACCATTAATGCAGTGTGAAGGATTTATTTACTGCAGCAACAGAATAGGAACATAAATGCAATGAGAATTTCTTTTTTATTATTTCTGTTTAATAATCTATCTAAAATCATGCAATGGTGCTATAAATTATGCTATAATCACATAATCGAATGTCTTCAGATCAAATGATTTGTTCGAAAAGCAGTAATTACAAAGTTTCGTCAACATACTGTAAGACTGACTTCCTTCTAGGGTTCATGAAGCTGCTGGATAACTATGAAAGGTCAACTGGTGTAGCTGAGAAGGTGACTACTGATGAGATAGCTGAGAATAACGCCTTTCTGGATGCCATCCTAGAGACAGCCGTAATGAAGGTATAAACACCAGTGTGCGATGTGTATGACAGTCTTTAATTGTTCTAATTGTTAAAATCCATCAGTCAATTGCAATTTTCTGTACACCATAATAATAAATCTACACATGTAGTTTAGTGTATATGAATTGTCAGATGTTTCTCAATTATTAACAATGTATGTTAATATGATAATATGGAGATAAGTTCAATAATATCAGTTTAAATCCTGAACTTGGTTACTGATTCTCCTTGTTCACATTGTTCATATTTTGTTTACATTTCTCCCAACTCATGAAAACATGCCTGGAAGTAGACTCATAACTCTGAATCATCCCAAATCTAAACTCATGTGAGTGTAGTGCTGTTAGATGGAATGGCATCCAATCCAATATATATTCCCTTCCCTTAATCAGTATTGCTGGGACACATCTTAGATCCACCACAACCGAGACTAGGATAACACACTTAGTGAAGTTAAATAAAAAGTTTGTGCATTAAAATTAGAATGTGAATCAAAATTTTATTTTCCAATATACATTTACAGTCACAATCATGTGGGCCCATTCTTCTTTACAGCATTACTATTCACTGAGGTTTTTGGGTGTCCATTTATGAACAACTCTGTTAAGACCCCGCCACAATAGGCCATTTCAAAATCTTGATTAATTTTCTTTTCAGCCATTCTCATGTAGATTCACTGGTGTGCTTTGGTTCATTGTTCTGTTGCATGACCCAATTTCGATCTGTCGGACAGATGGCCTCACATTTGCCTCTAGAATACTTTTATAGTTTACTAGTATACTAGTTTCCTAGTATACTTTACTAGGTTTACAGAGGAGTTTATTGTACACTCACTCCAAGGTGCCCAGGTTGTGTGGTTTAAAAATAAGCCCAAATCATCCCCCTCCACCACATACTTGACAGTGGGCATGAGGTATTTCTTCCGAGATTCTGCTTTTTTTTTTTTTTTTTTTCAAAGCATGGCATTTAAGGCCTAACAACTTTACTTTGGTTCCAGTTTTACGAACCTCACTCGTGCTTCAATATTCTTTTTAGACAGAGGAGGCCTTCTCCTGGCGAACTGTGAGGCCACTTGTTCAGTCTTCTTCTAATTGTGCTATCATGAACTTTAGCAATTAACATGCTCAGTGAAGTCTGTAGGGTCTAAAATATATCTTGGGGTTTCTTTGGGCATTGCACAGTCTGACCTTGGGGTGAAATTGTTTGTAAAAGCTCCAAATTGTTTGGAAATGATTCCCACATTTATATGCATCAACAATTGCTTCTCTAAGACCTATGTTTGTCTATGTTTTTGATAATTATGATAATGCTATGTGGTTGATAATTATCAGCACCTGTATGCAACTTACTCTCTTAAATCCAGTGGAAACAGTAAGGGGTATTTATCATTGTCTACATGTAATTTTTTTGGCTTAATTTTTGTTAAATAAATAATGGCACAGGTTTTCTATTTGACTCTATTATGTCTGTAACAACACGGGTCGCACGAGGGGCAGTAGCGGACATAATCTGTTAACAGATTAACAGGCAAAGGCGCGGGCATTTATACACGCGGTTGCCAGGCAATGCCGCCGTCAGGCAATCAGCCTGAATGAGCCGCACCTGGCGGAGTGTTTATATAAAGGGTCCTGATACCTTGGCCACTTTGTGTGATTACTTAGGTAGCACCGGTAAGGTATCAAGGCAACAAAAAAACAAACAAACAAACAAAGAGAAAAAGAAAAAAAAGAAAGACAGACAGACAGACAGAAAGAAAGACGAGCGCGGTTAAGAGAGGGAGAGAGGCAAAGACTCTCTCTGTTTCCCTAAACCCCGGTAAGTGAGTGAGCGAGAGAGAGAGCGACACCGACACTCCTCAGTTTAGCGTACTTGGTTAGTCTTGGTTATAGTAGTGCAAAGCACAAATTAAGAAACTCTCTCTCTCCAATAAATCCTCGGTAAAGAGGATATAGGTTTTAGTTTCAGTTTCCAGAGCCTCGTCCGTTCTCGCGTAGACGGCGGAGCTCTGCTTATTTTGTGTTTTCAGTTTTCTTTTGTCTCCTTTTGAGTTTCCTAATGAATAACCCCACGCCATCTCCAAACAGGAAGGTTTTCCCGTGCCTGTCATAAGCACTCTCACAAACTCCTACTTCACTGACCCCCTCTAAAGTCCTGCGTCAGGGCTCTTACTGTATAAGCAGTTAAAGCATCTCGTGATGCGGCTCTTCATACTAGGACTTGATTTGCTATATGAGTTTGTTGGTTTTTTACACAAAAAGAGCTAAATAGATTTAAAAGAGAAGGGAATTAACCTTTACATGTATTTTAATGTGTTTGACTACAATTACAACATAGTTTACAATATTAATATGTTACAGTATATTATTGTCAGTTTCACTGTCTTTATGGCATTTAAGTCCTCTAAACAGAGAAGATTAAAGGGCATGTCCTCTCACAGCTTGTTCATTTGTCTGAACATGTCTGTCCTAACTCTACTCGATCCCAGACTTTGTCCTTTCCTTTCCTATCAGAGTGTCACTAGTCATTTTTGCACCCATGTTTTAATGTTAATACATCAGTATTTTATTAATTAATTCATTTATTATAGTTCTAGAGTATACAGTATAGAGTAAATTTCTCTGAAATCAATGCATTTTTTCAGTCATATTGTTGTTAACAGTAATATAATATAATGTACAATTAAACATGTAATGGTTGATCTACTGTGAAGTGCACAACCCTGACATCTGCCTAATTCATTTGCAGAAAGCTCACCAGTATTTGGTAAAAAAGGGAAAATCAAACTCGGAACTGAGACTGTTTAAGACTCAGCTTTATAACATGTGGTTCCGACTTTACCACAGAGAGAGGAATGGACGGTGAGTCTCTCTCTCTCTCTCTCTCTTTATATTGTCTGTAAGCATTTATGTTTAAATATAGACCCATATCTAACAGGTCCAGTGGGGTCCAAGTGAATTTGTGACTTGCACATCTAGTAATGGGATACATTCTGTTCTTTCCTTTCTTTCTTTTTTATGTATTCATATATTTATTTGGCGGCAGGGTGGTGTCATGTTTAGCACTGTTCAGCACTGTCGCCTTGCATATCCAGGGTCCAGATTCAATGGCCTCATCTGGGCCTGTGGGAATGGAGTTTGCATGTTTTCTCCCTATGTTCTGCTTGGTGGCTTTCCTCTGGGTACTCCGGTTTCCTCCTACAGTCCATAGACATGCAGATTATGTGGCTAATTGGCTTCCCAAATTGCCCGTAGTGTGTGAATGTTGACTGGAGGTCCCACCACAGTCGTAAAATGGGAATAAATACAATGGTAATCCCCTCTAATTTGACTATAGAGGTTCCTACATTGATGGATGGAGATGTATTTATTTACAGTGGCAACACTGTGGTTAGCAGTGTGGCCTCATATCCCCTGGGTCAAGGGTTCAATTCCCATCCCAGGTCTGTTTATGTGGAGTTTGCATGTTCTCTCTAGTGGGTTTCCTCCAGGTATTCCAGTTTCCTCCCACAATCCAAAGACATACAGATTAATCTAACTGGCATTTCAAAATTCAAAGTGCATGCTTGTGCCCTGTGATGGATAGGGATGGAAGTCCCCAGGGATAGGCTTCATACCTCCGATGACCCTTTACAGGATAAGCTGTATAGAGAATGAGTGAGGGAGTAAGATGTATTTTTGTATTTAAGTATTTTTCTGTATTCACCTGACCAGGGAGGACTCCAGTGGCTTTGAACATGTCTTTGTTGGTGAAACAAAATCCGGCCGTGATATTATGGGTCTCCACAACTGGGTCCAGTTCTACCTCCAGGAAAAGCAGAACCATCTTGATTATAAAGGCTACAAAGCGACAGGAAATGATCTGGTTTGTCCATCACATCTACTGTACACCATACATTGAAAGATATTGCCGACAAGTTACACATATTTAAAGTAAATGTAGATTTTATTAAAGAAAAAATGTTCAACATTAATTTGTGCAGAAAATGTGAATGTTTCATTAATTACAAAAAAAAGTCAGCAAAATAACAACAAATTAGAAATAAGTCTGAAATAACTGTTTATTGTTAAACCTGACTTCAAACATTAGAAGGGAAAACTTGCTGCAGTACACACAAAAAGTTTAATTTAGTGTTAAGGGAACTAAAACATCAGTGATTTTTTTAAATATTATTATTAAATTCATTAATGTAGTCAAACGGACAATGCAAAGTGGAATTACCTTGAAGTTGATTAGTTTCCTATAACAGCATGTGCTGAAGTCTTTTATTCCTCTCATACCATATCAATTTGTCATAAAAAATGTTAGAAAGTAAAGAATGTAAAGAATGTACAAATCTTGTTGTTGTTCTCTTTCCATTAGCCGGATGCAGACGATCACGTCTTGAACGTGCAGTTCAGCTGGCATGGTCTGCTCAAGCCAGTGGGCAGTGCTTTCATTGGTGTCAGTCCTGAGTTTGAGATGGCCGTGTTTACCATCTTCTTCCTGTCGTCCAACGAGAAAACCAGCACCGCGGTGGTGAATATGGACCAGTACCAAGTGGAGCTTGTTGTCAGCAGACATGGATATTCCATCGGCACTTCCTACCCCAAGCTACTGAGCAGCAACAACAGACACAAACAGAGCAACTAAGCTTTACATTTAAATGGCTGATTTGCCTGCGTCTCGTGTTTGACATTCAGCCTTTTTTATAGCTATAAAATAGTCATTAAGTAGATGTAACATTACATTTTAGAATGAGCTGGCATTATTTAAAGACCAGTTCATGTAGCAAGTGTCTGAGCATTTGTATTTGACATTTAACTAAGCTTTTAAAAGTTTGTCCTTGCTTTTAGGCTGAACAAAAAAATCCAAATTGAAAAGAAGTCTTATAATTAAAAAGCATGTAGTTTAGAAATATATTGCATAACCTGGACTTACTGTATTCTACAATTTTCTGTTAAAACATTTGTTTTAATAAATGAAAGCAAATAAAAATGTTGTCTTTATTAATTATTAATTCCAGCACAGTTTTCATCCGCCTGTCTGTATGCACAAGTTACCAGTCATTATCTACCACATCCATTAGTAGAAAGGGTCTGCCAATATGCAGATGAAGCATATAACCATAGACTAAAGTAACTTATTCCTATAAAGTGACGTAAAATTATAAAATTAACTTACTTCAGATGTATTGAAAAGCCTTTATATGCCACTTTTAGTTCTTTGTGTGGGAAGGTTTTTAATTTCAGCTAAATAAATGTTGGAATGGTTATAAATGGTTAAGTTGGAAAGGTGAGTAAGCAGTTTGTGCTTCTGCTGAAAATACTGTAACTTTATCGCCATCATTCATAAAGAAGAAAAATAATCACTTTTTTCATGTACATAAATGACAAAGCAGTTATACATAGATTATAATTGTTGTTTTCCCCTTATATTTTTCCACACTTACACAAGGCTTCATGCAACATTGTCGGAATGTTATCGTCTAATATTATAGTAATGTGTATCATTAAAGTATTTAATGTCTTTTAAAGTAAAAATGTCAAATGTCAGTTCATTTCAGGGATTAATTATTTGTCTTTTCGTTTGTGCATTTCTTTATTTGTATTATTTCTTTCAGTCATTCATGCTTGTTTATGTATTTTTATTATTATTATTATTATTTATTCATTCATATTCAATCCTGCTTATCCAGGGGGCTGTTCCATAAAAGCTGCTTAGAAAAGCGGGGATTAAAGTCGAAAACCTGACTTGAATGAGCCGAGCTAAACATCCGCGCTTAAATTGGTTCCATAACAGTAAGTTGAGGATCATTGATCTTACTAATTTGAGTCAGGTTTAAATAGTCTAAATAATTGCATGTGCACCCATTGTTTAAAAGTCCTGAAAAGTCGAGCATTGATTTACTGTGGGCTACCATGGCAACAAAAGGAAAAGATAGAGCAGTGATGTTCAAGGCAACGGAACAGCGTTTGCTATTGGAAACATTTGAAGAATTTAAAGATGTCATCACCAAAAAAGGCAATACAGCGACAATAAATAAAGCAAGAGAGAAAGGCAGGAAATTGCTGATCGTCTCAATGCGCAAGTAGCGTTGTAAAGTATTTAAAATACTGTATCAACATTGAATGTGTGTCACAATACATTGCAAAGTTTGTGTGTAAATAACAGTAACGTTAATTGCTTACACGCAGCAGCAACTTAAGTGAAGGAAAAAGAACCTGGCAGCAGGTGAAAATAAAATATAAAAATATAGTTCAGAATGGTAAGTAATTCTAATGGTATGTACATATGTAATCAATGCCAGCTTGAAGTTACAACTATTCAGGTCTTTTTTTTTTTTATTGCAGCGACCAAAAAGAAGACATCATCTAAAATTATATCACCTAGTATAAGGAGTGATATAAAAGGTGTGTGTGTGTGTTTTATCATTATTCCTTCCCAACTAACTGATTTCCTTCTTCCTTAATCATTGTAAGCCTATAGTACATCATAGCAGTAATGTCACGTAGAGGTACTTGTGCTACTGTAATGGTGCATTTTGGTAAAAAAAAAAAAAAATTAAAATTCTATCATGTTTGGTTTCATAGTGACAAAAGATTCTGTATGATTCATGGATCCACCAGACATCATGTTGCCTGTGAGTATGAGACCTTTTAAATCAGTCATGTAAGCTAATGAGTTTAAGTGAGTTTAATCAGTGGTCACAGGGAGAAGGCCCATCAGTTGAGGAGGATGAGGAGACTGTGTCTGTATGTTCAAGGAGGACTGAGGTAGTCACAGGTTCCATGCGATACTGTATTGAATATTAAAAAGTGTACTTGTGTGATATAATGATCATAATGTGTTTTCAGGATGCTGACACTGTTCTAGAGCCCTCTCAGTCTGGGACCACATGTGACAAAGTGAGTATTAAGAAATGAAAACAATGTGCCAAGAGTATTCAATGAAATACCTTAAATCAATGTTGCTACAGAACACAGAAAGCATAAAAGGAGTGTATAAATGCTACCTCCTTAAACAAATGGAAGCGATTGATATCGACATCCAGTATAAAAAAATGAAGATGAGGAAGTTGGAGCTGGAAATTCAACAGCTACAGAAAAATGCAAGTAGAACTACCATTTTTAAAAAAAGGAAAAGAAAAAAAAAACATTACCTTTTTGATCACTTTCCACAACATTTATTTGTGTGTTTTCACCCCAAACAGGCAGATTCACTCTGAATAAAGACAAATCACATTAAATACTTTGACTTCTGTGTGTTTGTTCAACTAAGGAGAAAGTTGAGGGGCCAGTGGAAAATTTTAAAGGCTACACATGGTTTGGACCATATTAAGCAAAATAATTATTTGCATATGTGTCTCGTGTAAGTCTGCCTGTTTCGTTTTCTTCCAATACTGCTTCATTGCCCCAGTCTTCCTCTTCAACAATCCTTGGTTGCCTCTCTCTCCTCAGACAAGCAATGTTATGGAGCACTACACAAGCAACTACAATGTCACATGCCCTAAGTGGAGTCATGGTACTCTGAGGTGCTTCAGGCACTGGAACCTTGACTTATCAGCCCAAATGCCATCTCTATACGACCTCTTGTGCATGCATGGGCAATGTTGTAACGGTGCTGTGCCTCTGTCTGGGGCTCCTTATAGGGAGTCAAGAGGTACAGTAAGGCAGGCATGGGTATCCCTTGTCTCCCAGCAAAACTCCTGAGAATTCTCCTGCATAGACAGAATGAATATATATATATATATATATATATATATATATATATATATATATATATATATATATATATATATATAAAATGTAGTTTTTTTTCCCTTCTTTTTTTTTTGTAAGACTTTTTGCGATTTAAGTGATTACTAGCATACCTCTTGCTAGTTGCTGGTAGAGAGTTAAGGCTCTAAAGATTCTGGAGTCATGCACAGAGCCTGGCCATTTGGCCTCTACATTTGTGATGATGCAATCTGCATCACTAATCATCTAAAATAAATTAAACCTGTAGGTCACTACATTTTAATTGCAATGAACTAAACACTGGTGCCCAGCTTAGTACAGAACACTCAGTGCTAGAGCATAGCCTTCAATATCATCTCAGTGGGACCGTACCTGTACATTGATGCTGTGTACTGATTTCCTATTCACAAATCCACTTCATGTGGACCAGACGGACACTTAATACGCACATGGGTGCAGTCCAATGCACCGATAACATTTGGGGAAACCTAGGAAAATTATTTGTTTTAAATATGTCCCATGTAAAATCAACAGTCAAGAAATATTTCCATGTTTTATAGAGTTATTTGAACTTACCAGCTATTCTATAAAAGGCATGTTTAATGGTACGAATAGCTTTGTGGCCAGGGAATGTGATGAACACATTGAGTAGTCTTTTTAAAGAAAGGTACACAGTTCGTACAGAGCGGCAAACTGATGCTTTGCTGATATTCTCTGCATCTCCAACTGTGTACAAAAATGTTCCACTGGCAAAAAAGCGAAGTGCAATGCACACCGTCTGTGGGACTGTGAACGCTCTGTTGCGGCGTGTATTACTTTCAATGTGTGGGCTTAGTAATCTACAAATATATGCAATCCCATCTCTTGAGAACCTATATCGCTCATACTGGTAGCTGTCATTAAAAGCCAATGGGTCTGACCTGTCTCTGAACGTTCTCTCTCTTTGAAATGCCCTCCGCAAGACTATAGCTCCCTCATCCACCACCTCATCTATGAAAGGACACGCCATGGTTAAGTTTGGAAACGAGTTCAGCTCCCTATTTATATACTTTTAATTAATTAATTACCAAACTCATTAACCAAACTCACCAATTAAACACACAGGTTTTGAACATTTCCTTATTTATTTATTTATTTAAAAAAATTATTAATAGTGGTTAAGTAACATAAAATGACATCGAATTACCAGCAGCAGGTGAGTATAAATGGTATGTTCGTTAAGCCTGAACTTAGCCTGACAGTTAGCCTGCCCCGGACCAGGTTAATTTGCCAGCATACGTTGCCGGGGTAACTGAGTTTGAACTTTTTTAAGTTTGATTTATGAAACCGAATCTACCAAAAATAAGCCTGACTAACCGAAATAAGGCGGTGCGGTGGTGTAGTGGTTAGCACTGTCGCCTTGCACCTCCAGGGTCTGGGTTCGATTCCCCGGCCAGGCTCGTTTCCCGTCTCTGTGTGCATGGAGTTTGCATGTTCTCCCCGTGCTTGGTGGGTTTCCTCCGGGTACTCCGGTTTCCTCCCACAGTCCGAAGATATGCAGATTAGGCTAATTGGCGTTCCTAAATTGCCCGTAGTGTGTGATTGGGTGTGTGACTGTGTGTATGTGTGTGTGCCCTGCGATGGATTGGCACCATGTCCAGGGTGTACCCCGCCTAGTGCCCGAAGTCTCCTGGGATAGGCTCCAGGTCCCCCGCGACCCTGAACACAGGATTAAGCGGTATAGAAAATGAATGAATGAATAACCGAAATAAGCCTGGCTTATATTCTAATTGTGGTTTATGGAACTGGACCCTGGAGATACAAGGCCACAATGCTAACGACTACACCATCGTACCATCTATTATTTATTTAATAATTTATTTACATATTGACAAATTTCCTGCCTGGGCATTTATTGTACTTTTTATAGTTCTGCCTAAAAAGCTGACAATATTCACAGAGAATGTTGATCTGTTTGAGGAGATGCCTTTTGTGGGTGGAACTAATGGCGTTATCACTTTTTTTTACCCGGTCCTATTTTTCCGCTGCACCGCATTATTGTTTTAGCCGGTAACATTTCTTCGCTGCAGTGCACCATTCAGGCGTGTATTCAACTTCCGGTTGAATAGTGTTAAAGTTTGTGATATGATTTGTTAAGCTCATTTTGTTGTATCAGTATTAAAGAGCATGGAGTTCATGGAGGAGGATTTTGGGGGATTGTCCACCCAGCAGCTCGCTGCTCCTGTACACACAGTGGAGGTAAGCGAGCGTTAAAGCCAGCACGAGCTCCACTGCTGCATGCTTAAACACGTTAGCCAGGTGGCTAACCTGAGGTGAAGCCTCTCACTGCCTGTTTACATGCAGTCCATAGGCTGTAAAGAAATAAAGATTATTTCCTGTGTGGTCTTCTGCATATCGTGGTGTATGTGTTTGAGGCTAATATTGGTTTTACTGTTTTATTTAAGGAAAAATGGAAGTTGCTTCCAGCCTTTTTAAAGGTAAGCATCATGTCCAATTAGTGACATTAAATAAAAAATAAAGTTTCTGCAGCAATGCTGCCATTTTATTAGCTGGTCCTTCTTAGAGACTCTTTCAATTTCATTATTCACATACAGATTAAAGGCTTGGTAAAGCAGCACATCGACTCTTTTAACTACTTCATCAACGTGGAAGTAAGTGCATTCATCTGCATCTTGTTTATATCAAAAAGTTTGTTAGTATTTTTTAATGCACAGAGCTGTCTCATCATCTGTGGCCTATTCTTTCAGATAAAAAAGATCATGAAAGCAAATGAGAAGATTACAAGTGATGCAGATCCCATGTGGTATCTAAAGTAAAGCTGCAGTTTCTATATTGCTAATGATGTATTCAGTTTTTTTTATTATTATTTTTTTTTACTTATAGTGTTATCTTTCCTCAATAGATACCTCAATATCTATGTCGGGATGCCCGATGTAGAGGAGAGCTTTAATGTCACCAGACCAGTGTCTCCACATGAGGTAATGAATGGATAAATTTCATAGTAATCTCTTGCTAGTCTGTTTATATAATTTTGATTCTTTTAAATTAAAGGTGGGTCAGGGGTATCTTCTTATTTGAGGTCACAATAGGGGAACAATCTAATCAGCATGTTTAAACCCCAGAGGTGTAGTTGTATATGTGATGCGAAGTGATGTTACCCCGGCTGTTCAGACAGTATAAGTAGAATTTCAAATATTTTACTTGATTTTTTTTTCTTCTTCTGCCCATACGATATTAACAAAACATCAAACTCAATATTAATGGTTAATTTGTGAAATAATGTACAGTAACTTTTATTTGTAGTTACTCGAACCTAGGGCTGGTCACCAGGTATAATGATTAAGGCTTATTTCTCTTCTTCATCTAGTGTCGACTGAGAGACATGACGTATTCTGCCCCTATCACAGTGGACATCGAGTACACCAGAGGCAGTCAGAGGATCATCCGTAATGCTTTACCTATAGGAAGGTACTCGGATCTATTCAGCATTCATACCATGTCCAACCCAAAATCAGGATTTTAAACTGCCAGGGGTGTTCAAGTCAAATCGGGACTTTTGGTTGTGCAGAAAAAAAGAACACAGTTATGAGCATTCGAAACTACAGCAGACTACCTTTGTCTCTCTATATAATGCTCTACCTGCACTTATCCACTTATTCAAATTTTATATCCATTAATGGTATTAGAACACCTGTGATGCGAATTGACCCAGGGGTAGCTCAGTGGTTAAGGCATTGGACTACGGTTCCCAGGTTCAAATCCAACAACCACCAAGTTGCCACTGTTGGGCCCTTGAGCAAGACCCTTAACCCTAAAACTGCTCAGGTGTGTAATGAGATAAAAATGTAAGTCGCTCTGGATAAGAGCGTCTACCAAATGCCTAAATGTAATTGACGCGTATAGTTTAACATCTCGGTGCTGTTACTGTCTGTTGTCACCACTCATGGAATGTTTCGTGTCCAATGAGATTACTTGGTTAGAGCTAATAGTTGGATAAATTAAAATAAATCACTTCTTCTTAACGTCCCTTAAATCTGTTCGTGCGTAGCCCTTCCACACAAATAGTTACTATAGAATTGATAACCTATTCGACCTGGCTCAATAATATGAGCTGTGATGTGCCTTAGAGCCAGAATTACGGTCCGAGCTGTTCCGTTAGGAAAAAGTTATTTAGCAGCCGACCAATCAGAATCAGGACTTCAAGACACTCATTTAAACAGTGTTATTTTCTTTTTCAGGATGCCAATTATGTTGCGTAGTTCCAACTGTGTGCTGACGGGCAAGACCCAAATGGAGTTCTCTAAATTGAACGAGTGTCCTTTAGATCCAGGTTGGTCCTCTAATACACTCGGAATCAAATTAAAGGAAGTAAAGTTTTATTTCTTGGAGTTCTTTTTCAGAAGTTTCTATTTCTGTGCACAGGCGGATATTTCATTGTGAAAGGTCAGGAGAAAGTCATTCTCATCCAGGAGCAGCTGTCCAAGAACCGCATCATTGTGGAGCAGGACCGCAAGGGTGCGGTCGGAGCTTCTGTGACCAGGTACTGCATCATGTGACCATGTTTTCCACTGTTCTGTTTGTGATTAACACAAAAATGACTCGTCTCTTTCCTTTGATTGTAGCTCCACCCACGAGAAGAAGAGTAGAACCAACATGATCATGAAGCAGGGACGCTTTTACTTGAAACACAACACACTCTCTGAGGACGCACCCATCGGCATCATCTTCAAAGTGAGAGAGCGCATAATTTTTTAATTAATTGACGTGCCTAGTCTGTCACTGGAAATGAGCAGTCTGTAATGATGGGTGTATTAAGTACAGTACAGTACAGTGTATTAAGACAGACATCAGGGCTTGTATGTTGGTGTTCTGTTTCAGCCAGAAACCAGCAGATGGCGCAGTATAACTAACAAAAAACAGAAATACAGTTGTCCTGGGTGATGATGAAGTGGCTTTTATAATTGCCTTATAATAATAGTCGTCTTATTGGACAGTGCTGAAGATATATTATTTAGGCCTAAATAGTGGAGGAGCATTTAAAAAAAAATCTAAATTTAAATGCCCTTATTTATAGACCTTGAAAAATTTAGAGGTTTAGTGCTGGCTGACATGACCTCAAACTCATTATGGTTAATTATTTTACCTTGATTATGGTTTGGGAAATTTTGTTTTTCATTTATTTATATATTTATATATTTTGCTGACCGGCGGCTCGGCTGGTGTGGTGGTTCGCACTGTCAACCTTGCACATCCAGGGTCCAAGTTCAGTTCACACCTCGGGTCTGTGTGTGCATGGAGTTTGTAGGTTCTTCCCTGTGCTTGATGGGTTTCCTCTGTGTATTCCAGTTTCCTCCCAAAGTCCAAAGACATGCAGGATAGGCTGACTGATGTTCAGAAAATGTGTGTGTGAGACATACTAGTATGTTTTAAACACCACTGTACGTTAACACACGGTGGAAAAAATATTAACATAATGAAGTAATAATTGACGTGAGCAAGATCACCTTGATTTAGATGTCCAGAATTTTTGTTTTTGATTAATTTTCTATTATTTGCAAAGCCCTAAATTTAAGTATGTATTTGGGACAAATGTAATTTTTTGCACAAACACAGCTTTCTCACCCTAGACACCTGATGCTGTTAACTAGGGCTGCAACAACTAATCAATAAAATCGATAATTATCGATACTGAAATTCGTTGTCAACGAATGCCGTTATCGATTAGTTGGGCTGCTCAGGTTACTGAGAAGCGCGACCACAAGATGCACAAATACACACAGATACGCTGTCGCTCGCGCAATGGAGTTTACAGGAAAAAGCGCGGAGCCCCAAGTTCTCCAATGCATGGGAGCAGTTTACCTTAGACGCTTCTTATCGGGTGTTAAAAGCGAGCGGTTTTCTGCCGTTCGTAGTGTCCGGTGAGCGCGGATGAAGCGCCGAGGGTTTTCTACACATAGGAGTCAGTGAGAGTGTTCACACGGGGTTTGGTGACGTGCGTTTGTCCGGCTGCGCGGTTATACGGGGCTAAAAAAACGTTGCATGCAGCTTTTGTCTGCGTTCAAATCCCAACGAACGCAAGGAAAACACTTCTAGTTCGTTTTCTTCACGTTCATTTTACACTTCAGAGGACCGGATATATCCCATCATCCTACACGCTATACAGAGGGAAATGCGGGAAAAGGGCAAAATAAACAGAGTGAACCCAGTAGCGGCGATTTGTTTTTTTTCTCCCCACGTCGCCGAGAATGTCTAGTATAGCAAAATGGTCTATATATTTATTTATTTATTTATTTAATTATTTTTTTATTGAGACAACAAAAAAAAAAGGATAAAATACACGAGAGGATCGAAATAAGGTATAAACCGTGAAAAGGATGTAGTAGCCACTTAAATTAATTCAACTTAAGAAGAATAGACTTCTAGATTATTATATTATTTTTAATTGAAGAGAATTTACAATTGAGGTCATTCTTAATAACTGAATGTCAGTGTTTTTTTTTTTTTTTTTTTTTTTTTTTTTAATTTATTTATTTATTTTTTAACTTGTATGTGTGTGTATATATATACAGTGGTGTGAAAAACTATTTGCCCCCTTCCTGATTTCTTATTCTTTTGCATGTTTGTCACAATTAAATGTTTCTGCTCATCAAAAACCGTTAACAATTAGTCAAAGATAACATAATTGAACACAAAATGCAGTTTTTAAATGAAGGTTTACGTTATTAAGGGAGAAAAAAAACTCAAAATCTACATGGCCCTGTGTGAAAAAGTGATTGCCCCCCTTGTTAAAAAATAACTTAACTGTGGTTTATCACACCTGAGTTCAATTTCTGTAGTCACCCCCAGGCCTGATTACTGCCACACCTGTTTCAATCAAGAAATCACTTAAATAGGAGCTACCTGACACAGAGAAGTAGACCAAAAGCACCTCAAAAGCTAGACATCATGCCAAGATCCAAAGAAATTCAGGAACAAATGAGAACAAAAGTAATTGAGATCTATCAGGCTGGTAAAGGTTATAAAGCGATTTCTAAAGCTTTGGGACTCCAGCGAACCACAGTGAGAGCCATTATCCACAAATGGCAAAAACATGGAACAGTGGTGAACCTTCCCAGGAGTGGCCGGCCGACCAAAATTACCCCAAGAGCACAGAGACAACTCATCCGAGAGGCCACAAAAGACCCCAGGACAACATCTAAAGAACTGCAGGCCTCACTTGCCTCAATTAAGGTCAGTGTTCACGACTCCACCATAAGAAAGAGACTGGGCAAAAACGGCCTGCATGGCAGATTTCCAAGGCGCAAACCATTTTTAAGCAAAAAGAACATTAAGGCTCGTCTCAATTTTGCTAAAAAACATCTCAATGATTGCCAAGACTTTTGGGAAAATACCTTGTGGACCGACGAGACAAAAGTTTAACTTTTTGGAAGGTGCGTGTCCCGTTACATCTGGCGTAAAAGTAACACAGCATTTCAGAAAAAGAACATCATACCAACAATAAAATATGGTGGTGGTAGTGTGATGGTCTGGGGTTGTTTTGCTGCTTCAGGACCTGGAAGGCTTGCTGTGATAGATGGAACCATGAATTCTACTGTCTACCAAAAAATCCTGAAGGAGAATGTCCGGCCATCTGGTCGTCAATTCAAGCTGAAGCGATCTTGGGTGCTGCAGCAGGACAATGACGCAAAACACACCAGCAAATCCACCTCTGAATGGCTGAAGAAAAACTAAATGAAGACTTTGGAGTGGCCTAGTCAAAGTCCTGACCTGAATCCTATTGAGATGTTGTGGCATGACCTTAAAAAGGCGGTTCATGCTAGAAAACCCTCAAATAAAGCTGAATTACAACAATTCTGCAAAGATGAGTGGGCCAAAATTCCTCCAGAGCGCTGTAAAAGACTCGTTGCAAGTTATCGCAAACGCTTGATTGCAGTTATTGCTGCTAAGGGTGGCCCAACCAGTTATTAGGTTCAGGGGGCAATTACTTTTTCACACAGGGCCATGTAGGTTTGGATTTTTTTTCTCCCTAAATAATAAAACCCCTCATTTAAAAACTGCATTTTGTGTTTACTTGTGTTATCTTTGACTAATAGTTAAATGTGTTTGATGATCAGAAACATTTTGTGTGACAAACATGCAAAAGAATAAGAAATCAGGAGGGGGGCAAATAGTTTTTCACACCACTGTATATATATATATATATATATATATATATATATATATATATATATATATATATATATATATATATATACACACACTGTAAACTTGCCATCTGCAGTTTTTATTCTAACATTTTTTTATCCGATTAATCGATATATATACTGTGTGTATATGTGTATATATATATATATATATATATATATATATATATATATATATATATATATATATATATATATATATATATATATATATATAATGTATGTATGTAGATGGCAAGTTGACAGTGTTTGTTTATTTTTATATATATATATATAATATAAAAGTCAACTTGCCATCTGCAATTATTGTTAAAAACAAAACAAAAATGTTGGTATGGTTTTATATATAATTCTAAGCAAAACACCAAATAAAGAAGCGCTTATCCGATTAATCGAAACAATAATCGGCTGACTAATCGATTATCAGAATAATCGTTAGTTGCAGCCCTACTGTTAACCTTTTATTAGGAAAATGAACCTGAATAGTCTGGAACTTTTTAGTCAGTAGTCTTTTAGTCATACAAATTTCCAGTTTTCTCCTTGAAGGGTTTTTGTCATACGTTGCCTTCAGTATGGGAATAACCGCTATATTAATGTAAAATAGGGTCAGTCCGTCTAGTAAAGGAATGTGTGTATATGACCAGCAGATTAAAGAATAACAGTGGTTGAAGTAATTGTACCCATTTTCATAAAAAAAAAAAATAAAATTGAAAAGAGCAACTGTTAGTCGTAGGAGATTTTTTTTTTTCCCCATGTTTATTCTTTACCACTACAGTAAATTATTTAATACTTAGACAAACATTATGGTTTTTGTTTAACTTTTTTTCTTACATTAAGACTGTAGAGGTCACAGTCAGCAGCTGCTTGTTGTTGGTGGAATATGAAAAATCAGCTTTATTATTAATGGTGCTCGCAAATTATTAATAATAATAATAATAAGACTTTATAGTAATGCGCAGGTAACTGAAGTTTAATAAAATTTTATTTGTATAGCGCTTTTAACAATGGTGATTCTCTTAAAGCAGCTTCACAAAATGAAAACATTTGTGGAAGTGTGTATGCATGAGAAAAAATGTGTTTAGATAATAATGAGATTTTCCCTGATGAGCAAGCCAAGGGTATCGGTGACGATGGCAAGGAAAAACTCGCTGAGATGGCAATAGGAAGAAACCTTGAGAGGAACCAGACTCATCAGGGACCCCATCCTCATTGGGGTGAAAACGATTAACAGAAATTATATAACGACTCGTGTGTTAAGCTGCTGGAAGTTCAATATAACAGAAGTTTCATATTGTCAGTCAGTCAGTCTGGATCACTGGGAGCTCAGAAGCAGCATGTGTAGATCCAAACCATCATGAAGCAGAATCCAGATCCTCGCAGGGTTGGGCTTTGTCTATTGGAGCTGGCACAATCTAGATCTGGCACAGCACTAGATAGGAGTGTGCATTTAGATGTATTGGAGTACGAGATTATGGGATTAATTATGCCAGATTTAAAGAGATTCGTCGTAAGTCTACTTTTAAACTGGTAGTGTCTGAGCCTCGAACATTCCAAAGCTTAGGAGCTAAATATGAAAACACTCTACCTGCTTTTGTACATTTTGATATTCTGGGAACTACCAGAAGTCTGGAGTTTTGCGATCTTAAGGAGCGTGGTGGATTTCATGTGTCAGAAGACCAGCTAGACATTTAGAGCCTTATTACGTAGGTAATGCTAGTTTTTTATTAAATCTAAACTGAACAGGTATCCAGTGCAGGGATGATAGTATTGGGGGTATATGATCATACTTTCTTGATCTGCTGAAGCAGGCATGTATATTATTCTTGTATCTAAGTGCCTCTCGCAGTGCTGTACAGAAATCTCTTTGCTGCAGGTTACCTCAAAACACACATACAACTGCAGAATTGCACCGTTTAAATGAGCTGTTAAGCATATTTGCACTGCACTTGCGCATCCCGAGTAAATACCTCAAGGCTTTGCTTTTTTTTTTTTTTTTTTTGCTCCTCAGTGGCTTTGGCAAACGATGGAGACCTGAACACAGTGTGTGTAAGCTCAGTCCTGTTCCCACAGTTGTGTATTAGCATAAGTAAATGTCAGAGAGGCCTGACCTTCACTCCACACCTTTTGAAATATCTGCTCTTGTTTCAATTACAGATGTTTATGTGATGTGATCATATTTGCTCAGCATATTTAAGTTGCAGGTATTACTCGCATGCGCTCATTTTACTCACTGCTGCGTTTACCTGTGTGTGTTTTCAGGCCATGGGCGTGGAGAGCGATCAGGAGATCGTGCAGATGATTGGTACAGAGGAGCATGTCATGGCTGCTTTCGCCCCCAGTTTGGAGGAGTGCCAAAAGGCACAGATTTTCACTCAGACACAGGTACACAACAACAACAGCAACTCGTACTATAGCACCAGATACGCGTGTTAAAGAGAAATATCATAATTTCACCAAAGGTTTTAACAAAATGCCTTCGTATTCACCGACTCAAAATCATGCTTACAAACTTTGGAATCTATGAAAACAAATCACCCAATAATCACTGATATATTAATCAAGGCAAACAAACTACAGAAGAACCATCACAATATCTTCTACTGGATTCCAGGACATCGTGGAATTACGGGGAATGAGCAAGCTGACATGGCAGCAAGACATGCTCTATTTTGCTCTTACAGAAACAAAAAAGCCTATGCCAAATCCCACCCTCTGACCACAAACCACTGATCAATCAATATAGATCAAATAAATGGCAAGCAGAATGGGAACAGTAGCAAAACAACAAATTATTCGAAATAAACCCAGTGGTAGGAAAAAGAAGCAATTAGGGCTGCACGATATATCGAAAAAATTTCGTTATCACGATAATGGCATGCCATTCGCAAAGAGTTGCGATAAATAATTTGTGCCAAACATTTGTGTGTCCAAATTTGACCACAGATGGGGCCCTTACTATGTTTATACCCGCTTATATCTTAGATATATCTTTTGTACTTAATTCTGTCGCGAACTAACCCGGGATGATCAGAAGACCTAGCGATTACCCGTTAGCCCTTTGTAGCGTGGACGGTAAACCCAAACGCGGAAGCAAGTGAGTAGGCCGGATAACCACGCGAATTAGTCTAAGGACTCTCACTGAAGGGGAACAAGGGAAAAACACACATTTAACCCGCGTCCTATAGACACACACTCAAATCAGAAAGTAAACAATCTGAACCGACATGCGTGAACTCAGTGACTAAGCTCTATGCGGTGGTTTGTTTACTCCTCTTATACTTCCTGGTTCGTGACCGCATTACTTCCGGGTCCTAGTGCCGGTCGCGGAGCGAGTGTGTGTGTGTGACAAATAGTTTTTTTTTTTTTTAGTTAATTTTTGTTTAATATTTATTTTTATAAAAAAAAACCCAGGCAAGCCAAAGAGAATATTTAGTTTAAAAGATGCTCTTGTTTTAAGACACTATTGATGAGTGAATGGTTACAGATAAATAAAAAGTAATGTTTGAAAGTAATTCATATTGTGTTTGCAGGTTTATAGTAACAGCAAACCAGAAGTCAGAATATCTGCTGAGGGGTTTAAGTCATTCATAGTATTTTGAAGTCTAAATATTTGCAACTTCCTTGACATATAGTTTCTTTTTAGCCTGAATTAGATTTAATTACATCAGACGAATATCTATTACCTGTTTATTTTAGTATCATCATTACATATAAATAAAATAATAAAAAAATAGGCAATAATAAAAAATGCATTTCTCTAGGGAAATGTTATATCGCAACTTTCGCAAGAAATATCGTTATCGCAATATTCAAGAACAATATCGCATATTTTCCTAATATCGTGCAGCCCTAGAGGCGATCACCCCTTCGAATCAAGACACGACCAGGTCGTATATACAAGGTGCCGTATAGGCCTTACAAATGTAACCCATGCGTATTTATTAAAGGATGAAGAAGCCCCAAAATGTCAACGCTGCAGAACTACCCTAACCATAAAACTTACCATACTTTTGGACTGCCCAAGTTTTAATACTATAAGAAAACTATTTCTACCAGAACAAGATTTTAAAAAAATATTCTGCAAAACAAAACCAGAAAAACTTTTACAATTTCTATCTAAAGTGCACCTAAAGAACCAAATGTAAAATCTTGTTCTTCTGGCCAAGACCATGCTATAATGTGATATTTATTTATTTTTATCTTTTATTATCATATCCTTTTTCACTTTCCTACAACTCTTTAAATCACTTACATTATAACATAATATAAAATTGGTTTAAATAAACCAGGTTAATATTTGATATGAATCTGCCATGAAATAGCCTGGGAAGCTGATATGGCAATAAATCCTAATACAAACAAACACACCAAAGGTTTTACTTCTACTGAAAGGAAGAAGGATTTGATCCTTAAGTCCATACAGTGGGTTGTACCAGACTGGAAACACACCTATAAAGTATAACATGCACCATGTTTAATATAACTTAGCCTTAATTAATTCACTTATTTTGATTGCAGTATTTCACAATATTAAATCACTATCTGTTTCTCACAGCTTATGTTGTCCACTGGGGGAAACAACACTAAACAGGTCTGATGTACATTATTGAGTACCGAAGCCCAATTTGCTCAGGGCAGACGTCTTTCACAAAGCCCTTAACAATAGGTCGGTAAGAAGCATATCAGCATCCTAGCAACCTGCGTCTGAGCATGCCCACACGCCTGTTTGTGCACCGGTGCTATTCTGTGTGTCGCATCAGGACTCTAATGAGCTTTACGTGCATGCTACAATTGTCCCAGGCAGGCTCCAGATAAGACCTATTAGAGCAAAAATCATTAAAGGTTTCTAATAGGAGGGACGGGAACTTGTTTGAGCGCTGATTGTCCACTAGAGGCGACATCTGTCAGTATGTGCTGGGTGCCGGTCATGTTCTCATGTTTAGAAAAAAAAAATTGGGGGCTTTTCTCACCATAGTTTCATTGCAGGAGTGCAATTATATTTAAAGTGCAGGACCCAATGGTGCATTAAATATAAAAAGTGGTGTACAAGTACAAAGGTAAAAGGAGTGCACATTTTTATTTTTTAAATGACGTTATTTTTTAGAACTTGTTTACAAATTGACCATATACCATACCGGTCACAAGTTCGGACACACCTTTTAATTCAGTATTTTTTTTCTTTTATTTATTTATTTATTTTTTAATGTATCAAAACTATGAAATAACGCACATGGAATCGAGTAATTAAGTAACAGCAGTCTAATATAAGGAGCAGCAGTGTTTCCATATAGACTGTGGATACGGAGTAATATATTTTCAAGAGGAAAAAAAAAAAAAGATAATTTTTCTTCTTTAAATGATTTAAGTGCTTTGCGACAAAAAACATGTTGCTTTGAGATTCGGCGGTGCAATCCCCCCGCCCCCCGCCACACACACACACTTAATTATTTTTTTATTTAAAGTACGTCATCTGCTTTTATGATGAGTTAAACAGCCATGTGGCTATGATGGTCAGAGTGGGTGGTCTAGAAATAAATCCCTCTCTCTGACCTTTAACCTTTTGTTCAAGTAAGCAGCCATGAACTCAGGTGTGTGTGTGTGCGCATCAGACGGGGGACTGGATGTCCAATCTCTCCCGGACACACCTTTAGTGAGTTGTTGGACCTTGAAGTGTTCATCTCATTCACTGATTTGAAATGTTCTTTTTCTCTCTGTGTGTGTGTGTTTGTGTGTGTGTGTGTGTGTGTGTGTTAGTTGGTCGTATGCCCCCTGCTGAAACAAAGCATCCTCAGCTGCTGTGATTGTTTTTTGTTTCTCTCAGGCTCTGAAGTACATTGGAAACAAAGTACGGCGTCAGCGCATGTGGGGAGGACCGAAGAAAACCAAGATGGAGGAAGCCAGAGAGCTGCTCGCTTCCACCATTCTCACCCACGTGCCCGTGAGTGTGTCTTTGTTGTGGGCTTTTTATGTGAACTTCTTCTGTATCACATTACTTTTATTTTCCTCCCTTTTTTTTCTCTCACTTTTCAGTGATCATGATCTTGTTACGTTCTTTTTAATTTTGTGATTAACAACGTTTGTTTTTACACAGTATAAGGTGATGTTATTTAATAGTTGTCCTTTATTTGTTGTTGTTTGTTTGTTTCTTAGGTGAAGGAGTTTAACTTCAGAGCGAAATGCATCTACCTGGCTGTAATGGTGCGCAGGGTGATTCTCGCTCAAGGCAACAACAAAGTGGACGATCGCGATTACTATGGAAACAAGCGTCTCGAGCTGGCTGGGCAGGTACGGCCGATAGATGAAATGCACCAATGCGCGCACATATGTACTGAGTGAGGGGAAACGAAATGACTACAGATATGACAAATAGCTTGTGTGTGTGATGTCTGTAAGGTTCGAGTCTCCTATAAAGCAGCCCTCCCTTCCTCCCTGAACGCCGCTTGTTCACATCGACTCTAATTTAATTAAGAATGACTGGCAGCCTTTTAATTCAGGATCGTGGTTGTGCTGTGTTTTGAGGATTTTGAGGAAATTCCGTCAGCGCTAATGCTTTTAACTCTTGATGGTCTGAAAGCTGCTCTACTCAGTGTGCCATCTCACTTCTTGTTCCCTAATAGGGCCTTTTATGGATCACGGTGTTTTTCCGGATCTTTCAGATTTCCAGCCTTTGACTCTGGCTCCTCTTTCTCTCTCTTACACACATCGCCGCTTCTGTGTGAAACTGAACTCGGAGCTGCATGCCTGGCTTCCTCCCAATCCTTCATCTTCCTCTTTGTGTCTGCCCTACTTGTCTTTTATTAATACCTTTATTATTTGCCCCGCCGCTTTGTTTGTCTCCTCTGTGTTTTGCCCTCCACGTTTCCCAGCTCGCCTGCTTTTGTTGACGGGCGAGATATGCAGCAGAGCAGAGGCAGCACCCAAATCCCGACCCAGCCGAGCTCAGGCCTTTCTGGCTTTTATTATTATTTAGCACAGCCATGACAAATGAATGGCTGCCTTGACGGGAGCGATTGAGCTAATCCACAAGCCCGGCTCTGATAATGTAATTACCGCAGTCTTAAGTCCTTTAATTTCCCCCCCACCCAACCCTCTCTAGGGGTGAACGGTGTGTGTGTGTTTGTTAGAAAGAGAGGGAGACTGGTGAGCGAAGCAAGCCCTTTCAACACAGCTTACACACACACACACACCCAACACTGTCAATCTCCTCACTCCTCAATTATGATTCATTGACATTCAACTAATTGGCCCCGCTGTGCTGCAGAAGCTTAATTTCTTTATTAATTTCAGTGCGGCCTCCTTGTTTTGATGTATGCTAATATGGCTGAATGGAGGCAAGCTGCTATTGGAGAGTCTCAGTGAGGATGAGAGAGGCCCGGGCGAAAGGCCAGGTCAGCCTTATCTGAACACGAGCACACCTGGTTATTACATGCTGCGGAGCCCAGAGGGGCGATGACACAGAACGAGATATTGTAGGAGCCAGCTGGAGTTAATAAAGTTGGTTGTTGATGGGGTATTTATTTATTTTTTTATTTTGGAAATGCCAGTGGGAATTAGAGCAACAAAGAAAGAGACGTGAAGTAGAGAAGAGTTGTTGGAATTGATGAATGAATAGAAAGGCTTTTGAATGCTCAAACGCACACCAACTTGGTTGATCAACAAACTACAGCTCAGTGCAGCGAAGTTGTGTTTTACTACATTTGCCTTTACTTTGATATGCTGAAATCACGCATCTGCTCATTTGTTCCTTCCTCGCAGCTTCTGTCTCTGCTGTTTGAGGATCTCTTTAAGAAGTTTAACTCCGAGCTGAAAAAGATCGCCGACCAGATCATCCCCAAGCAGCGAGCGGCCCAGTTCGACGTGGTGAAACACATGCGGCAGGACCAGATCACAAACGGCATGGTTAATGCCATCTCTACAGTGAGTGTCTGCACACTGCACGCTGGGTTTATTTATTTATTTTTTTTGCTCCATTTACATCAGACAGATTGCAATCACGCGGTTTTGTTGTCCTAAAACTTGCGATGTTAATAAATAATGCTACTTAATAACATGCTCTGATGGTGTCACCCTTTCTGCAGGCCCTGGTATTGTTTGTTTTTCATCATTTCGAGACACGTGAAACCAAAAAATATCTACATCATACGAATAAGTTGTTAATATGGAGGCGTGTTTGCAGAAACATTACTGCTTGGTTTTTCCACATAACTGAATTCACACATGCGATACATGCATTTCCTCTTCTTACATGATAACGGCCTTTATCTCCTCGTGTTTTGATATCGTTAATTGTTTACCATTTTAATTTCAATCTGTTTTCCTTCAGAAGTTTCCAAGTCTCAGCCTCCGAGTGGCGCAGTGGTAAAGTGCTCGCCATATCATCCGGAGATCGCTGGTTCGATCCCCGGGTGACGCTGTTACCTCTCACAGCCGGAGGGCTAGAGAGAGCTGATTGGCCGAGCTCTCTCAGAGGGGAGGGATGAGAGGTACTTTGGCTGTAGAGCCGTGATTAATGTGGGAGCACAATCAGGGGCGTCTGTGAGCTCGTGCACGTGGAAGGAGCTGCTAGCGCTGTCCTCCGAGTGTGTTACTCCGCCCCTAACGGTGCGTGAGCAAGCAGTTAGAAAAGATGCAGTCGGCTGGCATCACGCGGTTCGGAGGAAACACGCGATAGTCTTCGGCCCTCCCGGCTGAATGGTAGTAGTAGCCTTAATGTGGGAGCCCCCTAGTGACGGGGAGGAATTAGCTACGATTAAATTAGGGAGAAAATCTGGGGGGAAAAAAAAAAAAAAAAGTTGTTTCCAAATCTCAACCACAGTTCATTCTATGCGTTAGATTTCACACCTCTGTCTGTGTGTGTGTGTGTGTGTGTGTGTGTGTGTGTGTGTGTGGTCCTCAGGGGAACTGGTCTCTGAAGAGGTTTAAGATGGACAGGCAGGGTGTAACGCAGGTGCTGTCGCGTCTCTCCTTCATCTCAGCCTTGGGTATGATGACGCGTATTTCCTCTCAGTTTGAGAAGACCAGGAAGGTGAGCGGGCCGCGATCTCTGCAGCCCTCGCAGTGGGGAATGCTCTGTCCCTCGGACACTCCTGAAGGAGAGGTCAGTACCACATGTCCACTGAAAGTCAAGAGAAACACTTTCTTTTATTTAATTGACAACATCTTACAACAGTACTGGATCTGCAGTTGACAGTTGCCCAACATGATCAGTGCTTAATGATCATGGGATCTTTTTATTAAAGATGACATTTTTACCATTTTTATCTTGTACTGTGTTCACACTGCAGCCTAAAGTGGCCCAATCTGATTATTTTTTTGCTTTGATTTTTGTTTTCCATGCCAGTGTGAAAACTCTACATGACCTCAGGACATGTCCATGCGTAGCCGGGTATTTTTAAAAACAGTTGTTGTTTTTTTTTAATTTAAATAATTCTGTCCACACAGCTTGTGTTTTTTATTTTATTTTTTATTTTATTATTTATTTATTTATTTTTAATTTTATATCTTTGTCCACATGGAAACGCAAAACGTCCTGTTAATTGCTGTTAGGAGCATCCCTAATCAACAGGGAGCCAATCAGAAGCCTAGACAAAAAGTCATTATGGATGACGAAACTGACATCAAATCAAGAAGACTAGCACACACAAAATGACCTCATCGGCACACACGGTGACGTTACAACAAGCCTAAATCTGTTTACCCTGTCCACGCAGGAAAGGGGACGGCTAAAACCGCAGCGAAAAATCTTAGATTTTAAAACTACTCAGCTAATACCGAGCTTCGTGTGGACATTGCCTCGGTCTAAACGGTCAAATCGGACTTTTACCTCAATACTTGTCTCTTACTTTGATAGCTACTTTGCGCTAAGAAAGATGGAGGATGAAGGTTAATCAGGATTTTTTGAGACAGGGGTTTCCTTTTTTATTTATTTTTTTATTAATTTTTTTTAAACCACCCTGCAACAACCCCCCCCCCCCAAGCCCCATGCAAGTACCTAAAGATCAAATTATTATCCTATAGCGGTTCCACCTTAAGGTGCTTTTCTGCTCATCACAACTGTAAATGGTGCTTGAATAAGTCTGGCCTCTCATCAAAATCATGTCTGGCCCAAGGAAGCATTTTTTAAATTATTTTGTGTGTGTATATATGTATTTATGTATGTGTGTATATATACGTGTTTGTGTATGTATATGTACATACATACATCATGTATATTTTAATTTTTTGCATAAACTCATCCAAATTTTGCTTCTGAAAATCTGTAATCCACATGTCGGGTTCCAAAGCCATGCCTTTGTCAGAGTCACTTAATTATTTTCTTGTGTCGTAGCTACAGAACTGACTGATTTTGCTCAATAATACATTTATTCAGACAAAACGTGTGTGTATGTATTGTAAAGTGCCGTATAGGCCTTACAAACATTACTCAAGCTTATTTATTAAAGGATGAAGAAGCCCCAAAATGTCAGCGCTGCAGAACTACCCTAACCATAAAACTTACCATACTTTTGGACTCCCCAAGTTTTAACACCATAAGAAAACAATTTATACGGAACAAGATTTAAAAAACATATTCTGCAAAACAAAACCGGAAAAACTCTTACAATTTCTGATGTAAATCTATAATCTAATAAATACAGAATCTAATGTAAAATCTTGTTCTATAAACACCATGCTGTAATATGATCTATTATTATTATAGCCTTTTAACTTTCTCACTACTCTCTTAATCACTTACATTTTTATAACATCATAAATCAGCTTAATATTTGATGTGAATCTTGCCATGAAACAGCCTGAGAAGCTGATATGAACCCAAATGCAAACACACAGAATGCCTCAGACTAGTGACTAGGTATTAAATGCAAATGTTGAATATTTGTGGCTCAGGCTTGTGGTCTGGTGAAGAATCTCGCTCTTATGACGCACATCACCACCGACATGGAGGATGGCCCCATTATCAAGCTGGCTTTTAACCTGGGGGTGGAGGACGTCAATCTGCTCTGTGGAGAGGAACTGTCCTACCCCAGTGTCTTCCTCGTCTTTCTAAATGGTAACACCCACTCGTCCACATGCAGCCGTGTCTTTTTAATATATATATATATATTTTTTTATATTTGTAAAAGCTGAAATGTTTCTTTAAAAAAATTTAATAAATGGTGTTACTTCTTAATTTCAAGATTTAAACATAGTTTAGTTTATGTGCACTATTGAGACGTGTGTAATTGCGCAGGTAACATCTTGGGAGTGATTCGAGACCATCACAAGCTCATCAACACATTCAGACTGATGAGAAGAGCCGGGTTCATTAACGAGTTCGTGTCCATCTCCACCAATATCGCGGACCGCTGCGTTTACGTCTCCTCCGATGGAGGACGTCTCTGCAGGTACAGGGTCTTGTTGTTTCATCGTACAGTGGAACCTTGGATTGTGAGCATTATTCGTTCCGGAAGCATGCTTGTGTATGTCGAAGTGATTTAAAAAAAAAAAAAAAAAATTATTTATTTATTTATTTTTAAGAAATATTAGAAACTCAGGCGATTCGTTGTACAACCCAAAAATTTTTAGCTAAAAATAATTCATACAAAATATAAAGTAAAAATAAAACATTAACCTGCACTTTGTTTGAAAGAAAATGAAAAGAATCGTGGCTTTAGTGTTTGAGATCTGACAGAGGAGAGGAGGAAGGGGCGAAGGTGTCCGTGCGTAAGTCATCCTAGTCATGAGGATGGGTTCCCTGTTGAGTCTGATTCCTCTCAAGGTTTCTTCCTATTACCATCTCGGGGAGTTTTTCCTTGCCACTGTCGCCGTCGTCCTCAGGGACAAAATCTTATCATTTTGATTCTTGCACATCTCGTACAAAATTTAATAATTATTTTGATTGTGTGAAGCTGCTTTGCGACAATGTCAATTGTTATAAGCTCTATACAAAAAAAAAAAAAGGAATTGAACACAAACACAAAATGAATGATGCTTTACGCACGCACACGTGGTCAGTGTTAAAGTAAACAGTGCACATGCGCACATATGTTGAATATACGAGTGACGCACTGGGACCGAACAGGGGAGACGATTATCCACAATTCCGCAGCTGTGATCATATGACGTCAAAACAAGAAGCGCACGTGTGCTACATGATATTTGGTAAATCAAGACTCGCTCGTTTATCAGGTCAGAATTTATAAAAACAAATTTGCTCATCTTGCAGGACGCTCTCAATCCGAGTTCCAATTTATTTTATTTTATTTACACTGAGACGTGCATGGGATAAATATTTTAATCCCAATAGAACGTTTTCTTTTTGTCTGTAGCTGCCTCTGACACAAAATCATGAATACAGTTAATTCTGTACTATATTTACTATAATTCTGTACTATTTTTTTTATTTATTTTTAATTTTTTAATTTATTTATTTTTTAACAGTGAAAATGTACAGTTTGTGTCAGGCAGGTAGAACAATAATGATAATCACAAGAAGTCATAGTCTTGTTGTGTCCTGGTTTTCAAGAGAAGGAGAAACTATTTCTGCTATTTGCGCTCTGATATTAAATAGCGCTATAATTATCGACATCGTGGTACATTTGTGGCTTTTCTGCATTTCTTTATTCATGTATACATATATTTTTATTCTGTATTTAGCCTTGTTTCTTAGATAATGGTGAACGCTTCATTCAGTGCAGATTGTGTTGTGCTTTGCCAGACCCTACATCATTGTGAAGAACGGGCAGCCGGCTGTGAAGAACAAACACATCGAGGAGCTGTCTCAGGGCTACAGGTGCACTTCAGTCGGATCAATAGTTGAAACACTCATTGATTCTGAAAAGAGGCTCAAACAAGCCTTCTTTCTGTTCTTCCTTCCTTTTTTTTTTTTTTTTTTTTAGTCTTGCCGTTTTAAAAAAAGCTGCGTACAGCAAACGTTTGTGTATTCGAGCTGCTTTTATCCACCACGTTATTCCTTGTTTAAACAAACGATATTTCCATGCAGGAGCTTTGAAGACTTTCTACATGAAAGTCTGGTGGAGTATCTGGATGTCAATGAGGAGAACGACTGCAGCATTGCTCTGTATGAACACATGATCACCAAGTGAGTCTCTTTAACATTAGTGTATGTGGCTTGCTTTCTAATATGATTTTGTAGGACGGTGGATAAGTATAAGAAATACGTTCGGATAAAAATCTATGTCTCTGTTTTGATCCAAGCGTTTCAGATACAAGATTTTTTTGGTACCTGTGCAAATGCACAAAAACAAAATAGATTAGATTAACAGTATATATGTACTGTATACATGGTTAATAATATTTATTATTGTCCTGAATACATGAGCATTTGGAGGCAGACAACAGTTCTCACGTACGCTCTAAAAATTCCACATTATGTCTAATGGTGTGTTTCAGGGACACCACTCATTTGGAGATTGAGCCGTTCACTCTGCTGGGGGTTTGTGCCGGTTTGATTCCTTATCCCCATCATAACCAGTCCCCCAGGAACACTTACCAGTGTGCTATGGGCAAGCAGGCGATGGGTAAGAGCTGTGTGTCCAACCTCATCGTTTTTCACAAGCAAATATCTGTGTATCTTACACACACAGACTCACATGCACCCACTCGGCATTCACTCAGTTAGAAACACTAAAGTAAGTGTAGGTGTTTGTATGTACTTCAAACATCCCGTGTGTGTGGCAGGGAAAAGAGCTGCTACACATGGTCTCCCCAAGTGTCATTAGCCATTCATTTTGTGTGTGTGTGTGTGTGTGTGTGTGTGTGTGTGTGTAGAGGGTTAGTGTGCTCAGCTGCACCAGAGAGCGAGAGAGAATACACACCGCTCCCTGGTTACCAGAACTACTCCGGCGCACCCTCTAAACCCCCCCCCCCAGTCTTTACAAAACCGACGCGACTGCAGCTACGTTTGCCCTGATATCCTCACTCTTGTCTCTTTGGGGTTTTTGTTTTTTTTCCCCCCATACATGTGCAAATCTCTCTGTGTGGCCCTGAACCTACTTTCACACTCTGTGTGCTTGTACCCTGATTGTGAAGTAATAGCATCTGACAAATGTCAAGGCCTCAAGGGACGGCTGCTATTCTTTCATAACTTTGCCCGGCTGGATTAGGGAGACAGTCGTTTGTCAGACCGCTTCATGCCGGAACACTGTGAGCTTAAGATACTGTCACTTTAAATGCGTCCACATTCCCCGGCCTGAAGTTAGTTAAGCATGAAAAGGTTTATTTAGGGCAGGTTTTGGGGAACGCATTATAATTGAGATTCATCTTGTTCAGAGTAAATTCAAGGTGTTTGCATTTCTAAGTTGTAGTAATTCAAACTGATTATACTTAGTTATTTTACTGCTCATCTGTAGGGCCATATAAGGAGATTGTACTCACTCGCCGGTGTGAGAGATTTGTGCAAATCAAAACAAATATTTCCCACCAGACACGAACAGTACTTGAACTTGCACTTTTTTTTCCCTCTCATTTGCCCGTATTTTTGCAAATGTGATTTATTTTTCCACAGGCACAATTGGTTATAACCAGAGGAATCGTATCGACACTCTGATGTACTTGTTGGCTTATCCACAAAGACCCATGGTTAAGACCAAGACCATTGAATTGATCGACTTTGAGAAGTTACCCGCAGGTCAGAACGCTACGGTGGCCGTGATGAGCTACAGTGGTTACGATATAGAGGATGCGCTGGTACTCAATAAGGCCTCACTGGACAGAGGTAAGAGTGCAAAGCCGAACATGATGCAACTTTTTAAGGCGTGAAAGTGTAATACGGGATGTCCCAAAAAATGTGATGGCATTTGCAATAAGAATATCTGAGTAACTACGTGTCCTAGGCGTGTTTATCAAAATTCCAACAATGTATTATAACCAACTTCACAAAGCTACACAAATGTTTGACACACTATCATGTCGGTAGTCCACACATTGACTTTGTGCGAGTCTCTCATTCTGCTTTATGACTTTGTGATTCGTTCGAAATGTGGCCTCATCACAAAAAAAAAAGAGAGAGAGAGGGACACTTCAATCTCAAGTTTCTGTTGCATAGCAACTTAGAAATTTATTGTGAAACATTTGACTTGGTGAGCTTTTACACATCTTGTTAAAATGTGAGATCATTTAATCGAGAGTTGGCTGTGGTGTTGGTCTACGAAAATGTTTGGGACACTGTTGTACCGACAATCTACTGATTTATTTCCATTTAAATTTCATCTTTTGTACAGAAGTTTTTATATTTTTTTTTATATATTTTTTGAAAATGTATGTATTTTGTACAGTTTTCTTATGTTTCAGCTAAATATACTCATATTTTATTCCACTATTTATTTCTTGTTAATTGTTTACATTTTTTAAGGTCACGGGCGGTCGTATAAACATTTCACTGCATATCGTACTGTGTATGTGACAAATACAACCCCTGGCAAAAATTATGGAATCACCGCTCTCAGAAGATGTTCATTCAAATGTTTAATTGTGTAGAAAAAAAAACAAGCACATACATGCCACAAAACAATTTTCATTCAACAATCCAAACTTCTGGCTGTATAAAACACTTAAAAAAAAAATAAAAAAAAACAAAGAAAGATAACTATAGTCAATGACAACTGTTTTGACAACTCAAACAGAGGAAAAAAAATATGGAATCACAAATCTGAGGAAAAAAAATATGGAATCACTTTGCATTTCTAAAACAAATACCTGTATCTGATTACAACTGCTAATTAGTCTACAGTTAAAAAAGAGTGCTTGCACACATTAGGGATGTATTGAACCAAGATGATTGACATAACTCATAGCTCCAACACGAGAGATGTCAGTTGAAACAAAGGAGAGAATTATCAAACTTCTTGAAAAAGGTAAATCTTCATGAATGTTGCAAAAGATGTTGGTTGTTCCCAGTCAGCTGTGTCTAAAATCTGGACCAAGTACAAATCAAATGGAAAGGTTGTAAAAGGGAAGTGTACTGGTAGACCAAGAAAGACATCAAAGCGCCAAGACAGAAAACTTAAAGCAATATGCCTTGAAAACAGAAAATGCACAACAAATGAGGAACAAATGGGCAGAAAGTGGAGTCAATGTCTGTGACCGGACAGTAAGAAATCGCCTAAAAGAAATGGGATTTACATACAGAAAAGCCAAAAGAAAACCATCATTAACATCTAAACAGAAAAAAAACAAGGTTTCAGTGGGCTAAAGAAAGACAATCTTGGACTGCGGATGACTGGATGAGGGTTATATTCAGTGATGAATCACGAATCTGCATTGCGCAGGGTGATGATGCTGGAACTTTTGTTTGGTGCCGTTCCAATGAAATTTATAAAGTCAACTGCCTGAAGAAAACATGCAAATTTCCACAATCATTATTGATATGGGGTTGTGTGTCAGGTAAAGGTATGGGAGACATGACAGTCTTTACATCTTCTATAAATGCACAAGTTTATGTTGAGATTTTGGACACTTTTCTTATTCCATCAATTGAAAGGATGTTTGGTGATGGTAGCATCATTTTTCAGGATGATAATGCATCGTGCCATAGGGCAAAATCTGTGAAAACATTCCTACAGGAAATACATATAATGTCAATGGCATGGCCTACAAATAGTCCGGACCTTAATCCAATTGAAAATCTGTGGTGGAAATTAAAGAAAATGGTCCACGACAAGACTCCAACCTGCAAAGCTGATCTGGCAACTGCAATAAGACAAAGCTGGAGACAGACTGATGAAGTATACTGTACTGTTGGACATTAGTTAAATCCAGGCCTCAGAGAATTCAAGCTGTTATAAAAGCCATAGGTGGTGCAACAAACTACAAGTAGTGTTTTTATTTGGTGATTCCATATTTTTTTCCTCTGTTTGAGTTGTCAAAACAGTTGTCATTGACTATAGTTATCTTTCTTTGTTTTTTTTTTTAAAAGTGTTTTATACAGCCAGAAGTTTGGATTGTTGAGTGAAAATAGTTTTGTGGCATGTATGTGCTTGTTTTTTTTTGTTTTTTTTCTACACAATTAAACATTTGAATGAACATCTTCTGAGAGAGGTGATTCCATAATTTTTGCCAGGGGTTGTAATTTTAATTTGAATACTGTATGAAGATGAAAATGCTATTAAATGAGAGTTACTCTATATAATAAGAATTTTACCTTTTTTATTTCTAAAGCAATTCATCCAGATGCTTTAAATACCAAACAGCTATTTTTTTTTATTCCCCATTATCTTCCATCCTCCCTGTGCTTTACTCTTCCTTCACCTCAGGTTTTGGCAGGTGTCTGGTATACAAGAACGCAAAGTGCACACTAAGACGTTACACTAATCAGACGTTCGACAAGGTCATGGGTCCCATGTTGGATGCAGAAACACGGAAGCCCATTTGGAGACACAGCATCTTGGATGCTGATGGCATTTGCTCTCCTGGTGAGTAAGAAACAGGTTTACTCTAATAGAGGCACCACACAGAACAAGGGGGGTAACAAAGCCGGTGTCTGCGTTATTGTGTTTATTATACAGACACTGCCTGTCATTGTTTTCCCCTGTTTAAAGACTACTGTATCTATATCAGAGATTGGGAACTAGGATAGGAGTTGTAGTGAGATTTGTTGGCCATGTGGATTGATATACTGTATATGTATATATATATATGTATGTGTGTGTGTGTGTGTTCTGTACTAGGAGAGAGAGTGGAGAATAAACAAGTTCTGGTGAATAAGTCCATGCCCACAGTCACTCAGACACCACTGGAGGGCAGTACCCAGCCAGGCCAGCCACAGTACAGAGACGTGCCAATCACGTGAGTTTGTGTGTGCCTGATCAGGCACAGAATACAACAAAAATATGTTTACGGTATAAGGACTGTAATGGCTAGATTAACCTGATTAGAAACTTTAACATCGTAATAAGAATAATAAATCTTAGGCTCTGATACAGAAATCACACCTGGAATAAATGCAAGCTGGTTTGCTAGTAATTTACCCACCAGCACCACATTTCTGGTGAATATTAATTATTAACCGGATGTGCCTGCGTATACAAGAACGCAAAGTGCACACTAAGACGTTACACTAATCAGACCTTCGACAAGGTCATGGGTCCCATGTTGGATGCAGAAACACGGACTCGTACATCGAGAAGGTGACGATCTCTTCAAACGCGGAAGACGAATTTCTGGTTTGCATGGAATTTAGTTGCACACTCGCTGCGTTTATGTTTTTGCAATTTTCATAGTTAGAATGAAATTTTACGTTTTACTGAGAAGTGAGCGGAATGAAGGAGTTGATCTCGCGTTTTTTAACTAGATTTCAATTGGTTACTCGTAGGCGTGTATTAGAGAAATTAGACTGATTGTGTTCTTAAGCTCTGCCAAATACACCTGTGAAAACCTCATTAAACTTCGTTCTGTAGTTTTCACGTGATGCATGCACAAACAGACAATAATCCCAAAAAACATCTTGAAGTTTACCAAAGTAGTTTTTTCGCAGATATTTTCAGTGTAAAAAGACGCAGCAACCTTGAAGCACAAGAGAGACGAGCAAAACACTAAAACCATGGAAAAGAAGGAAAATATTTCCAATGTTTTTCTTTTTTGTTTGTTTGTTTTTTAACTTGAATTAGTGGTCTAATGTCATTTTGTAATGAAAAACCTTTGGACTAAATCAGAAATGCATCACAATATACATTTTTACTAGTGGGTTTCGATTTATGTTCCCTTAAACTTCCTAAGAACATGCAGGTAGGCGGATACCGAACCTTAAATCGCCCACCAGTTTTGTATATTTGTGCAAATATCGGTACCTGATGTGGACTGGCGTCCCATCCAGGATCTGTCCCTACCTCACATCCAGTGTTCCTGTTCTAGGCTCTGGATCCTCCTCGATCATGATAGTGTTTACTGAAGAACATGAGCATGACCTGTAATGCCTGTGCATAACTTTTAAATTTATAATATGCTCATTGTTATGAAGACTTCTGCTTTATTTATGCAGTCACATAAATCCGACTACATTACAAGGTCGTGACTTTGACTTTCCTGTACGCACAGATACAAGGGTTCAACGGACTCGTACATCGAGAAGGTGATGATCTCTTCAAACGCAGAAGACGCATTTCTGGTCAAGATCCTGCTCCGGCAGACACGTCGTCCTGAGATCGGAGACAAATTCAGCAGCAGGCACGGCCAGAAAGGTACACCGGTATTCGGGACTTTGTTCCATCACTCGCTTTTAGTAGATGATAAATATTTATTTGTTTAAGGCGAAACATCACTTCCACTTCCAAATGTGTGTGCTCTGCATGTGTCTCCTCCTCTTCTTCTTCTCCTGTTCCCAACATGTATTCAGATTCAGAATCCTGCTCTCCACTTTTTTTTTTCTTTTTTTTGAGGGCTGCTTTTCAATTAATTAGCCCTTTGTCCCGAAGCAGCGTATGCAAATTTATCACAGCCGTGCTGCTCCTGGGAAAAAAATGTTTACAGGCACTATTGTTTCTGCGCACCTCTGCTGAGAGCCCAGGCCACGATGATGGTTTAATCAGCACGCTAACTGGCGCCATGCATAATTCACTCATTTCATTAACCGAGGTTGTCCTTGGGCACTCATCACAGCCCATGAGAGTGAGCAGAGGTCAGGGAGGGGTTAGCTGCAAACAGCCCGAGATGCTATTTACTGCTCTTTTTACTGGGCCTTTGGTATTTAAAGGAGTGGCACAGAGCTGCTAGACTGGGCTAACACCAGGACAGTTATTGTTTGAGAGGGTCAGTGTAGTTTCTCTCTCTCTCTCTCTCTCTCTCTCGAACACCTTTATGTCTCTGGTGCTTTTGGATTCTAGTTGCTTATTTGGTGTAATTTTATGTGGTTTAGGGATGCAGTTAAGCATATTTCCATGCTGTGTGTGCTGCTGAAAGGCTTTGAATCTGTAAACTTTGCATGCTCGGATTTTAATTTAATATATATTTAAATAATGTAACTGTACATAGAGGCGAAATCAAGAGAAAATCTAAACCAAGACCCGATCTTTTCTTCATTTTATGTAGAATAACTGTGAGCAGTAGAGGGTGCATGTACAGATTGAGAATCTTTTATTTGTTTATTTATTTGGATATTTTTGCGTGGTAGGTAGGAAAGTAAACTCAAAAACAGAAAATTTCAAGACAAGAAAGCGAGGCTTTTTTTTTTTTTTTTTTTTTTTTTTTTTTTTTAAACAAGGAAAGAAAGAGAAACCGGCGTTACCCCTGATATTTTTTTTGTAGTAGTAGGTGAATAATTTCTTACATTTAGTTTTAACAGTAAGTGTAAACATATAGATTTTTGGAGATAATTTCAAATGGATGCACGGGTGACTTTTTATTTAGAAAAGCATTATTCTTCCCACTACTATTAAAAAGTTATAACCCATCAGAAAATTAAATAATGGTATGGTGGTTAAAAAAAGCAACTGATGAATTTATCATTACTTTGCACTACTTTCTTTTCTTTGTACTTCTTTTTTTTTTTTTTCTAAATGATCGGGGAATAAGGGCATTTTAGGGGGCGGGGGGGGGGGGGGGAACCAGTTACAGGAAGACAGTTACATGTATGTATGTAGCAAATTACTGTATGTATGTGGGTGGGGGGGGGGATAGGAATTGGCAGCTTTATTGGTACCGAGAGCCAACTGAGGATATCCCACAGTGCACTGGTGCCAGTTATAGTGCGGCAAGTTTGACTGGGGTTTTGTGTGGTGCTGTTTACTTACATCCCCCTTCACAGATCCTGCTTACTCTGACTGGTCTCATAAGCTCTGGTCAACAGAGCAAAATTGGTTAATTATTCACCGGTGACCCAAACACACAGACATAAACACACACACACACATTGGCTGAGCTGTGTTGGTGGGGCTCATTGTGTGAGCTGCCAGTGCGAGGCTGTATGGGGTGTGATGGAGGGCCGTGGACTCTTAATGCTGTTCTCCTTTTCTCTGCTGATTTCATGCCTCTTTTATCATTCACTCACACACACCAAATAAATAACGGGGAATGTGAAGAGAATTATCTTTTTTTGAAAATGTATACATTTTCTTTATGCATTACTCGTCTACTCTACTGGTTCCTTAGTTTGCTCTCTGCCTTTTCAGTATGAAGTTAAGCCTCTGTGTTGTACTTTATCTTTACTAATCTATTACTTGTTCGAACTAGGATAAACAGTTTTTATGCTGTATTATAGTGATGGGAAGTTTGAATCATTTTAGTGACTCGGTTCTTTGAATCTCGTTCATCAAAATGAACAAATCTTTTTTTGAATCATTTAGTTCATTTCGTTCTTTTGATGAGAAATAAAATAAAATGTTGCATTTTCAATAAAAATACCCCCAACACGTCTACATACACAAATTTTGGCTATAGTTCCAGTAATGAAAATATTACAATCTAACTAAGGACATATTATAATAAACAGAATGAGTAACTCACCTCTTGTATCTTCTCTGAGTCGTTTGTTCTTTTGACTCTATTGCACTGCATAGCGTCTATGGGAGTCACGTGACAAAAGAACGAACGATAAAGAAAGAATTGTTCAATTCTGTTTCCTGTGCATAATGATTTTGCGATGATTTGCGCATGTGTGCCCAGTAGAAACTGAACAAATCACTCTCCGAGACTATTCGTTCTTCAGAGTAAAAAAAGAACGAATCGTTCATGAACGAACCATCGTTACTGTATTATAGCGAGTGTACGAGAAAATACAGTGATTGACAGCAGGGTGTGATCCATTTAGAACCCTAAAATTTATTAGTTTCCTATAACGGCACATTTCGAAGAGTGGAGTTCCTCTTACATCACAGCAGTTTCTTCACACTAGTCATCCTTAAACAAATAAAACAACCTTCCTGTCCTGTTTGTACAGTAGCTAATTTTAACGTTGTGGAACATCCGTGAAACAAATTCACGTTATACATTTCCTTGCTCAGTTTTTCCCTCTCAGTCAATACCCACAAAAATCTACATGCAGAAGTCAATAAAATTTAACTGTTACTATAGAAACGACAACTTATTTGAAAAAGAACATTTAATAATCTCTGATTTGACTTACAGCGAGCGCCACCATCGCTCATACTGTTGTAAAAAAGAAATCAAAAGTATTTATTACAATACAACAACACTATCGTGTATATATAAAATATAAAGCTCATGACGTCAACATTTTGTACGTAGTCACTTGATCTTTACACATTGGACGTATTCCATTCCTCTCACGGACTGATCCTGTCTTTGTGTGTGGCACGACCAGGGGAAGTTACAGAAGTCTAATCCCTCTCTCACTGTCCGGCTGAGCACCTCTCCTCACTTCCTGCTCCTGCCCACTCTCTTTTTACAACTTGCAAATGGCCCAATAATGTGTTTGCTCTAACAGACGGAAGAGTGTGGAGCAAACATTTGCGCTCCCACTCGGAGCACCGCTTCCCTGGCCCACCGTGTGACTGGATAATGCCAGTGCCTTTTTTTTTTTTTTCTTTTCTTTTCTTTGAAGCCAGCAGACCTGATCACCATCGTACACGTATATCCATACAGCATGGCAGATAATATAGCAGTGATTCAAGTTGTGGGACAGACATGCTGTTAAACTTTTTTTTAATGCGTTTGTGTACGAGACTGCGCTTGAGAAAAAAAACTAACTATAATAAATTTAATTTCATATGTACAACCAAATTCCACATCCTATTAGTTTATAGTATTTACATCTGTGACACAATTTGGCTTTTGTATTAAGGATTTGTAATGTTACCAAGAATCTACAAAGCCTTCCATGATGAATTTCCCATGTCAAATGCAGCTTTTACTGTTACAAGCACTGACCCTTCAAAATGCTACATAAACATCTAACAAAAAACTTCCCTCATATCAAAAGTTCTACTTTTATAATATTTAAATGTTTATGTGGAGCAGCCATCATAAATTTATCTGTAAATCAACACCAACAACAACGTGGGCACTAATATATATAAACCTGTGATTTGCCTTTCAGCAGTTACTGTCCTGAGTTGCACTGATGTAGAATACTAATCATGTTATATTAATATTCTATAACATGTTAGAACACTAATCTGATAATCACGTTTGAGAGTACTATAATTTTATCATGCAGGACCATTTGTACCTAAAATGCTTCTGTATTTGTCATGTTTTTTTTTTTTTTTTTTTTTTTTAATAAAGATTTTGTGCTAACAAACCAAGCTGATAAAATACTCTATGTTGCACTCAGAAACATCATGATGACAAAAATGAGCTCCCAGATACAATCCACATAAAATAGCTTCAATCATTGTTTAACCAACTCACAATTTAAGTTTTTATTTTTTTGATGCCTTCAATAATGTATGTTTCTCCTACTACAGGTGTGTGTGGACTGATCGTTCCTCAGGAGGACATGCCGTTCTGCGACTCCGGGATCTGCCCGGACATCATCATGAACCCACATGGATACCCCTCCAGAATGACTGTAAGCTCCTCCCCAATGAAAATGAATCATTTTATTTGACTGGTTATCCACTTTCAATGGGTAATGCCATGCTGAATGAAATGTAAAGAAATATTTAATTAATTTAAAAAAAACATTTATTAAGAAATGTTTGCCTTTAAGCGGTATAATGTCACCGATCCTGTTTAGTTCTGCAGGTGGTGCACTCTAAACTATTCATACTTCACAGCATCCTGTTTAAACTGAAGAAGAAGAAAAAAGATTAGTCTGATTGAATCAGAATTTCTATAAAAATCGTTACACAGTGCAAATCGAATGAACACCTACGTAGCGTGATATCGCATCGACTAGTACCTGGTGATTACTTACTTACTTGTTAGTGCTAGAGTGTGAATCGCCTGACAATAAACTTACCTTTACTACTTTGCATGTTTTTTTACTTTTATTTTACAAAAATTTTTATTTAGCTTTTTAATTTGATAAGTCGTTTTTGTTCTTTAAGTCATTTCACACAAGTGTGTTTTGATCCTACATCCAATCTGAAGTGTGTGTTTGGGTGCACCCAGCAGGCTCTCTGATGGAAACCGGTATAAATAGAATAAAAGGATTCACCCTTTCAGCATCGGGAGGTCGAAGGCCATTCAGCCCTTTTTGTGTGAATCCACTGTGGTGCAGCGGACCGCGACCGTATCCATGATGTCACATTCTCCAGCTGCAAACGCACTGACGTCATATATGTTGTTTTGCATTTAGCATGTTTATACTCGGATCATAACTGGAACAGACTAACAATCACCGGCTTGTGTAGAAATGGTATTTAAGAGTGAGCTGCTTGAAACATGGCAGCGTGAGGGTACTTACAGTACACTGTCTGCATCATGTTTGTTGTGCTAGGTCGGGAAGCTGATCGAGCTCTTAGCTGGAAAAGCAGGCGTGCTGGATGGACGTTTTCACTATGGCACGGCTTTCGGGGGAAGTAAAGTGAAGGATGTGTGTGAGGATCTCATTCGCTATGGGTACAACTACCAGGGCAAAGATTTCGTCACATCAGGCATCACAGGGTAATAAAAGTCATTTAGATTTCAAATTATTGTTTTATTTATTTAAAAAAAAATTATCAGTTATCCTTTATAAGAGCTTGGACAAATGCATTATGCGTTTATCTATATAAAAAAATCGATTAATCTTAGTGTTTTGCTTTTCTTTTCCATCCCTCAAATATTTCAATATTTAAGTCTTAGCGTTTTTGTTTATCGTGTTTTTAAAATTGTCCTGCTAATATGTCTAGTCCTGTGTTCTTTGTGTTTAAACAGGGAACCCCTGGAAGCTTATATCTATTTTGGCCCAGTGTACTACCAGAAACTGAAGCACATGGTGTTGGATAAGATGCACGCAAGAGCACGCGGCCCTCGAGCAGTCCTCACAAGGTATAATCATGAGTGTCATAATGTGGCCAGCGGCCATATTTCACCGATCAGTGGTGAAGGACACATTTGGTGGAAAGCGTTTTCTGTTTTGCACATACGTTGAGCTCAGATGCCCCTGATTTGCTAGTGTTGCTGGAGGAGGAAGTATATCTCTTATTTTTTTCCATCTGGAGAGCACATTAAATTTTGCTCTTGGTCACAGCTGGCCATGGCATCGTCCCAAACTCTGAGCGGTTTAGTGTGATGGCTTTCTTTCGTTCCATCCGGGGTTTTATGAAAGAATTAATAAAAGATTACAAAGATTAAAAATCCAATGTTGATAAATGTCGTAATGAACATGTCATATTTCTTTGAGTGAGAAATTGGATTAGATTTGCTTGTCTGCGTTCACATGCATATGAACTTAAGTAACATCCAGTGAGTTTATGGGAATTGTTTGACCAATCCTCCAGAAGCGCATTTGTGAGGTTGGACATGAAGACCTGGCTCGCAGTCTCTGCTCTATTTCATACCAAAGGTGGTGTTCAAGTTCTTCCACACAAAACTCGCCCATCCATGTCTTTATGGACCCGATGTCACAATGTTGGCAGCATGAAATTTTCCAAAATGTCTTGGTGAGCTGAAGCGTTAAGAGTTCCTTTCACTGGAAATAAGGGCCTGAGACCAACTCCTGAAAAACAAGCCCACAGCTTCTGAAAGAATGCACAAAAGTTCCCATAAACTCTCTCCTGAACCGTGTGGAAAGCCTTCTCAGAAGAGTTGAAGCTGTTACAGTATAGTTGCAATGAGGAGTGGGCCAACAGTTCATATTAAACCCTATGGATCAAGATTTAGATGTTGCTTAAGTTCATATGTTAGAAAGTTTCTACTAAACTAAGAAGTCGTCTAATTGACATGACTCATCTTCCAGATTTTTTGGTAATGTAGTGTCTGCCTGACGTTTTAACCTGCACCATCAGTGAGATATTGAGTAAAAGCGATGTAACAGTTGTGTGGCTGGTTTAATAAGGTACTAAAATAAGATACTTGTTCAATGTAAACAAACATCTGCACCGACGGATATTAATCAATATTTTCACCGCTGAAATAACAGCGCTGCAGTGATAAAAGACAAAACTTCAATCTTTAACAGATGAGACATTGAAAAAGTAGATCGGCCACTCACTCTCCGATTATCGAACACTGAGTATTTTTGGCTGATGACGAGAAAGTACAACTTTAAACATAAACAAGACATGAGAGAGTCAACCTTACAAAATTTTTTCTGCCATATAGAAAGACAAGCAGTGCAGAACAATTAGGGTGAAATATACAGTTCATTGCAATGATGAACATAAATTATGTAGAAAATCCAGACTGAAAGTGATGGTGCAGTAGTGCATTTGTTAACATTCCATGATCAGCTGTGAGGGGTATCTTGATAATGCCTTTCATTTTGCAGACAGCATTTATAGTAATAAGCATTAGTGGACATGAAATTCTAATTGGGAATAATTATTTCTGTCCTATAGTAGCTGTCGTACGTCTTACATTAGTCACAACTTGTACAATCGCATGGTTACGCAGGCAGCCTACAGAAGGTCGTTCCCGGGACGGAGGTCTGCGTCTGGGTGAGATGGAGAGGGACTGTCTGATTGGCTACGGGGCCAGCATGCTGCTGCTAGAGCGTCTCATGATCTCCAGTGACGCTTTCGAAGTGGATGTGTGCGGCCAGTGTGGCCTGCTCGGATACTCTGGATGGTCAGTACTAAATTATAACGTTTTGTGTGTAAAGAATATCCTGATCACATGTAGTTGTTGTTGTTTTTTTTTTCTTCAATCATGCTGTTTGTGTGCTGCAGGTGCCACTACTGCAAGTCCTCATGCCATGTGTCCTCTCTCCGCATTCCCTACGCCTGCAAGCTGCTCTTCCAGGAGCTGCAGTCCATGAACATCATACCACGCCTGAAACTGGCTCGATACAATGAGTGAGCTGACTTGGACACTGCTAACGATCAAGCCAAGAAAACGCTGTACTGTATTCGAAAAACTGCAGAGTCGTGTCTCAGTCTGCATATCCATGACGTGTTGTCGCAGTGGTTTCTGTGCATGTCGGTGTGTTGTATAAACCATTAGTGGTTACATTGAGCCTAAATTAGAGGATTCAAACATCATTTGAAAAACTCTACATTATAATATTATCCAGGTTGTAATTTAAATAGGATATCATACTGCCAAATGTTGGCAAATTTTGTTTGCATGTATAAAAAAAAAAAGTGCCTACTTTAAAGATTTTTTTTTTCAGTGAAAAAAAAAATTGCTGCTTGACTATTTTTCTTTTTTCTTTTGTTTTTTGGAAAGTGATATTTTCTGTATGTATATGTAAGTAATAAATCATTCTATAAATTATTTACAAATGTATTGATGTTACATAAATTTTGTCACTGCTTTATTAGTAAACCAGTGAACAGAAAATGGAAATGTATTTACACAAATTATTTTAAAAAAATACCGTCATTAGCTTTTACAATCAAAAGCTGCAGATCTAAGGGAGATCTAAGACCTATGCTAAGTGTTTCACAAATATAATACAAATCTGGAGCTTTTAATCTAAAAATCCCACTACTCTTTCCACAAATGTAACAAATCCTTGCAAGTTAATTAGCTATAACATTTGTAGGGCTGTTTCGTGAGAAATGTATCGTTTTGTGGGATTATTGCATTAAAAGTTGCAGATTTGTATTACGTTATCTTATTACTATCTTCTTATATGATGTCAAGTTTATTTGATACAAAAGTTTAATTTATTTTGTAAACCTGAATCTCTAAATCATCTAAATGTTCAAAAATAACTAAGGTGTATTTTGCATAATAGCTAGCTATCCTTTACATAAACGAAGAATAAATAGCAGTATAAACGATCATTGGTTTCATCAACCCCCTTTATGCCATGCTATTATTCACATTTTTATTACAGCACCAGAGATCAGACCTGCTTGCTGTTTCTTAAACCAACGGTCCCAGAGCGGTGCTGCCCTGCACACCCACCCAATTTAACCTCTGCCAGTGATTAAGGGTCAATGAAAAAGGAAGTGTTTATCCCAACTGGCCTGATGGCGGGGACGGAGGTGAAAGTATTGTGTGTCCTTGATTAAGTGCTAATGTGACAACACTGACAGGGGAAAAGTGCTTGTTATGTTGGCCACCTTCCTTCTCAGATGCTTTTTACACTAATAAAATGTCCGCCATTCTAAGCTTGCCGCCACCCACTAAGCCGTTCTGGAAGCTTTTGATTGGGAGAATGCTGGAGAAAGGGCACTGACAGTGACTCGCTGATAAAAGCTGGAGGGAGGTGGAGTGTGCTGTTGTCTCTTTTAGGCGACTGCACCTGTCCTAACTAATGAGGGCCTAATGAGAGGCCGAGAGTAATAAAACAGAAAAGGGATGTGTCTTGAGGATGGGAACAGAAGCTCCTCCTAACATCTTACTATCTTTACACCTTGAAAACTGGAATTAATCAGCCAATCACAAGTCCCGATCCTCAATGCTGTTAGCTCATATTCAATCCTTCATCTGCAAGTTATGTCAAGATCTGGCAACATGTAAAAAACTAAAAGGATTTCGATACTGTTTAAAAGTTCTATACCTGTCCTGCACACTTTCTCTTGAGTTTTTTTTTTTTTTTTTTAAAGAAGCAACCATTATAAGGCAACGCCAGTAAACTATACTTGGGTGCACTGAGTGCTGAAGAGTCTTCCTCCTCTGTCCACCATGTGGGGAGCAGTTCAGCCATAATCCCCCTTTCTCTTGCTCCTTCTCCTCTCTCCTTCTATCTCTCCCCTGTGGTTCCATTCATATTCTAATCACAGTTTTCCCCTCTGCAGTTCGCAGGCACTCCATCAGAGCCTCCCTGCCTCAGGCTCTACACTTTTACTTCCCCCTTTTGTGACCAACGCTCTCCTCCCAGCACACTAAAATAAGGTTGGTACAAGGAGAGAGTGAGAGAGACAGAAGGGGAGGGGTAGGGTGGTGGTGTCTGCCAGTGCTGTTTGCGCAAGAGCGGATTTGACCAAATTCTTAAACTTTCTCTTTTTTTCCCATTTCAAGATTTGGTGCTGTTCTATGATTTTTTTAAATTTATTTAATAGAATGACACAAGTAATGCTAAATTAAAAAAAAAACTAGCAAGAATAATTCAAACTTTAATACATTTTTCAATGATGTATCAATAAAATGTTACAACTTTGTCTTCGCTCCACGCAGTTTGTTTGCTTGTTTCACGAAATGCCATTCTGGGTTTCCGAATGAAGACGCAAACATGAGGAAAAGTTCTGTAACTGGCCAAAAAGTGGCCCTTGGATCAAGAACTTTAAAACGGAGGCAGTGGGGGCAGTGTGTGTATGTGTGTGTAGGGAGGGGGGTATGAAAACGTATTAAATGCTATAATGGGAGACGGGGAGGCCACAGTGCTGGGATTGCGTAGATCTAAGCCTCTTTTTTTCTGGGGAGGGAGCTTTTCTTATTCAAAACAGCCCCACAAAAGACTTCCAGTGAGCCTTGCCACATCCCCATCTGACTCGAAGCCATTCATCAGCCTGCCGAGCCTATCAATGACATGTCCCCCATCAGGGCTCCTATAAAATCAGCCCCTTTCCCATGAAACATCAGCAAACATTTTGACGGCTCTGGCTTTTCCCCCCTCTGGATTTCTGGAGTCTCTGACCCTCGCACCCCCCCACCGCTTCAACCCTCACCCCCGCCACCTCTCCTCCACTATCACCACCTCCACCACCACCACCATCTTCTCTCTCTCTCTCTCTCTCTTTTGCACTCTCTCTGTTAAGCCAGCACATCGAATGCGTCTCAGTGACAGGGAGTGCTCTCGGAGAGTCAGAGGGAGCTGAGGAGGGGGAATCCTGCTCGGAGCCATTTTCTCAGAGGAGCCCTGGGGACATTGGATGGGAAGAGGATGCACTGTGGGCTGCTCGAAGAGCCTGATATGGAATCCACAGGTTGGTTCTTTGCTGCGCCGCCCTGGCTTTCGGGATGCTTGGGGAGCCTGGGCGGTTTTTGGGACGCAGGACTTGGAAATGTGTGACCTCAACCTTACTTTAGAGATTTTTTTTTTTTTGTAAGCAAAAAAAAAAAAAAAAAAAACCATTTAGTACTTTTATCCTTCAGCAGGACAGCTTGGTGGCCTTAACTTACATAGACATGAACAGCTGGTGGGCTGTTTTCACCTTTCTTGTTGCTTCAAAGGATGCATGCTCTTCTCGTGCATACAAATTAATTCTCAACTTTTGCGCCATAGTGAACTTTTAGTGACATGTTTCTGCTGATTGTGTAAAAGTCGCGCTGCGTTCTCGAGGCCCAGAGCTGCACCTGCCTCGCGCACCGAGCTGCGTGGATTCTGTGCGATGTTTAAAAGTAGCTGGAGGTGAAAAGTATTGTTACACAAGTGTGTGTGTGTGTGTGTTTTTATAGTGCCCGTTATATATCTTATTATAATAGAGACTTAATTACTGCTGAATCGGATCGGACCACGTTTTATTTCGTTCATTTAAAATATGGTCCGCATATGTCTCGTCTTAGGCCTAATATTTTAACACATCAAGACTTTTTTTCTTTTTCTTTAGCTCGGGATTAACTATGTTTATTTTAAACATTTTATAGTATTCTAATAAAAACGAATATATTATGGTACCATGCAGTTTTGTAGATGTTCTCTCTGATATTTAGTGCCACACAAGAAACGATCTCTGATCCGTCCCGCATTTAGATTGGATTTAATCCAATTATTGTGACCTCCTCAAGCTGCGCACTGAACAAACCATTCAATTACAGCAGCCTGGCTCTACGATCACTTTTAACTTCATTTTAAACGTTTAACTTTTACTGTTTATAAACGAGCACGGTATTTTGTATTTTTTAAGAGAGAAACAGAATGTCTGGAAATTTCCGAGAAGTCGTGTTTTATTGTGTTTTAATTAAGAAGCCATTAGACACAACTGCTTGTCGACACCGTCGCAAATATCTTACAGAGATTCATCTAGTGCTTGTTTTGCTTGATTTTCTTCCTCCCGAAATTTCCAGTAAGATAATATATATATATATATTATTTTTATATAATCTATTTTTTATGTTTTTTTTATTATTAAATGTAAACTAATAGTGTCTCAATACGACTAACTAACACCACCCCATACGCCTCCTTGTCACTGTGCATGCATGTTAAACAATTGCACTTCCACTGAATCCTCTGGAGAACGTTTTCTCAGCTTTAAACTCTACTCATCAGTCGGAACTGGAGTCCTTGCCGACGCGCATCCTTGGCAACCGCTGCTATGGTGATGGTAGTCACGACCCGTGCCGGAAACGGTGCAGGCCCGGCGCTGCCTGTCCTAAAACAGGCCTGAACAGCGTACATGCAACATTATCCGACATAAACGTGTATATATATATATAGGGCGCGTGCTTAAATACATGATTATCAGCATCAAATGGAAAAACCGGTTAAGTCCAGCGCGGGTGACGCCGAGCGCGCGCGGCCTCAAGTCGAGGTGACAACGCGCGCGAGTTTAACGCAAACAGCTGGCCTTAAATATTCTCGCAGTTGCTGCGCATGCGCACTTCATTGCGGTCCATTGAGTCATATTTCTTCATGGAATTTTGGAGATATTTTCTGAGCATAAGATAACCTGTCAGAATGTAGTTTTAATAGTTGTATAATGGTGGTGTTTTCTCATCAGACGATTTAGCTCACACCTTCAATCTATGCCAATTTCCTGCTGGGGTTAGAGTCTATTAAAAAAAGTCTTATGGCCTTTGTCATACAAATATGTATAAATGCAGAGTGGTTTGTTTAAACAAGACAAATTATTTACATGACAAGCAGTGTCCATGGAAGAAACCCACGCCTCTCTCAGAGTGATCCCGACTTTGCTGTTGTTGTTGTTGCTCTTGATGCTAAAAATTATTGTTTTCCTCTTGTATGTCCAATAAATCACCCAAAGTTATTTTTCTACACAATTTTAAAAAGTCTGCAGACTAAAAAAAATATGAACTTATTTTGTATTCAACCTGTTGCTTTATGCATTTTAAAAGTGGAAAAAATAGAGATAATTTTTCTTTGATGAAAACTAGTTGTGTATAAAGAGTGAAAAGACTATTTTCACTTTAACAGAGAGCTGGATTGAAAGGTGTCTTAATGAAAGTGAGAGCAAACCCTATTCCAGCCACACGTCCCTGGGGAACATGTCCACGGATGAAAGTAAGCCATGGCATTTCAATCCACAACCTGTTGATAAAACCTGCTTACAAACCATGAGCTATTGTACACTCAGGTTTCTCTTCTTACAAGAAAATATTTTTAAAGTTGCATGAAGACATTTTATAATTTAAATTCATAGGCTTTTAATTGTGATTTTAAGCATGTTTATTATATAAAATTATGATCATATTTTTATTTCCTTAATTATTTGGTTTTTATATTTTGTCAAAGATGAAGAGAAGGAAAATAACCGGGCGTCTAAACGGCATTCGACCCCGGCGACTTTACAATGGTGAGTTTGCATCTTACTCAACCTTATTCACCCTAAATATAAATTTCTTGTTATGGATTAATAAAACATGCCTGGTTCAATTTTAATCATGACAGTTAATGAGGCAGCGCGAGTTTCATTCACAGCCAAAAGCCCAGTGTTGATTTCATACGCTTTGAAAGCTGGACATAACTGGACTCTGTAACAGTTTCTGCAGTACTGTAGCTCTTAATTTGACCCTGGGGATTTTGCTGTGTACACAAGATTTATGTTGTTTACATTCTGGTCCAAAGGATGACATAGCTATTCCAATGACAATTAATATCATATAAATCCGTACAATATTCATTGCTTTTTTGCTCAGAATTGGAGTTCAGTATAATGTCAACTTTTTCTTCCAAGCTTTCTTCACCCTTTGCTGTTTGTATTCTTGTCAGTTTTTGAAAAGTGTCTTAAATCGAGTAAGTCGTAAATAGAGTAAATGTTACATAGAAATTTAAATTTACATAGAAATTTAAAACTAAATTACAGAATATAAGTGAAATTTTATTTGTTCAACAACCCTCATTTAGACTTGAATAGGGTTTCTGATCATTTTCATGTCAATAATGTAATGCTTATTGGATGTTAAATGTTATATTTGTTATATAACAATAAAATATAATGTTTATTGGATATTGGATGTCATATATTATACTGGATGTTATAAATTTGTTATAAAAACAAATAGTACACATTCATTAAAAGCATTTATAATATGACCCTTTTGTGGTCTGAACCAGAAAGGAAAAAGATTTATGTTGGAAAAAGATTAATGTGATTGATTATTATTTAGATATAGCAACGTTATTCATAACATATTAATAAATAAACTAATAATAATAATAATAATAATAATAATAATAAAGTAGGATAATTAAACCTGTCAATGTGGATTTGAAGAGTTCTGTATTTTCTGCACCATTTTGATGCAACTTAAAATGAACAATAAGTTAAGTTATTTTATTTTTAACTTCTGTACATATATATGGCTCACTATGAACACAGATTTGCTATCATGTTAAATTGATGGCATAATAATAATAATAATAATAATAATAATAATAATAATAATAATAATAATAATATATCCATTATTTGTTTCATTGTTTTGATTTGTTGCATTTGTTAATACATTTATCACCTGTATACTCAGTGATGTTTTACTGTACAAACTCCGGCTAGAACTACCTTCATTGCAGCCGCTTCATTACTTACTGTTGAAATACAAGCATGTTTCTAAAGTAGTTAATCAATATTGAATTGTTCCAAAATGATTCGAAACATAGCTGTAGTGTTATTACCTACCTCGGCTTATACAAACTTAGCCTTTATTGCTTCAATACAATGTCATTATATTTTTCCTCAGAAATGTTCTGCAGCAAAATGTTTGAACCTCTGTGTTGATAAGATGGTTTTCACCAGGTTGGAGGAGAACTACGAGATTGCTGAGGGAGTGTGTGTCCCTCGCAGTGCACTATACATGCACTATCTAGACTTCTGTGAGAAGCATGGAACTCAGCCTGTCAATGCTGCCAGTTTTGGGAAGGTAAGCTTTCACAAACCAGTTATTCTGAACATTACAACTGATTCGTGTCATTGGGTCATTTCTTAGATACATGCAATACTTGCACCAGAATCAGGTGATAAATGCATTTAGATCACTTTAATGCATTCCTAATGGTAAAAGTGTATTACAAGGTGAAGTTGAGGCATATGATATGCCTGTAGCTGAACAGGTGAGAGTTAAAGGCCTTGCTCTAGAGATTTGAACAAAACAACTACCCTTAAGTAGAAGGGAAAAAATATCACTGTCACCATTTTTTCAGCAAAATAACGATCTAAACTTATAGTCATGCTTCCTCTTGTTCCCACAATCTGTCCGAGTGCCTCCGTACGTCGACACCACCTGACATCCCTGCCCCATTCCCCAGCTCCTGTCTGAGGATATTGAAAAAGAGAGGGGGCCTGGATTAATGTGTAATTAAAGGAAATTTGGAAGGGTGAGATGTTGCGGAATGTTAGATCAGTGGCTAAAGCAGCGTGGGGTGTCCTTTAGGAAGGCTTCATTGATTCGGGACAAAAAAGAGAGAGAGAGCTGGGGCTGCCTCCCTGTCTGCTCATTTATCAAGCCGAGCCTGACAGAAACTTCACAGCTTGGCCCCTTTTTTCATCCCACACAATGGAGAGCTCCACTGTTTGCTAAAGTTTTTGCACCGGGAGCTGGACCAAGGAGCCAATCTCATGGACAAAAACAGAACAGAGAGAGAGACAGACACTCAGACAGAGACATAGGAAAAGGGGAAAAGAAAAAGGATGGAAAGAAGAGCTGTTGGATATGAATTTTGTGAATGTGACAACTGGCAAGAACATCAGTGGTCAAACGGAGAGCCGTCTTTCATGCACTGCAGAAGTTCTCCTCCTTTTATGTTGCACATGTCCAGTAGATTTAAGTAAACTGTCTAGCTTGTAAGAGTCTAGATTGTAAATGTGAAGGAAGGACAATGAGTGATCTTCAGCAAATGCCCCTTTGTGTCCTGTCCTTTATAGATAATAAGACAACAGTTCCCTCAATTAACAACACGAAGGCTGGGAACCAGGGGCCAATCAAAGTAAGTCTGACCAGACTGACACTGTCTGTGCATTTTTTTTCTTTTCTCATCTTATGTGCCTCATCTTCTTCTCATTACATTCCTAAAGTGATGCTAATTCTACTGATGTCTGTTTATTATTAGGAACTTCAGATATACATTCATTTAATTTACTTAACCTCCTCAGGTACCACTACTATGGCCTAGCAGTGAAGGAGAGCTCCCAGTACTATGATGTGATGTACTCCAAGAAGGGTGGCGCCTGGGTAAACGAGACAGGCAAGAAAGAGGTTACCAAGCAGACAGTGGCGTATTCACCCCGCTCCAAACTGGGCACTCTGCTGCCAGAATTTCCAAATGTCAAAGACCTAAATCTGCCTGCCATTCTGCCAGAACAGAAGGTAAATAGAGCACTAAAAAACCCAGTGACTATCTTCTTCTTTAGCCAGCCTACCCCTCCCCCCCCACCACCACCCATCTCTTCTCATACATCCACCCCTCCTGCTTCCCCTTTCATCTGCCCCCTGCACCTTCTCTGGGTTGGGATTTAAACAAGGGCCCTGAGGATTTATATGCTGGGTCCTAGCGAACTCTTAATCTTTCAAGTAGATAATAAGATCTCACACCCAACAAAGTACAGACTCTAGCTGTCCTGCTTTAAAAAGCGGCTTTAATTTGAAATAGTTTACGGCTTGCTGATCTCCAAAGCCACTTTTTATACAACGCGTTTGACTAAAATCTGTGGCCAGGGTTATTGACGCAAGTATTTCAATGTGCCATTTATTTTGTTATAAAGGAGGAGGAATGAGAGGTCTTTTCAGTAAATAAGTCTTAGTAAAACGACCTTTTTTATTTTCAGGTTTCAACGTTTATCATGATGTACAGAACACACTGCCAGAGAATACTTGACACCGTCATACGAGCTAATTTCGATGAGGTTTGTTTCTTCTTTTTTTTTCTTTTTCTTTGGGTGAATTAAATATGTCTGACTTTTACAACTTTTTGACACATGTAGTCTTTTATCAAAACTTATTACAGTCTTTAAGATGTGTCCACACAGTGTAGACCAGGTGTTAATCATTCCCTTACTGTTTTGTGTGTAGGTCCAAAGTTTCCTGTTGCATTTTTGGCAAGGCATGCCACCACACATGCTGCCTGTCTTGGGCTCATCCACTGTGGTAAACATTGTAGGTGTGTGTGATTCCATCTTATACAAAGCCATTTCAGGAGTCCTCATGCCCACAGTCCTACAGGCCCTACCTGATAGGTGAGTGCTGTCGTTAATGTCCCTACTGTCCCTAATGCTAATAGATTAAGAAAGAGACACAGACAGACAGACAGACAGACATTAGGACATATAACTACTCTCCTTTGTTAGCTCTGAATGGAAAATGTTGACTTATGAGCAACTCTAACTCTTCTGGTTTATTATTTTTATTTATTTTTATCAATAACCATTATGTCCTTATCTATGTAATAAAGCATAGAGATCAGTCAAAATGATCGCCTTGTGATTTTTACTTTAGAAGAGGTGGCATAGTGGTTAGCACTGTGGCCTTGCACCTCTAGGGTGGAGGGTTGTGCATGGAGTTTGCGTGTTCCTGGTTGCTTTTCTTCAGATGCTCTGGTTTCCTCCCACAGTTAAAAGACAGATTAGGCGAATTAGCATTCCGAAATTTCCCGTAGTTTGTGTGTGTGTGTGTGTGTGTGCGTGTGTGTGCGTGCATGCATTTACCTTGTCCAAGGTGTATCAGCCATATGCCCTAAGTCCCTTGGGTTAGGCTGCATGCCCCTGCGACCCTGTATACAGGATAAAGCGGTATAAAAGATGAATTAATGAATGAATGAGTTATTCAGATGATTCTGATTATCAAACACCTTTCATGCTGTAACTTTAGAATTCTTTTAATAAATCTATCAATTTAAATGTTTTTGATAAACTCATTAGATCATAAATTGTTGGAATGAAAACTTAAAATGTTAGTTGGAACGGATTTTAAGTGGAAAAGGAAACTCATTCACTTGATAGTTCACTTGATATTGTACAGCAGTAAATGTCCATGTCAACAGTCATCACATATATTTTCAATCACAAGAAACAGTATGTTTCCCTAGACGCCTTTCAGACCACTTCCATTTTCTCTCCATTAATATTTTCTATTCCTGAATTTCCTTTTAACAAAAATGCCATCATCATATTTATTCACATCATATCTTCTTTATAATTAATTGTGTTGTTTCAATCATTGTCTGAATAATCCACGCAGCCTGACTCAGGTCATCAGGAAATTTGCGAAGCAGCTTGATGAGTGGTTGAGAGTGGCTCTGCACGATCTGCCCGAGAACCTGCGCAACATCAAGTTTGAGTGTAAGTCCCGTGTCCCTACATTGTCTATGTCCTGTTCAGTCCATACTGTGTCTTGAAGCATTGTGTAAGAAATGTGCAACTTTACATTTTTCAGTGTCAAGAAGGTTCTCCCAGATCCTCAAGCGGCAAACGTCATTAAATCATCTTTGTCAGGTGAGAAACAATTGAAATTGGATACAGAAATCATATCCATCTTTAGTTTGTTTCCTCATGTTAGTTGTGTGATACAGTTAGTAATAAAAGCAGATGGATGGGGAATATTTACATCACGTTCAGATAAAACACCAGCGTGTTAAATGACACGTTTGGTATGAATATTATTTTTGTGCTCTTTATTTTGCAAGTTCTTACACTGCTTTAAACTGAATGTTTGTTTTTCATCCTTTTGTACGTGTAGGCATCACGGACTGTGATCCACAGTGCAGATATCACCTTTCAGATGCTGGAGGACTGGAGGAATGTAGATCTGAACAGCATCACCAAGCAGACACTTTACACAATGGAGGACTCCAGGGAAGACCAGAGACGACTCATAATCCAATGTGAGTGACTGACCAAACAACTCATAGATAAATAAACCCAATAATGGGCTTTAATTCAAGTAACTTGAAGTTTATTTTCTTCAGTCTTTTGAACGTTTAGCTGCTCTGGCCTATGACTTCACGCCAAAAGTCAGTGCTGTAAGGGAAAGTTAGACTGTCGAGGATCTCAACCTCTTGATACTCCGAGCGTACACACACACACACACACACACACACACACACACTATGGGCAGTTAGGAAATGACGCACGTCCTTGGACTGTGAGTGCAAGGTGACGACTATTACCACTAAGCTAGCTAAGTGCTGCCATTTTCTTCAGTAGAGTTTTAAATCTAAATACAACGGCTCACTGCTTTTAACATAAGTAGAAGTAGAATTTTGGCTTTTTAAAGCTGCTTTGGTGGCACGGTGGTGTAGTGGTTAGCACTGTCGCCTTGCACCGCCAGGGTCTGGGTTCGATTCCCCGGCCAGGCTTGATTCCCGTCTCTGTGTGCATGGAGTTTGCATGTTCTCCCCGTGATTGGTGGGTTTCCTCCGGGTACTCCGGTTTCCTCCCACAATCCAAAGACATGTAGGTTAGGTTAATTGACATTCCAAATTGCCCGTAGTGTGTGAATGAGTGTGTGTATGTGAGTATGTGTGTGTGCCCTGCGATGGATTGGCACCCTGTCCAGGGTGTACCCCGCCTTGTGCCCTAAGTTTCCTGGGATAGGCTCCAGGCCCCCGCGACCCTGTATATAAGGATAAAGCGGTACAGAAAATGAATGAATGAATGAATGAAAGCTGCTTTGACTTAATTAATGAGTCATCTCAGCTTCACATCTAACACTCTGCTAGAAACCGAAGTCAATGTGAATTTATTAGTAGTGAGTAAGAGTGAGTAGCGCGTCTCTGTATAGGAAATATTGTACGTGGCAAGATTTACATTTCGAATTTTGACGTAACTCAAGTTACCGAGAGCTGAATCATTCCCACGGTCGTGAGAGGCAGTCTTTAATTACAGCCACTGTGAGGTTAACTGAGCTTACCCTCAACACCCAGGGAGAATTTCAGACTCATTTCAGTGGCGAGCCACAAATGACAGAAAAGTTCAAAGTTCAGAAAGTAGCTCCTGCCACTGCATAAGTGATCAGAATTGGATTAAGGGGGCATTTTCATATTGTAGACAGAATAGCACAGTACAGTATATACAGTACAGTATATATATGACCTGATCTTCAGGTTTTGTTGTGATTATTATTATTGTTTTATTATTATTTTGAACATAAATAACACAGTTTCTATGATGATTGACTTCAAGCAAAGTGTAACTACATTAACATTACATTTTCTGCTATGATTGTGGAATCTCTGCTTTAACGATTCAACCATTAATCACTGCTGCTAGATCATTAGTATTAGAACAGCGCATGTAGTTCAGACATTTTAATCTACCTTACATTTGGTCGGTCTCGTCCTGTTTCTCCTCCTGCAGTGTACCAGGAGTTTGACCGACTTCTGGAGGATCAGTCCCCCATTGAAGCGTACATCGAGTGGCTGGACTCTATGGTGGACAGATGTGTCGTTCGGGTCAGTTCAGCTTTTTATGTTTTACAGTTCTTTGCAAAGAGATAAACAATTGTCCTTCATGTTGAATAATTTATTGAGTAAAATCAAATCAACATGGTATTTAAATGTCAGGGTCTTCTTCTTTCCTCAGTTTTCTCTGTACAAGTACTTTTGCATGGTGACCTTATTAACAGCAGTGGTCCTGAAATGTAAAGCATCCATCCAAATGCCAACCCCATTATGACATGCTTATGCTGAGCCATTTGTGCCGCAATTCCCCAACTTAATGATGTCTTCATGGCCCCTTTTGCACCCATTCTATTGCAGATATAGGGTTGTAAAAATTTGGTCTCCTTGGGAACGTGGACTATCCAGTGGACAATAGTTGAATGGGAAGGCGTGTCCCCGGGGGAAAATCAAATAGTTGACTTGTTGACATGTTTTTCGTTCCTGTGGGGTTAGACCTCAGCATGGACACTAAGGTTAAGGCCCTTGTGTTCCTCCCCCAAAGCCTTTCTCATGGTAATATTCCTTTAGGTGGCGGGGAAGAGACCCGGATCCCTGAAGAAGGTTGCTCAGCAGTTTCTTCTCATGTGGTCCTGTTTTGGGACAAGAGTGATCCGGGACATGACGCTGCACAGCGCCCCTAGCTTCGGTGAGTCTGCAAGAGCCGCGCGACCCCCATGTTATACACTGCAGAATATGACGTTGTCTTGAGTCTAGTTATATTTATCTACAATTTCTGAATATATGATTAAAATATTCTAGGATATTTCTTTAATATTTTAAAACAGAAATTTGTTGTTTGTTGGTGGACAATTCCGTTTATTTTTTGCCATTAATTAGAAAAAGAAATAAGCAAAAAATTTCTGCCAATAGGACAAAAATAAATGTAAAAAAAATTATAAGATAAGAAAAAATAAAAAAAGAAATTAGTTAAAGAATCTTATATTTGGCTTATTGTAATATTATACTAATAACTTATAGATACATTTGCCTAGATTAAAAATATTTTCATTTGCTAAAATGTCATATTTTCTACACTTTCATAATTTATCTTGTATAATACAGAATAAAATAGCTATTTTATATGTTAAAATCTCTTTTCTTTTTAATTGTTCTTGTCACTGTCTCCACTGGCGTGTTCCTTTAATTTAAATCTAAATCTTCATTTACGTTTGTGTAAAGCTGTTTTGTGACTCATGTTGAAACTGAAATTCATATTTGAAACTAGACTTTATTACAAATTATATATATATATATATATATATATATATATATATATATATATATATATATATATATATATATATATATATATAAAATACAGGTCCTTCTCAAAAAATTAGCATATTGTGATAAAGTTCATTATTTTCTGTAATGTACTGATAAACATTAGACTTTCATATATTTTAGATTCATTACACACAACTGAAGTAGTTCAAGCCTTTTATTGTTTTAATATTGATGATTGTGGCATACAGCTCATGAAAACCCAAAATCCCTATCTCAAAAAATTAGCATATTTCATCCGACCAATAAAAGAAAAGTTTTTTAATACAGAAAAAGTCGACCTTCAAATAATTATGTTCAGTTCTGCACTCAATACTTGGTCGGGAATCCTTTTGCAGATTCTTGTGTCTCTCAACTTTCTCTTCACAATATCCCACAGATTCTCTATGGGGTTCAGGTCAGGAGAGTTGGCAGGCCAATTGAGCACAGTAATACCATGGTCAGTAAACCATTTACCAGTGGTTTTGGCACTGTGAGCAGGTGCCAGGTCGTGCTGAAAAATGAAATCTTCATCTCCATAAAGCTTTTCAGCAGATGGAAGCATGAAGTGCTCCAAAATCTCCTGATAGCTAGCTGCATTGACCCTGCCCTTGATAAAACACAGTGGACCAACATCAGCAGCTGACATGGCACCCCAGACCATCACTGACTGTGGGTACTTGACACTGGACTTCAGGCATTTTGGCATTTCCCTCTCCCCAGTCTTCCTCCAGACTCTGGCACCTTGATTTCCGAATGACATGCAAAATTTGCTTTCATCCGAAAAAAGTTCTTTGGACCACTGAGCAACAGTCCAGTGCTGCTTCTCTGTAGCCCAGGTCAGGCGCTTCTGTCGCTGTTTCTGGTTCAAAAGTGGCTTGACCTGGGGAATGCGGCACCTATAGCACATTTCCTGCACACGCCTGTACACGGTGGCTCTGGATGTTTCTACTCCAGACTCAGTCCACTGCTTCCGCAGGTCCCCCAAGGTCTGGAGTCGGTCCTTCTCCACAATCTTCCTCAGGGCCCGGTCACCTCTTCTCGTTGTGCAGCGTTTTCTGCCACACTTTTTCCTTCCCACAGACTTCCCACAGAGGTGCCTTGATACAGCACTCTGGGAACAGCCTATTCGTTCAGAAATGTCTTTCTGTGTCTTACCCTCTTGCTTGAGGGTGTCATTGATGGCCTTCTGGACAGCAGTCAGGTCGGCAGTCTTACCCATGATTGCGGTTTTGAGTAATGAACCAGGCTGGGAGTTTTTAAAAGCCTCAGGAATCTTTTGCAGGTGTTTAGAGTTAATTAGTTGATTCAGATGATTAGGTTAATAGCTCGTTTAGAGAACCTTTTCATGATATGCTAATATTTTGAGATAGGGATTTTGGGTTTTCATGAGCTGTATGCCACAATCATCAATATTAAAACAATAAAAGGCTTGAACTACTTCAGTTGTGTGTAATGAATCTAAAACATATGAAAGTCTAATGTTTATCAGTACATTACAGAAAATAATGAACTTTATCACAATATGCTAATTTTTTGAGAAGGACCTGTATATATATATATATATATATATATATATATATATATATATATATATATATATATGTGTGTGTGGTTTTCACCTGTTGGTTCATGATCTTCCTTTGCGCTCCTCTCTAGTCTAGTACGACCTGAGGTGTATTTCTCCGTATTTATTCTTAGGAAATTTCTTGCAATATAAAATGCTAAAGCTTCACGTCAACATGGCCGCCGTGCCTACTCAAAGTAGCTGAAAGAAGCACTATAAGACGAGGGTAAAGACCCCCCCCCCCTCCTCTTCAGCTCTGTCTGTGAATATCAAAGACACAGCTGGTTGCAGTGTTTTGATAATGCAGCTCTCCATACAAAACAGCTAATTAACAAAGGCTAACCCCCCTCCGCAAGTGTTTCCTCCTGCTTCCCATTTTATGAGTGGGCAGTATTTGCGCCTGGTGCTCTGAATAGCGGTTTATAAAGCACACACTGACCGGACTTACTTGTACAATGTGACGATTGTGTCATGCTCTTTTTAAAATTTCTCCCGCTTTTGTTATTGAGTCAGGGCGTCTGCATTATTTTCACTCCAACAACTCTTTAAAGTGTGTGATTTATGTCTAATCTGTAATCATAGTGTGTAATCTGTGTTCATTAGCGGGTCCAACAAAAGCCCGACCCAGTGTACATTTCTTTACAACTTGAAAAAAATGAGTTGTGTATGAGCACAGAATGAGGTACACCGTGATTAAGAGTGTATTTCTTCGTTCTGTGTGCGCAGGTTCGTTCCATCTGATTCACCTGATGTTTGATGACTACGTGCTGTACCTGCTGGAGTCACTGCACTGCCAGGAAAGAGGCAATGAGCTGATAAGGGCCATGAAGGGAGAAGGAACTACAGGTGGGTCAAAGGACGTGGACTGTCGGTTATCACACCTTATATTCTAATATAAACATGATATACGACATGAACATAACACATGGTAGAGTATACAGTGGTGTGAAAAACTATTTGCCCCCTTGCTGATTTCTTATTCTTTTGCATGTTTGTCACACTTAAATGTTTCTGCTCATCAAAAACCGTTAACTATTAGTCAAAGATAACATAATTGAACACAAAATGCAGTTTTTAAATGAAGGTTTACGTTATTAAGGGACAAAAAAAACTCCAAATCTACATGGCCCTGTGTGAAAAAGTGATTGCCCCCCTTGTTAAAAAATAACTTAACTGTGGTTTATCACACCTGAGTTCAATTTCTGTAGTCACCCCCAGGCCTGATTACTGCCACACCTGTTTCAATCAAGAAATCACTTAAATAGGAGCTACCTGACACAGAGAAGTAGACCAAAAGCACCTCAAAAGCTAGACATCATGCCAAGATCCAAAGAAATTCAGGAACAAATGAGAACAAAAGTAATTGAGATCTATCAGTCTGGTAAAGGTTATAAAGCCATTTCTAAAGCTTTGGGACTCCAGCGAACCACAGTGAGAGCCATTATCCACAAATGGCAAAAACATGGAACAGTGGTGAACCTTCTCAGTAGTGGCCGGCCGACCAAAATTACCCCAAGAGCGCAGAGACGACTCATCCGAGAGGCCACAAAAGACCCCAGGACAACATCTAAAGAACTGCAGGCCTCACTTGCCTCAATTAAGGTCAGTGTTCACGACTCCACCATAAGAAAGAGACTGGGCAAAAACGGCCTGCATGGCAGATTTCCAAGGCGCAAACCACTTTTAAGCAAAAAGAACATTAAGGCTCGTCTCAATTTTGCTAAAAAACATCTCAATGATTGCCAAGACTTTTGAGAAAATACCTTGTGGACCGACGAGAGAAAAGTTGAACTTTTTGGAAGGTGCGTGTCCCGTTACATCTGGCGTAAAAGTAACACAGCATTTCAGAAAAAGAACATCATACCAACAGTAAAATATGGTGGTGGTAGTGTGATGGTCTGGGGTTGTTTTTGCTGCTTCAGGACCTGGAAGGTTTGCTGTGATAGACGGAACCATGAATTCTACTGTCTACCAAAAAATCCTAAAGGAGAATGTCCGGCCATCTGTTCGTCAACTCAAGCTGAAGCGATCTTGGGTGCTGCAGCAAGACAATGACCCAAAACACACCAGCAAATCCACCTCTGAATGGCTGAAGAAACACAAAATGAAGACTTTGGAGTGGCCTAGTCAAAGTCCTGACCTGAATCCTATTGAGATGTTGTGGCATGACCTTAAGAAGGCGGTTCATGCTAGAAAACCCTCAAATAAAGCTGAATTACAACAATTCTGCAAAGATGAGCGGGCCAAAATTCCTCCAGAGCGCTGTAAAAGACTCGTTGCAAGTTATCGCAAACGCTTGATTGCAGTTATTGCTGCTAAGGGTGGCCCAACCAGTTATTAGGTTCAGGGGGCAATTACTTTTTCACACAGGGCCATGTAGGTTTGGGTTTTTTTTCTCCCTAAATAATAAAATCCCTCATTTAAAAACTGCATTTTGTGTTTACTTGTGTTATCTTTGACTAATAGTTAAATGTGTTTGATGATCAGAAACATTTTGTGTGACAAACATGCAAAAGAATAAGAAATCAGGAAGGGGGCAAATAGTTTTTCACACCACTGTATAACGGGCACACCATGTAATAAGTATATTTTATGTAGATATGCAAATCTGAAACAATATCAATTATTCAAAACGGGTGTAGACGTGACAGTATGATATAATACATATAGGACTATCGTGCTCGTCATTATAAGGTGGCAGGGGCACTGGGTGGCAGGACAGCACCTCGGGTGATGGGACAAGCAGATTTCTGTCTGAGATATTAGTTGTTTACTTCTAATCGCTCAGTGGACAGATTAACCATGAAAATCCAGAGCCCTTTTGTCTGGTATTATATTGTTTAAATGAACATTATGGAATCAAATTCAAATTGTATTTGTTTGCACAGTCATACACAGTACGATATGCAGTGAAATGCTTAGACGACTGCACGTGACCTTAAAATAAAAGACTATTAATAGGAAATAAATATATGAAAAAGAAAAATAGAAAGTAAATTTAACTAAGAAAGAAAATATCTGTAAAATACAAAATATACAATATAAGAAAAAAATAAGAAAAATAAGAAAAACAGCTGTACAATATAGAAAATATAGAATTTATGGGATTTTTGTGTGGGAATGACGTCGAATATAAATAGAAATGTCCAGGGGGTGTGCAAGTATGCCTGAAAGTGTCATATTTAAAGTGACTTGTGTGCATCAGGGAAACAGAATAAAGCGTCCAGACTGTCCAGAGTGCAAGAAACATATGTGTGGATGTGCAAAATGGATCAGTACTGTGTGGTGTACTGATTAAGAGACCGTATCGCCTGCGGGAAGAAGCTCCTCCTCAGTCTCTCTGTGTTGGTCTTCAGGGAGCGGAATCGCTTTCAGGACCTCAACAGAGAGAACAGTCCATAGCTGGAGTGGCTGAAGTCCTTCACGATTACAGAACAAAATACATCATGTACATGGTGTTTAGACACCCTCTATTACCCGTATATCTGCTAATTTGGATGGTCTCTGAAATAACACAGTTGTTGCCCTGTGGCTTTGCACCGCCAGGGTCGAGGGTTCGGTTCACGCCTGTGGATGTTCTCCCTGTGCTTGGAGGGTTTCCTCCACAGTCCAAAGACATGCAGGTTAGGCTAATTGGCGTTCCCAGACTTCCCGGAGTGTGCGCATGTGCAAACCCTTGTGCCGAAAGTCTCCGTAATTGGCTCGAGACCTTGTGCAGGATAAGTGGTATAGAAGATGAATGAATGAATGATTGAAATCAATGCAGTGGAAAAAGTTTCTTCCTCTTGCTGATATTTGACTTGATTTGCTGTTACATGATTGTCTTAATGGATGATTGCATGACCGTCCAGGCCTGTCCTACTAAACCGTTGTTACATATTGACGTTTCCACTGTTGTCTTCCTGCAGCGGACAGTAGTGAGGATATGTTGCTAAGTGAGAGCACCTCCGTGTCTCCTGAACCCTACTCTCCTGCAAAGTCAGTGCCCTCAGTAGGAGCAGTCGCCACCAGCACTCCCACTTCAGCCCAGTCCCCAGAATACAGCAGTGTGTCTGTTACCTCAGGTATGAAGGCGTTCAAAAAAAACATCCGCTTAATAATTCATCATGGCAATGTAAAAGGTTACCTCTATAATTTATGTAATTTAAACGAGGCCCAAGGGAGAAACGTGTGTTTTGTATATGTGTGTATTATACTAGGAGCGCTTCAGTCATATACATGGTCCCTTACATACACAGTGACCACGTCAGGAGGCAATCCCCCCGACGGAGGATCCCAGCTGTCTTGCATGCGTACCAGCGCCCCTGTGCACCCTACCTCGTCCGCACACCGGATGCAAGTCTATCCCTACAGAGACGAGCACGGGTGAGTCCATAATAAGAGATAAAGGAGAACAGTTCCAATAGTCACGATTTTATGAGCTAATTTTTTTTTAATGCTCTTTCCCTTCCTCTTAGATATACGGGAAGCTACAACTACAGCAGCTACACGAACCAGCATCATCACGCCATCCAGAGCCAGTATCCGAGTCTGCCCCATGATGCAGGCCTCCCAACCCCACTGCACTATTCCTCGTACCACCGTTCCTCCGCACAGGTCAGCCGTCCACCAGTTTTACTCTAAAACCAGCAATGTTAAAGTTCTTTAAAGTAATAAAGGCAGTGTCTTAACATCTGTTGGGTTTGAGTTTCGTGTAGTCCAATATACATCCTTATGCAACTGTAATGACTTCCACTGTTTCATAACAGTTGCATAATAGTAGTGTATTCCCCTTCATTGAAATGGAAATGGTAATGGAAGTGTATTCCACTCCTGCCTGTTTAATAGCATCTAACAAGGTCTGTAACTCAGACAGGAATGCTAATATGAATAAGAATGGTGAATGACACACTGCGGTCATTAGCATGTGAAATGCAGTAAAGGTCTGTAGTAATGGACCACTTAGCCTGCGGGTGAACTCTCTGCCATCCCATGAAATTAAGTATTAATTTGGTTGTACGACCGAGAATTCTCTTCCTTCTTCACCACCCTTAAACAGAAGACGTGCATCTGAAGTAAATAAATGTACTGGTTAGAATACATTACATTACTTTTTCTGTATCAAGCGAAAAAAAGTAGATAACTGGTTTATATTTAAGCTGCGAGCTTGGTGCCATCATACTGTATATTGTAAGCCAAAGCAGACATAATAGTAGTAGTAATTTCCTGTAAAGAGATCTTTGACCCAGCCTCAGTTCTGCCGAAGCAGCCGGGGGTGAATCGCGCTCTCTACAGCGGATGCAGACACTGACAGGTGGCCTGGTCACAGCTTTGACAGCCGCCTCCACTCGACACCCCCTCCACCCAACGCTCAATAGCCGCCTCACAGAGCCTCAGCCAGCTAGCGGCAAACCAGACCGAGCACGCCTTTATTAAAATATTGTTATTCAATGGTCTCTTTTCTCTGCACGAACAAGAGGTCACTAAGCCTCATATCTTGGTCTCTGACCCCGGCTGACTTTCTTTTTCCACTCCGCAGCACCCCATAATGGTATTGACTGTGGACCAGTTTCTATTTAGAGAGGAGAGAGATTTTTATTTCCACTTTTCCTCCGTGTGTTAAAAACAGGCACAATGTCTGATCTTTGTCCGAGTGGATGCACTCAGTAGGAAGTGATTTAGATGACTCAAATGGAACACTATGCTGGTTTCCTATTTGAAGACAGAAAGGGTGTTTGAGAAGCACACGTGTTGACATGCATAATTTCATTTGGTTTCTGATCACTTGAGTTATCCATGGCAACAACAAAAAAAAATGGCTGTAGAGCTCCTAATTAGTGTGCCTACTTACACATTATTTCCTTAAACTCAGTTGTGTGTAAAAAAAAAAAAAGTGTAAAAGTGACATGTTATATGTCAGGAATAAAACATTTTAGCATTTGCTAAATCCTGAAGTTTTTATTAGTTTTTTTTTATACAAAAACATGTATAACAAAAAACCTTGCAGCGAGGAACACTGTCTAGTCTAGTGTCATAAAAATAACAATATTTTTGACACCACCTGACCAATCATAATCGAGCATTTGATTAAGTAACTTTTATGTAAAAAAATTTTTAAAATAAATTTTAATATCTTCTTTTTGTTTTTATTTTTTTATTATTTTATTTTTAAAACTGATATACCATTTTGTGAGTGACGTAATAAACCATTATGCATAAAATATGACTTTATCCATCTTGTTGTCTTACAAAATGCAAAATTCTTGCATGATGGCTAGACAGTAATCATGTCTTTGTCTTTACTTCTTCAGTACTCGCTGAACAGCCCGATGTCCCGCATGGAGCCATGTCTGATGGGTGGTACTCCTCGGCTGCATGCGACCCCAGTGACCCCCCGCTGGCCAGATGTTCCCTCAGCCAACAGCTACTCCAGCACTCCTATGCACTCGACACGCTATGCCTCTACAGGGGACATGTACTCGTCTTTAACACCACGCAGGAACTCTGAATATGAGCATGCACAACACTTTCCTGGCTTTGCCTATATTAGTGGAGAAGCTACTACAGGCTGGGCCAAATAGCCGAATCTTTATCCTTTTTAGAAATATCCCCAGAGGTGTGCATCAACATGAAACAAGTATGAAAAAACGGAAGAACTCCAGCAAGGCCAAGCGTCATCTTTACAACATGGAGGGGTTTCCAGAAAACGAGCTGGTATCAGAGGGGTGTCTACAGTGACAGCTGTCAGACTGACTCTTTCTCACCAAGCAGAATCATTGTGACGTGATGATGTTGCAGGTCTTGCCTAAGTGTGCCTTTTAATTAACTTCAGTTTGTTCTGTTTCATTCCTTCTCTGAACAGTCTTGGATTATGGCCTAATTCGATTCTGAAAGTATGCATCTAACATGCTTCTGTCCTGCTGCTTGACGTCAACGCGGCTCTTTAACAACACTAAAGAATTCATTCGAGCGTTCGCCCTTGTGTTGACTGCTTTCCTGTGTTTTCTCTCTTGTGCTTTGCGGTAACTGATCCAGGAAGCATAAAAACCTTTTGGCGCTCTGCCATCATACGCACGTAAGAGGAAGAGAGTTTACTGCTGATTTGAATTACATCTAATATATGACGGCTGACTGTATACGTGACAGTGGCGCGGTTTACGTGCTGAGACGGCAGTTTTGTGCTGTGCTTTGCCTAACAGGCCCTGCTGCTGTCATTGTGGGAGAGCATAACCCCAAGCTTTGTTTTCTTTTAGTAACATGTCTTTTGGCTTTGTTTATATATGTTTGATTTGTAAATTGCATTTTTTTTTTTTTTTTTTTTTTTTTTTTTAGAAAAGTGTTAACTTAGATTTGTGTGTTTTTAAATGCACTCAAAGGTACAGTGGACCTATTACCCTATGGGTAGAAATAAAAAAAGGAAAGAATATCAAAATGTAACATTTATCGTTAGCCACTTTCTCTTGTAAATAAAAGCACTCAATAACGTCTGTGGTGACAGCTGTTACCGTGTAAATGATATATGTGGAATTATTTGTTGCCACATAAACATTTTTTAAAACCCAATATCAAGCGTGATTCTTTGCCTATTTAAATGATGCGTGTTATTCCAACTTCTTTTTGTTCCCCTAGCAGAGTCTACTTATTCTAAGTCATCTAACTGATTTAACCTCTTATAACGTCAAGTAGTCTGTGTTTCTCCTCAGTGTGTACAAGGATTCTAGTCTATCTTGTCATGAGTCACGCTGGTGCGTCATTTTCAGACCTCATGCATCTTCTATTGCATGTTTCTGATGAGTCTAAATCGTGTCAACAGCCACTCCCTCAGAAATACGTTCAAACACAGAACCAGTCCAGCCACATTGTGTAACAGGAGGAGATCTATAAGAAGCTTACTTAATTGTTTATGGGATACAATTATTTATGCAGATGAACATTATTTCAATATTTTATAGCAAAATATATTCTTGGGCATGCTAGTGTTACATTAAATGTTCTTTGGATTCGAAACCCCTTACTGTTAAGTTCTACAGAAAAGAAATACTTCTGCAAGTACAAACTCAAGAACCCTCTATGCGTATCCTTAACTCTACACAAAGTAAACATGGACATTTTACTGCAGCTATTTATTGTAATTGTATTAAAATTTTAATAAATAATTCAACATATTTCGAACAAGATAAGTATTCATGTTCTGTTTGCATTTTACTTTAGTAATCTCTACTTAATAGTCTGAAAATAATGGGATGATGATTCAGTATGCATATTGAAAGTCACTGTCTTGGTGTTAATCTTATCTTTGCTTTATACATTAACACACAGGTTAAGACATTAAAAGCAATGTAAGTGCAATAAAAATCACATGCATCAAAATAAATCACAATTCATTTGTGAACGTGCAGAAGGGAAAACTGACGCAAATAAAAAATATTCCATAATCTTTGTCGACAGTTTGCCTTACTTAAACACTCACTTTCAGAGACTATATGTATACTACTCTGTCAACTCAATCATTTGTACTCACTAGATCTTCCACATTGCTACCATTCTCGCTAAGCATATACACCAACTGTCCACTTTATTAGGAACACCTGCACATTCATTTTAACCGTTAAGGCAATCATGTCAAAAATGAAACTCATGCTGGCGTTATGTTATGTCTGTGACTTTGGATGGACAGGCTAGTGTGTGGATTGCAGGAACTGTGGCTCTTCTGTGATTGTTATGCACAAACGTCTCCCATGGTTACCCAGAGTCATGCTAAAAATCTGTTAAGGAGAGAGATCACCAGAGAACTAGTTTACACTGACAGAGCCTATGGTAACTCAAATAATCACTATAAATTTAAAGCAACTCCGAACATGCTTTACATCAGACGATACTTTGAGTTCCACTCTGTGCTCACTGTAGCCTGCGTGACTTCATGTATTGCACTGCTGCCAGATGATTGCATGAACGAGCATGAAAGTAACAGAAACATGCTGGCATGTCTTAGAATTTTTACATTGTTGTGATATTTATCATGTATGAAAATACATGAAAGCTCTCTGCACACAAACCGACTGTTTTTTTTTTTTTTAACCCCAATTTTCTTCTTCAGTACTCACTGAACAGCTCGATGTCCTGCATGGAGCCATGTCTGATGGGAAGTACTCCTCAGGTGCTTGGAACCCCAGTGGCCCCCATCCGCTGGCCAGATGTTCCCTCAGCCAACAGCTACTCCAGCACTCCTACAGTATGCACTCAATACTCTAATGCCTCTACAGGAGACATGTACTCTTCTTTAACACCACGCAGGAACTCGTAAACCTGAATATGAGCATGCACAACACTTTCCTGGCTTTGCCTATATTAGTGGAGAAGCTACTACAAGCCGAATCTTTATCCTTTTTAGAAATATCCCCAGAGATGTGCATCAACATGAAACAAGTATGAAAAAAGGAAGAACTCCAGCAAGGCCAAGAAACATTTTTACAACATACAGTATGTGTTAGTGGAGGATGGAGAGGGGTTTCAGAGGGTGTCTACCACTGTCTGATCTTGCCTAAGCATGCCTTGCCTTTTAATTATCTTTAAATTCATTATTTTTATTCCTTCTCTGAACAGATCTCTTGGATCGTGACCTATTTTATTCCGAAAGTATGCATCTTTGACGCTTCTCTCCTGCTGCTTGACGTCAAAGGAGCTCTTCAACCACATTAAAGATTTCATTATGCCACTATGTAGGGCACTCGCCCTTGTGTTGACTGCTTTCCTGTGTTTTCCGGCTCGCGATTTGCAGTAAACAATCCAGGAAGCATAATACTCTGTCAAAGACCTTTGGCTCCTTGCCATCATACGCACGTAAATGGAAGGGAGTTTACTGCCGCTTCGAATTACATCTCATATATGATTTCTGACTGTTTACATGAAGATGTGGGTTCTGGTGATTTCACAGTAAAGTGTTATAAATGAAAACTTGCATAAATAAAAACTTTTTTCTTTTAGTAACATAGTGTCCTTTGGCTTTGTATTTATAAAAATTTTTTCGAAAAAAAGGTGTTAACATAGTTTTTGTGTTTTTAAATACACTCAAAGGTACAGTGGAACTATTACCTTATGGGTAGAAATAAAAAGAGGAAGTGTGATTATTTTTATTCACTTCAATTTTTCCAGCATAACGGCTGAGTCGACTATTCCAAGTGATGGAACTGATAACTCTTTTAACAGGGTTGCCAATTTTTCTGGAACCTTGGAGCACGATCCTGAAAATAAGGCCATTGCTCTGCACATACACGCACACACACACACACACACAATGCCCCCATTGCATACTGTATACCCAGCTGTTTTCAAACTCTAATTATGCACCTTGCCCTGCATGACTCAGGTTTTAGCATTGCAGTGTTAAACAACAGATGCATGTGACTGTATTTACTACAGTTGGTACAACTAACATAAAAAAAGGAGAAAAAAAGGGGTCTATCTTACCCACCAGTCAAATCACCCAAATACTCTATGTAGGGGAGCAGAGGCGTAGCAGAGAACTCTGGCCCCAATACATAAGCTATCTCATTTTGTTGCCCCCTTGCTTTCTTGATCTATATCTCTCATAATTCATTCCAGACTTACAAGGGTCCTCTCGTCAGTGTTACCCTAGGCAGTTAGTGCCACCACTCCCTCCCTCCATGATGCCCCTGAGGGCATTAAATTATTGACACACAGGAAAAAGAGAAACTTACAATGTTTGAGTGTAAGCACACACAAAACAATGTCTGAATATTTGTATTCATAACATTCAGGGACTAACAAATTTCATAAAGAGGAAATACAACAAAACACATGCAATATTATGTCAAATGAAACAGCTGTGGAACAAAGACAATGTAAGAGGGCAGAGAGAAAACTTGGACCATGCAGAAGCAGAAAGAAAGAATCAAAGATTCAAATGGCATGACAAATATGTATTTTATGACATTTGTACTCAATCAAAAAATTACATCAAATGAATTTTATTACAAAATAAACAATTGAAAAATATCCAATATGTTTTTGAAAACTGTTGCATAAACACACACTATTTAAAACATTCATACGAATTTAGTCATTTAGTTCAGTACATCAGATCAAAATATATATTGCCAAAAGTATTCGCTCGCCTTCCTTCACATTCATATGAACTTGAGTAACATCAATTAGTAATCCATAAGGTTTAATATGATGTTGGCCCATCCTTTGCAGCTATAGCAGCTTCGACTCTTCTGGGAAGGCTTTCCACAAGGTTTAGGAGTGTGTTAATGGGAACTTTTGACTAGGTCAGACACTGATGGGACAAGATGTAGGCCTGATTCATTCCGAAGGAATTCTATCAGGTCAGGACTGGCAGGCCAGTCAAGTTCTTCCACACCAAACTCGCTCATCCAAGTCTTTATGGACCTTGCGTATGCAGTAATGTTAGAACTGGTGTGGGTTTGTTTTTGAGAAGTGGAACTTACTTCCAACACATCAAGACATTTTGGACATTTTCCCATTTCCCATTTTTTGTGGGAACAGTTTGGGGATGGCCCCTTTCTGTTCCAACATGACTTCGCACCAGTGCTCACAGCAAGGTCCTGACCTCAACCCGATAGAACACCTTTGGGATGAATTACAGCGGAGATTGTGAGCCAGGTCTTCACATTCAACATCAGTGTCTGACCTCATAAATGCGTTTCTGGAAGAATGGTCATAAATTCCAAAAACACACTCCTGAACCTTGAGGAAAACCTTCTCAGAAGAGTTGAAGCTGTTATAGCTGCAAAGGATGAGCCAACATCATATTAATCCCTATGGATTAAGAAATGGATTTTATTCAAGTTCATACGCATGTGAAGGCAAGCGAGCGAATACTTTTGGCAATATAGTGTAAACAAAAATATGTACAGTATTTGCCAAATTTTCATTAATGTTCAGAAAGTCTGTCACATGACTAGGGCTCATAGGAGTTTAATATTTGATTATGATTAAACTATACAATTATATTGTAATATACTATTTAATAGACATTATGTGTGTGTTGGGGGCATTACATGTTGAATCGACTCCAACATATAATCCGTTTATTGCTGATTCGTCAGAATGAGGCTAGAGCTCTGGGATTTTGCTTGTGTCTTCCACAAACAATTGTTTTGGGTGCGAAAGCGTGAGAAATTGGAAATGTGGAGTGAGAGTGTGTGCAGACGAGTGTTTGCGTGAGTCTCTCGCTCAGTACATGAGATTTGGCAGCTCAGCTTTTAACCTCAAGTGGTCTGTGTTTCTCCCCAGTGTGTAACAGAACTCAGGTCTGTTTTGTCATGGGTCTTGCTGCTGCGTCATTTTCAGATCTCCTGTCTGCCTCTTCTGTTGCATGTTCCTCATGAGAAAAGTTCTAACCTTTTTAAATTATATCAACAGCCACTCCCTGTCCTTTTGACCAGAGTTATACAAAGAGGGTTCTCCCAAAAATCCCTAATGCCACACATTGTAAACATGGACATTTTACTTCAGCCATCCAATTATTTATTTTAACTGCATTACATTGCATGTTTCTAAATTATTTAACATATTTTTAACAAGATAAGCATTACTGTTCTGTTTGCATTTTGCATTTTACAGTAAGACTACACATGATAGTTGGAAGATAGTGGGATGATCACATACAGTACTAAGCCATGTACTGTAAGTTGAAAGTTACTATCTTATCAATCTTTGCTTTATCAACACATAGGTCAAGACATTAAAAGCAATAGATAACAAAAGTGCAATAGATAAAAACTTGGTTCGTTCATGTGCCATCCGGCAACGGATACTCCCTACATTGGAGACTCATACAATTTCCCTTTGGGATTAATGGGCAATTTGGCAACGCCAATTAGCCGAACCTGCATGTCTTTGGACTGAGTGAGGAACCCAGAGCACCGGATGAAACTCACCAACCCAGAGGAGAACATATAAACTCCCTGCACGCAGACCCGAGGAAGGAATTAAACCTAGACCTTGGAGATCCACTATGTTACTTTGCTGGCGCAATAGATTTCACATGGTTCAAAATAAATCACAATTTACTGAACGTGTAGAAGGGAAAACTGAAACTAATTTTAAAAAATTTAATAATCTTTCCCCTCCTTGAACCACCACCTTATCGTGGTGGAGGGGCTTGCGTGTCCCAATGATCCTGGGAGATATGTTGTCGGGGGCTTCATGCCCCTGGCAGGGTCACCCATGGCAATCTGGTCCTAGGTGAGGGAACAGACAAAGAGTGGTTCAGAAGATCTCTTATGATGAATAAAACCATTGGAAAACGTTTTCCCTCGCCCGGACGTGGGTCACCGGGGCCTCCCTCTGGAGCCAGGCCTGGAGGTGGGGCCCGATGGCGAGCGCCTGGTGGTCGGGCCTGCACCCATGAAGCCCGGCCGGGCACAGCCCGAAGAGTCAAAGTGGGTCCCCCTTCCGATGGGCTCACCACCTGTAGGAGGGGCCAAAGAGGTCGGGTGCAGTGTGAGCTGGGCGGTGGCCGAAGACAGGGGCCTTGGCGGTCTGATCTTCAGCTGCAGAAGCTGGCTCTAGGGACGTGTAATGTCACCTCTCTGGCGGGGAAGGAGCCTGAGCTAGTGCGTGAGGTTGAGAAGTTCCGATATACTGTAGTTGGACTCACCTCGACGCACAGCTTTGACTCTGGAACCAGTCTCCTTGTGGCCCCCATCCACTGGCCAGATGGTCCCTCAGCCAACAGCTACTCCAGCACTCCTACAGTATGCACTCAATACTCTAATGCCTCTACAGGAGACATGTACTCTTCTTTAACAGCACGCAGGAACTCGTAAACCTGAATATGAGCATGCACAACACTTTCCTGGCTTTGCCTATATTAGTGGGGCCAGGGGTAGCTCAGTGGTTAAGGCATTGGACTACGGTTCGGAAGATCCCAGGTTCAAACCCCACAACCACCAAGTTGCCACTGTTGGGCTCTTGAGCAAGGCCCTTAGCCCTCAACTGCTCAGATGTGTAATGAGATAAAAATGTAAGTCGCTCTGGATAAGAGCGTCTGCCAAATGCCTAAATGTAATGTAAATATGAGCAGGTGTTCCTGTTAAACCTTTTATATTTCTAAACAATGTAATTAATATAATTATACAATTAATTCCAAATGACAGTATTAAATACTGTAGTGACAACAACGACAGTGAGAAAACCTGTTGCTGGAAAGTTCAGCTTGGTCTGACAATCTACAAGCTGGTAAAAACCCAAGGCAAACTAGTCAGACTGGTAAATCACGGTGGTTTCATCAACCCAGTCACGTGTCTCTGGGCGAACTACATGGAGGAAATTCACACATTTTAGTGTGCTAACTTATAGACTTTAGGGATACGGTGTAGTATGTATGGCGGCATATGTAGTGGCTTAGTGGTTAGCACTGTCGCCTTGCACCTTCAGGTACAATTCATAGCTCAGGGCATGTATGCATGGAGTTTGCTTGTTTTCCCTGTGCTTGGTGGGTTTCCTCCGGGTTGTCCAGTTTCCTCCTACAGTTCAAAGACAAGGAGATTAGGCGCCTAATTGGCGGTCTCAAATTTCTCATAGTGTGTGAATTAGCGTGTGGGTGTGTGGATGTGTGTGCCAGGTAACGGATTGAAACCCTGTCCAGGGTGTACCCCGCTCTGAGCCCTAAGTCTGTGAGTGATCCAAACTTTTTTCACAATTAAACTAATAACTCAGTGGGTATGTAGACTTTAGGGACACCCTGTAGTATGTAGGCGACATGGTGGCCTTGCACCTTCAGGGTCCAGGTTCAACTCCACCTCAGGGTCTGTGTGTGTGGAGTTTGCCTATTCTCCCCGGTTTCCTCCTATAGTCCAAACACATGGAGATTACAATAACTGACATTTCCAAATTGCCCGTAGTGTGCGAATGCACCATGGTTGTCAAATAGGAATAAATACAGTGGTCACCACTGGCCTCCTCAGTCCCTAGTTGGACTACAGAGGCTCATGGATGGATGGATATGTATAGTCAGGTATCATGCTAGCTATCATTTAAAGAATATTTCGACTTAAATGCATTCACATACTATTTATTTATTTTAATGTATTTATTTTATTTGCCCATATCAAAATAATATGCCATAATAATCTGGCATACTACATTATGTAGCAAGGTTGCTTAGCACGCTAGTGTGTGCAGTCATTGTTGGAACCCGGAAGTCACGTGACTCTCCACGAAATGACGTTTCTCATTGAAAAGTTGAAAAGAGAGGTTTGTGGAGGCAGAACCAAAACAATCAGCTGCTGCTTGTGTGTAAGACTTCAGTTGGGTGATTTGTTAAGCGGTGGTAGTCGAGGTACTTCCAGCTATGGATCTGAGCGGAATTCTGATGCAGATTGAAAACGGGAACGATGAGGAAGTCGAAAAACGTTTGCAGAAATACAACGCAGAGGTAGGCTTCTGGAACATGCTAGTAGCGTGCTAGCTGTAGCTGAGTGACAGCACTGACTAGCTGTGTTACTGGACTCTATAGTCACCTGTGCAGACTCGGTATTTTAACTAAAACACAACATTTGATTGTAAGGAATATCAAGCGAGCCGTAATCCATTCTTAATCCATCCGTTCTCTAGTTTTATCCAGTTAGCCTGGTTTACTGTTTTCAGTCTCTATGTATTAGCTGTTTGCTATCTAGGTCTCTTAATTCTATTTACATCATCACAGTCCTGTCTAAATCTTTCTAAAACCATATAACATTTAGAAATAAAACGCTATATGTCTCTCATAAAGAGACAAATGTTTATAAAATAAACCTGTACTGATGTTTACAGTATATTATGGTTATTGTGATAGAGAGTTGTTGAGCCCCTGAGCTTGCAATATACACCTGATTTAGCTAAACTGTATTTGCACTACAGCCAGAAAATAAGTGACATGTTGTAAAAACAGTGTGCATTTAAATGGTATCCATTTACTTCAGGCAGCTTGTGTCCTCCTTTGGTATTTTGGAGTTTAAGGCTAATCTTAAGTAAAAAATGACAGGTTATGATTTTATCCTTCAGCTTGTTCCAAGTATCTTGCTGTTATTAAAGGATTGATGTGTTGTCAGTGTGTACTAGTAAAACAAATGAATCATCGTTTATTTATCGTTCAGCTTAGAGAGAGACGTCATTAAAAACCCGGTAATGCTGTGCCACCTGATACACTCATGGCCGTACCATACATATCATCATTTCTGTGCCAGCACCTGTATAATAGCAGGTCAGCAGTGATCCCATGGTGGTCGCTGTACAGTGACGGAGAAAACGTGCATGAAACTGTATATGTCAGATGCAAATAAATAAAGTTTTTACATAGAAATAAAGATACTGTAAAAATAGCAATTAATGAAATGGAATTAATAACTGTTGTGATGACCCTTTGGTTAAAATATATTCTCGCATACAATATGTGCAGTGCAAGGAAATCAGCTGCTTAGTTTTACTGAAACAACTTGCAGAACCAGCCACAGTCCTTCTGAGGACCGCATGGATGCAAAGCTCAAACTTTCTTTTTGTTTTGTTCCGTAAGATTATTTATTTATTCATTTTTCTGCTGGAATGCTATTGTTTGTAAATCAGAAATGTGTTTAAGTATTGTTTTAATATATGCATAACAATGTTTTGTTGTACATGTAGAAAAAATATATAGCACAGTATATATTTAAATATATAATGTACATATACACACTACCGCTCAAGTTTGGTATCACTTTCTAACTTCGTTGTCTTTGCTGACTTTTATTTTTTTGCTACATTGTAAAGCAATGCTGAAGGCAAAATATGCAATGATCTTCTTTGAACAGTTGATTTAGAGATGTGTCCGCTACTTATGCTCTGTAAAGCCTTCATAACGGATCTAATCCGAGGTGCTGTTCATTTCTGAGGGTGGTAACTCTAAATGAACCTCTCTGCAGCAGACTTAAGTTTTGCTCTTGCTTTCCTAGTAAGGTCTTCATGAGAGTTGGTTTCATCATGGTGCTTAATGAAGGTTTTGCAAATGCACTTGATAATACTGTTCTTGCAAGAACTGTTCCAGAACAGCGGGTGGCCGTGTCTTAAAATAACAAATGAGGATTATTATTATTATTGTTGTTGTAGTTAGTAATTACTCAATTCCATATGTTGTCATAGTTTTGAAATCAATGTGTCCAAATTTGTGACTGGTACCATATTTTACTCATAAAATATTTGTAGATAATTTGTCCGCTGAAGTAATGTAGTCTTTTTTTTTTTTTTTTTTAATTTTTTTTTATGCAATGCTGTGTATTCCCCAACCCACTATTGAATTATTGTACCCCAGTATTTCATATTGACTCTCTTTTTTTTTTTTTTTTTTTTTTTTTTTTTTTTTCTTTCTCCCCTCTCTCTTCACAGAACTGTAAGACATTTGCCTTTGACCGCAAACAAGAGCAGGCTCGAATAGTGAGTATACAATTTATGCTTTTGCTTAAGGTAACCTGTTTAGTAAGAATGAAAATAAAAAAGGGCATTTTGAACAATAATGTAAATTTTCCTGTGTGAAATTTATTTGGTCTCACCTGATACTTTGAACCAGGCCAAAAACAGGATGTATTGAATGAGGTTCAGAAATCTTTTCTTAAAAATTGCCGACACCAATTAATGGTAACTCAGAAAAAACAGTGTTTGTGAGGGTGGTGAAGCAGATAGTGTTGCTGCCTCACAGCTCCAGCTTCTCACGATTCTCTTGTTTCCTTCCTCCTCCTAAAAACACGCAATAATTTTCTCTAGTTATTACACTGGAGCCTAAACCACATAGTCATGTGAATGTGTCACTATTCCTCTGCTTTTGTGTGTTTCTTCTTGCAGAATCTGTGTCAGGGCATACTCACAGTGCTTAACCAGCCTGTGCAGCCTCAATGTCAGAGCACCTGTCTGGAGACCATGCGCATCCTGTCTCGCGATAAGCGTGTCCTTGGGCCTGTGGGCACCCACGACGGCATCGTCACTCTTGCCCGTCTGGCGCGCATCCCGGTGCCTGACGTCGACGTGAAACCTCTGCAGAAAACATCGACTGCGGAGGAGCGGGTAGTGGTGGAGGCGCTGAAATGCCTGTGTAACGTGGTGTTCAACAGCGTGTCAGCACAACAGATTGGTGCAGACGTGCAGCTGGCGCAGGGTTTGTGTGACTATCTGCGCTCGCTGACTTCCGTCCGCCATGATGTGGAGCTCTTCTCTTTGCGTTTGCTCTTCCTCCTCTCTGCCCTGAGGGTGGACATCCGGAGAGGCCTGCAGCAGGATTCGGACACCGTGGAGCTGCTCACTGGTCTGCTCGAGCGCGCATTGGACGTGCGATGGGTGGGGCCGTACGAAGTCGCGTGTCCTGACCCACAGGCTCCACCCATTTCCTTGGAGAGGAACGATCGGGCAATGGAGTCACTCAAAGCTCTGTTTAACATCACCATGGGTGATTCCAGCGATGAGGTGAGAAGTGTGAGATTAGAAACACCGTGATTATTTTGTACTCATACTGTGTGTTAGGAGGCTGGAAGTTTAATATAACAAATGTGTTGAACTTAATATGTAGTCCAGTTTTGTTATTGGATGCTCTGGTTAAAAAAAAATAATAATTCAGTCCTGAACCATTGAGCGACCGTAGTCACAAGTCCTCAGGGAACAGCTGTACAAAGCATAACAAATGGGCTCTCCATGCTACAAGATCTACAACCAGAAGCTGGTGCCAGGATGAGTCAGACAGGTCCAGAGGGCATGAGATGATGGCAACCATATACAGGCTAAAATTGTGATCTCGGAGACTTTGACCCTGGCATTGTTGTGGGTGCAGCACAAGAGAGAGAGAAACCTTTCGCTCAGTTGTGATCACGTGACACTCGGCGTCAAAACAAGAAGTGAATGTGTGATAAATGATACTCGGTACTCGTAAACCTAGACTTGTTCGTTTTCCAAGTCAAAATGTATTAAAAAATTTTGCTCGTCTTGCGGAAGACTCGCAAACCGCGTTACTCACAATCTGAGGTTTCACTGTAAATGGAAAAACATCCAGTGAACAGCAGTGCTACAGGCAGAAGTGTCTTGTTGATGAGAGAGTGGCAAGCCTGGTGATGACAGGAAAGAGAATGGTATTTCAAATGACCATTGTTTACCACTGTGGAGACCAGAAAATGTCCCTTTTCCATATGTCAGGCATTTTGTAGAGCATGGGCTACAACAGCAGAAGAGCACATAAACATCAGTTAGCTTGTGGTCTGTTTCTACATGATTGTGTCCATAGATCCATTTTATAGGCATACAGTTAGTATTTTTATAAATCTTTAGAGCTACCTTTTATACGAACAAATTTAATCGTTATTCATTCATTCCTTGTTTTTAAAAGTATGACAAGTGAGAATATTGTGCATGAATTCAGAGAGTAACATCTGATTGATTGATTTTGTGGTGTGATATCGGAATAGGGTCATTGGATCGCACCTCCAGGATTAGGGGTTCAAATCTCGTCTCCGATCTGTGCGTGTAAAGTTTGCATGTTCTATTGCCTTACTCAGTGCGTTCCTCTGGGTACTACGATTTCTTCCCACAGTCCAAAGGCAAGCGATGTAGAATGATTAATTGGTGTTTTCAAATTGCCTGTAGTATAGTATTTGGTGTGTGAGTGTGTGCTTGAGTCCTGAGATGGCAGTGTACCTTGGCATGCACCCTGACTTTTACTGGCATTGGCTCTTTGTGACCGCGCACAGGATAAGCAGTATATTAATAATGGATGGAAAGGTGATCTCAGAATTTGGATCCAATCACTGTGAAAATGTTAATAATTTCAGTCTATAAAGGTTATATATATATATATATATATAGATAGATAGATAGATAGATAGATAGATAGATAGATAGATAGATAGATATATATAGATATTATATATAAAAAACACATGCTTCAGTTTTTTTTTTTTTTTTTTTTTTTTTTTTTCCTTTTTGAATGAATATATCTTTATACATATGAATGTAGTTATGTTCAATGTAAGTTAGCTCACCTTGGTCTTGTGTCTTTGTTTCAACAGCATCATGATCACCAACTGAGGCGTATAGTAGCCATTCTGCGTCATTATCTAATGCTGAGGGTTCAGACTGAGGAGAAAACCGAGGAAGCTCACAGGTCAGTGCTCATGAAGTCCCAGACGTCCGAGTTCACGTGTTTTAAGTGAATTATTGTAACAACATTTTAATCCGAGTAATCCAACCTGTGTTTCAGGTTGGGTGACTTCGGGAAGTGTCTGTTTTAACATGGGGTTACTACTGCTATGCTGAATATCCGTGTGGATACATACTGTACACACACATGAGTTTAATGTTCATTTAAAGAATATCAGTGAATATCAAGTGGTGTCATTTTAATGTGATTGATGGCGCCCCTATTTGCCCTGCACCCAGAAGCCAGTGCACTCTACTAAACCCCCCCATTCCCCCCCCCCCCCCCCCCCCGCCCTGTTTGTGTGGGTTTGACTCATTGTGTGCCCCACAGCTCAGTCACCGGCCCTTTTCACACCTCTGGAATGTCTTGCTTTTCTTAACACAAACACAATGCATTCTAGCACTTTCTGGCCTTGCTGACTATATTCTTTGACTTGGGCACCAGTAGCTGGGCTTTTGTTATTCAAATAAGCTCAGGAGCTGATTTCTTTCCGTCATCCTTTTCTGGCTTTGCAAACTGCCCAGACATATACATATGAGACAGCAGTGTTAGCAAGACATGTGTCTGTGTCTATCTCATGGCTCATGCATTGGGTAGACACTTTTATAAAGACGATTGCAAATATTTACTGGATCTGTATATCGGGTGCAGTTTGCAGAAAGTCATTATGGCAGAGACAAATGTCAAATTTTCCTGTCCATTGTTATTAAAGGGTCAGGATAAATTACTTGCACTCATGCATGAAATATGAAGGAGATCTAACTTAAAACCCCTTATTAAAATAAATAATAATTTAAGCTGGTTTAAACACTATGCGCCCTGCGATGGATTGGCACCCTGTCCAGGGTGTACCCCGCCTAGTGCCCGAAGTCTCCTGGGATAGGCTCCAGGTCCCCCGCGACCCTGAACACAGGATTAAGCGGTATAGAAAATGAATGAATGAATGAATTAACACTATGCTTCGTAAACAATTTATTTTTTATACAATTTTTTTTAAATAAAATTTTTTATTTTGACTGAAGAATGTCCGGTTTTAATCCAGATCACATGCTTTTGTGCAGTTACAATTGTTCAGACTTACAATCAGCAATCCATTTCTTTTAGTAGTTAGCATGGTGGTTTTTGGCTAATGTCTTAAAAAGGGTTCCAGTAATTCTGGAAGCGACTGTAAATCACTAAAATCTCTTTCAGTCATGCCATAAATCTCCTGAGCAACCTCCCCGTATCTTGCTTGGATGTACTGATCGACGTGCCTGCACATGGTGGACTTAAGGAATATGGTGGGAAGAACATGGATGTCCTGCAGGTGCTTCTGGACTTCATGGAGAAAAGAATAGACGGGGTACTGAAACGCAAAGTCATTAATACATTTGAAGTTGGAAGTTTACAAGCACTAAGGATGAAGTCATATAAAACTAATGTTTTTTATTTTTTTATTTTTTTTTTATTATCCCACTCCACTAATTTCTTGTTAAGACTCTATTGTTTAGGCAAGTTGGTTAGAACATCTGCTTTACACATGACACAAGTAATTTTTCTAACAGTTGTTTACAGATTGGTTATTTAATTTATAATTTTTTGTATCCCAATTCCAATGGGTCAAAAGTTTACATACACTCAGTCGTCTGGGCTTTTAGACGGCTTGGAAAGTTCCAGAAAATGATGTCATATCTTTTGGAAGCCTTCATAAGGCTATTTGACATCAATTGGATGTGTCTGCAAATCTTCAAACTCCTTTTGACTTCATGGGAAAATCAAAAGAAGGACCTCCACAAGTCTGGTTCATCATTGGGAACAATTTCCAAATGCATAAAGGTACTTCATTGATCTGTACAAACAGTGCTTTGCAAGTATGAACACCATGGAACGTCCATAGGACACATAGAGGAGCCGATGCCAATCCACTATATCCACAGTAAAAGAAGACCAATATTGAAGTAACCTGAAAAGCTGCTGAACAAACAACTGTTCCGAACTGTTTCCACCAAGAAAAAAAAAAAAAAGCATGTTTTGCAGGTGACGAAGGTCTTTCTTTTTGAAGGATTGTTCTCGGGTCTTGTGAAACAAAAAATTGTTTGGCCATGAAGACCATTGTGTCTGGGTGGAAAAAGGGAAAAGTCTTGCTAACCGAAGAACGGTGAAGCACGGGGATGGCAGCATCATGTTGTGGAGGTGATTTGCTCCAGGACTGGTGCACTTTACAAAATATGTGGCATCATGCCAGGAAGGTTCAAGCTTGGTTGCAGATGGTTCGGTTCTTCCAAAGTTGTGGCAATATGTCTTAAAGAGAAGTTTGACGTGTTTGCGTGGCCATCACAAAGCCTTGATGCCCGGACAATTGCCGGGCAGAACTGGAAAAACATATGCAAGTAAGGAAGGCTACAAAACTGACTCAGTTACATCAGTTCTGTCAGGAGTGGGCTACAATTCCAGCAGGTTATTGTAAGAAGCTTGTGAAAGGATGTCTTAAAACATTTGACACAATTTAAAGGCAGCATTACTAAATATTAACCAAGTGTATGTAAACCTCTGGCTCACTGAGAATGTGATGAAAGAAATAAAAGCTTGAAATAAATCTTTCTACTACTACTATTATTCTGACATTTTACATTCTTAGAATAAAGTAGTGATCCTTGCTGACCTAATTCAGGGACTGCTTATTAGGATGTGAGGAACTTCAAACTCACTTCAAACTGCCGCAGATATGTTTTGCCCTTTGGTTTTATTAATGATTATTATTATTATTATTATTATTGTTGCAGTATCATTTATTTTCTTTCTTTTTTCATAGTGGTGCTTAACATTATTTATGTTTTTATTACCGCCACAGTTTCGCAGCATATGTGACAAACTGGTTTGATCTGTCCATTCATCTTTGAAAGTTTAGTTTTCATAGTTTACTTTCCTTTTCTTGGAGTAAGCCATGCTCCATCACACTTTCGTTTCTGCACAACTATTGCGTTGATCGTCTCTGTTATAGCCATGCCCACCTCGAGGGAAAAGGCGCTATATTACTGGTATTTTAATTATAGTTCTTTTAGAAAAACGTCAGGATCTGGATAGAAATTTAACTCGGCCCGGATCGCAAGCCGCGATTTAGTGATGGCTGGTGTGTGTAAACTCCTCACTTTATACTGACTTCATTTTGAGCTGGCTCCATACTTTTTTTTCCATGATGTGTGTTTTAGAATTTACTGAGTGTATTTTCCCGCTATTTCAGGGGTCAAACTACAGAGAAGGTCTGACTCCAGTGCTAAGCCTGATGACGGAAAGTTCCAGATACCACAGGGAGATTCGCAGATACTTCAAAGCTAAGGTGTAGTCTGCACACGTGTGTAAAGCCCTTCTGTTTATTTAATAGTGGTCCACTAGATTGAATTCATACTTGATTGATTTTTATTATTTTTTTGTCATCTAGCACATATTACGCCTGTTCTAACAGAAACCGTTTAATGCTCAGGTTTTGCCACCTCTTAAAGATGTGAAGGTGAGACCAGAAATTGGCAGCACAGTCCGCAACAAACTGGTGCGCCTCATGACTCACATAGACATGGGGGTGAAACAGGGGGCTGCGGAGTTCCTTTTCGTCCTCTGCAAGGAAAGTGGTGAGTGTTCCCGCACCTTGAGGCAGATTTTAGGGTTCTGGTTCTAAGAATATTTGTACTTCCTGCTTCAAATCAGATGCTGTTTGCTATGATGATTGTCCATGATCGCTCATTAGATATCCTTTTTTTTTTTTTTTTTTTTTTTTCCCCCCCAAAAACAAATTTACTAAATGCAGATTTTTAAAAATATTAAAAAAGTCCTTTAAATTATATAAAATTAGAAGCGTTTCCAATTATGTACTGCTTAATTACCCAAGTTCAAAGCTTGGAAGCAGGTGTATGATTTTTCTCATGGTTCTGTCTGGAGTAATGAGTCTTAGATGGTCTCTTTTTTTCATAATTTTCTTTATCTTTTCATACTATCCTACAGTGGACAATCTTTTGAAGTACACTGGATATGGCAATGCTGCAGGGCTGCTGGTGGCTCGGGGGCTGCTGGCAGGCGGTAGAGGAGATACTGAGTACTCTCCTGATGAGGATTCAGACACTGAGGAGTACAAATCAGCAAAACCATTGTAAGTTATTATAGAAACCTTTCTCTCATACTGATCGATTTGAAAAAGTGTTTAAATATAACTTATCTGACATGCTATAATGCATCTAGCATTACAGTTTATTATTATTATTATTATTTCACAGAACGAAGTGTGTATTGTCCTGCCAATAGCAAGACATTCAATGCAGTATATTAAGTTGTAGACATCATTATCTACAACATATCAAGTTATTTCAGAAACTGTTCTGGTTTATTTATATATTATATGGCAAAAGTCCTGTGGACATCTTAACATCACACCCATATGTGGCCCCTCCCATGCCATAACATTACAAATTCTTTCATTTCAACTAAGGGGTTTAAACCTGTGCCAGCATGCCAAACCCCCTGTGCATGAAGCACAGAGCGCATAACTCAATCTCACTGAACATCACCGGGACGTCTTGGAATGTTGACGCATCCCTGACATCACCAATGACCTTGTGGTTGAATTAGCATAAATCCCCATCAACTATCCACAATCTAGTGAAAAGATCACATGTACATTCCAGCACAGTGAAATAATTTCTTTCCGTATCCCGGCCTGTTACTACGCAGAGGTTAGAACGCAGAGTCAGCCATAATATAGCATCCCTGGAGCAGACAGTGTTAAGGAACTTTGCTCAAGGCTCCAAAAGTAATGTGTGGGTGGAGCTGGGGCTTGAACTGCCAACCTTCTGATTTAGTGACCCAGAGCCTTAATCCAATAAGTTAGTATATGTAACAGTAAATGGGGACTAAATCTAAAATGGCACATGAAAAAGGCACACATGGGTGTTTGTTAGATGTCCTCAAATGTTCTTGTACTGTAGTGTATATAAAGAAAACAATTGGAGGTAGACTCATGGATCCTCCCGTTCTCGTATCTTTCAGCATTAACCCGATTACAGGACACATAGAGGAGCCGATGCCGAACCCTATCGAGGACATGACCGAGGAACAGAAGGAATACGAAGCTCAGAAACTTGTAAACATGATCGGCGAGTTGTCAAGGTGGGAATTATAAAGGGAAAACCCCATAAGCACTGTTGCAGATTCCAATATACTGTAGTTGCAGCTGGTTTTCATTTTAAGCAGTTCACTCTCGATCCATTGCATGCATGCCAGAAAGGTAGGTGATTGTGGGTGAGCCAGATAGAGAACCAACAGCGAACGTTGGTTGGGAAAAAAAGAAACCATGCACCGTGGGGAGGAAAAAAAACTAACAAAAAACGTTGTTGAAAGCAAAGCAATGTTTGGTGTCTGCATTATTATTTTAGTTTTGCTAATTGTAATGATTTAAAGTAATCTCAGTTCAGTCCAACGATACTAAAGCAGGTTAACAGAAATATCAGTCATAAATGTGATATTGTGATCCATTAAAAGCACTTAACTTTTAGGCCACCAGTCAGTTACTAGATCATGCTGATTTATCACTTAAATGTGCTTTGCAACCACTGAAGTTCATTATTTATTTAGATGTTTTCTGCAAACATCCATTCTGGATCCTGTCTGTCCATTCTAAATTCTTGCAAGAGAGAGCACTTGTAACCCGAGCAAGTGCATCATATTTCTTCTCCTCGTTCTCTCTCTCATTACAGACTTCGGTAAGAGCCGACTGCCTCCATGTTGACCTTTCTGGCAGCAAAGGCTAGTGCAGCTCCAGTATGAGGAGCTGTTGCGTTGCTCCTTACCAACCACTTCATTAAAGCAAGAATCTCTCGCTGTGTCCTTCTGCCTCATTTACAGCTAGCCTTCCTCTAGACTGCAGCATTCAGCAGAAGTCAATGCGAGACGCTGTCGCACCAGCCGCCACATCAGTCCTGTGGCGTTAATTACCAGCTAATTGGCACACGCAGAGAGCTTTTGGTCCTTTGCGCTCCACATTCAAATTTTTTTGCTTGTAAATACATATACGTGTCTCTTTTATACACGGCCCTCTGTATTCAACAGGCATTTCAAACGTTAACGCAAAATAAGATAAAAACGGCTTTCATTCCATTTGGGGGCTCGCTCTGTGTGGGTTTGTGTGTACAGGTTTTTAAATGTTTGTGAGGACAGAATGCTCAGAAAGTGATAGGATGGTGTCAAATGTCCTCGGAACATTTTTTTTAATTTTTTTTTTATTAATTTATTTTTTTAATGAAAACTAAAGACTTAGTTTTAAATTTTTATTCTTTTGTAAAGATGTATACTTGTCACACTATGCAATTATCCTAGTTACTGTTGGTTCAACTGTATATTCACGTGTTCCTCACGTCAGAGTACACGATGAAGATCCTCTTTCGATTTTCCAACTATAATGAAAGAAAATGTCCTGCTTACGTCAGTGAATGAGCTCGTGATCCAGGCTTGTGTAACAAAAAAACAAAAAAAAAGAATTGGGAAATCACATTATTTTGGAGCTCCTTTAGCATGTTGTGTTTTTTTTTTTTTTTTTTAATTAATTTTCATTGCCAATATGTATTTATAGCCGTCTGATAAGTTTCATGTATTTCTACACCATCCTCCTATCGGTGGCTTTTAAGCAAGTATCATATCAGTCGCTTTGAGTATTTCCTGTCATCTGCTGGTCTTAATAGGACTAATTTGCTCAGTTATCACATTTATTTCTTCTAAGAACATTATTTTCCACGTTCACCCAAAGCATTCTTTTAGGATTTGTCAAGAATTCGTAAAAGAGGTAGAAAGTGACCTTCTGATCACTGAGGTTAAAGTCCCCACAAAGATAGAGAAACGTGAAGGGGAGCGAGCGAGAGAGAGAGTTTGCAAACACGAGAGGACATCATTGTTGTTGTCCATCTATAGGGTGGTTGAGCCATAATGAGCAGCGTGTGCCTGAGTGAAGCAGATTCCTTCCTCGAAAGGATCCTTCTTTCTTCTTTCTCCTCACCTATTCTCTTCATTGAGGAGAAAGGAGGTGATGTAGCGAGGGCAGAGGGACAGTCACCAGTCTCCTCCAGTACGGCTGCTCAGGAGACAGCGCAGTTCCCTGCAAGAATGTCTCCCCCACCCTCCTACTGCTTGACTTGCTCCAATTAGCACTGACTCAGGCTCACCCCCAACACACTCGCTCATACTCATACTTCTGCTCACTACTTAATCATCAGTGGAGCTAATTAGTTGGTGTGGATTTTTTTTTTTTAATTATATTTTAAATGATCAGGGGAGGCAGCTTAGATTTTCTTAAGATGCATTAAGATAAGAATCATTATCCAGCACATACAACCTGAATAAAAATACATCAACTTGAAACAGATTTGAATTGCGTTGTAGATAAATAATTGTGACAACATTGTGGGACGTACACTAAGGAGTTTAATTAGTTTTGAACACCTTTTTAAATATATTTAACTTGGACATGACCAAAAATTAGTGAGTAACCTCGAAATTGATTACTCCATCATTTATTTGCTCCACATCCCATAAATGAAGGTAATTGAGCTGTTTTTTTTTTTTTTGTTTGTTTTTTTTTCTTCCAATCTTTGATTGGATAACGTTGTGATAATCTTAGGTTTTGCTTTGATTGGGTAATGCTCTGATGAATCATCTTAGTCTGTGCTAGTGACACATAGTGCAGATATAATTGGATTAGCGTGAAGGAGCAGCCGCGGCTTTGAAGAGATTAGAATGAGTACTGATCCTGTAATTAAACTGCAAAGCGGGGGGAAGGTAGGGCGTGCACAGCTAAAGGGCTGGGTTCAGGGTGTGTTTGAAGGGCTGTCTTTGGGGCCATGATTCCAAGGGCTCTTATGTAGCCGGATGTGAAGGAAAAGAAAGATGTCCTACACATCAACAGGCCTCTTAAGAGGAAAGACCTCAATGGTATTACAATGGCTGACACAATGGCTTGCTTTCAAAGAGCAGGTGGATTGTAGTGACAAATTGGCGGCTTGGAAAACCTACATTCATGTGATGTGAACGCAACAACTGCATCAAATGATTACCTCGAGCAACCGGTTGCTATTGTCTTGGCGATTGTGTGGTATGCGAAGTAAAAGTTTATTCAAGGAATGCAGCTGGAAGATATACATCGATCAGCCATGACATTATGACTACTGACAGGTGAAGTTAGATGTTTTTGAGATAAAGTCAGAGAGTCCAGATTGAGGTCGTTTGGGAGCATATTGGTAGAAGGATGCTGAGGTTGGAACTGCCAAGCAGGAGGTTTAGAGGAAGACCAAAGAGGAGATCTATGGATGCAGTGAGAGAGGACATGAAGGTAGTTGGTGTGAGGGAAGAGGATGGGGTTAAGATGGAGGCAGATGATTTGCTGTGGCAAAAAGACAGCCAATAGATAATAAGATAATCAGTGTTACTCACTTCACCAGTCTTCTTTTTTCAGTGTCACCTGGAACTTTGTGAGATATATTAGGCAGCAAGGGAACAATTTGTCCCTGAAGATGATGTGCTGGAAGTAGTAGCAGGAATGGGCGAGCGTAAGGATTTGAGTGACTGGGTCATGGGTGGCCAAGGCTCACTGACGACAATAGAAGAGATGCTGTAGCTCACGTTGCTTAAGGTTAAAGCTGGGTTTGATAGAAAGGTGTCAGTCCTAGACACTAACAAACTGTGGCTACACAGAAGACACATTACATTTCAGACAGGTCACGGTGCCTATGCTGGCCCATGTACACCGCTAAAATTCACTGCAGTGGGCATAAGAACTGAATTACTTCTTTAACAGATTAATGTAGCTTCGTTTGACGGATCACATTTTCTTTTACATCGTGGATGGCCAAGCACATGTGCATCGCTTACCTGGAGAAGAGATGGCAACACAATTCTCCAGAACTCAATCCATTTGAGAAATCTGAAGGATATGTTAGAAAAGCATGTCAGATCCATGGAGGCCCCAGCTACAGCACACCTTCTGATCTCTACTAGAGTCAAGGCCTCAATGGGTCAGGGCTGTTTTGGTGGCAAAAATGGGATCTATTCAATATTGCACAAGCGGTCATAATGTTTTATTTCTGATCACTGTATACACATTTATTTACACATGATGTGACTGGATCTTTCCACGAAGACAGTCCTGTCCTCGACTGATGCAGACAGCTGTTTTCTCAGTCTACCTGAGCCTCCAATAACGAACTGGACTCAATTTTAACTTAAACACATCTCCTGTTATACCTAACTTCTGCATCATACTGTGTAAGACTGGATCAATCCCTGCTATCCGTTTTACCCAAATGAGGATGGGTTCCCTGTTGAGTTTGGTTCCTCTCAAGGTTTCTTCCTATTACCATCTCAGGGAGTTTTTCCTTGCCACTGTCGCCGTCGTCCTCGGCTTGCTCATCAGGGACAGTCTTATCATTTTGATACATACACATTCACGTCTCATACAAACTTAAATAATTCTTTTGATTGTGTGAAGCTGATTTGCAACAATGTCAACTGTTAAAAGCTCTATACAAATCAAATTTAATTGAATCTTTCATATTTGTTTGCGAATGTTTGGCATTAACTCATGATTATTGTTCATTGATTTAATTTAAAGTAATTTATAAATGATGATTAACAATCCATGCTCTGAGTAAATTTCTGACTACGGTCTCCTCTTCTCTTCCAACAGGCAACAACTGATCAGGCCAATGGGAGTCAGGAAGGATGGCACACTAGCTCCCCTAGAGGACGCGATACACAAATGCAACATTCCAAAAAATAGTGATTCAGACTCTGATTAAGACCCAAGTCACCTACTCGCCCGCTCACTCACTGAACTGCCACGAAGTCAGAACTCCATATAAACAGCAAAAAAAAGACCTAGTTTGTGTTAGAAACAGGTTGCGTGTGTCTGTTTGATTTTTGAGGCATGATGTGTTTTTAAATGTCAGAATAAGAGTGGAGTCTCAGTTTAGTGAACATGTAAATCACACAGGCACAGACTTTATTTTTGGTGTTATCTCGCATAAACATGACAGTGATTTGATCTGAGATTTGGAGGTTTAATGCTTTGAGATGTCGCTCTCAAACAGAAACTAATAACTACTAATGAAACCTATAGTAGGACTCTTTTATTATCTCTGAAACCAAACCAGTACAAATGAATGTTTGTTGACATTTTCATTTTGTGCTGCATTCTCTGAGTTTCTCACTGATGCTCAGGACGAGGCTAGTAAAAGAATCGGATGGAATCCACATTACTTTCAGATGCTTCACCTTTGGTACTTTTGGTAATCATTCCTGACCTTATTGCAGGAGTTGCTGAATGTTGGACTGTTACCATTATTTTGTAGGGGTAAATAGGATGACCACATTGGTGAGACTAGATGAGACGTAACATGCAGCAAGAAGCAGATTGTAGTTAAATATACAGTAAAGGAAATGTTTGGAAATTACTTAATGTCTCATATCACTAGTATGGCTTTAATGATGCAGGAACACGCATGTAAACATAGTCTTTACAAATCTAGTACGATGCCACTGCTTCAATATTACATTTGGACAATCGTATTAAGAAACTTTTTTTTTCTTTTTTCTTTTCCTTTCCCGTAGCTATAAAGTGATTTTGTAAAATTTTATTTCAATGAATACTTAGGCCATGTGACTATGACTTGAATACTCATTTAAATTATTATTATTAACTAAAGTGGATTTGTTAATAATACTTAAAAGAATGCTAGAATCACATGCAAGAGGGGAAGCCTTTTTTTTTTTTTTTAATTCATAAATTTATATCGTGTCACTATGTACAGTGTAACCTACTGTATTTATAAGGCAATTCCTTGTGAAAGCCCCACCATCGTTCCAAACCATACTTATTCACTACTGCTTAAAGAAACTCCCCTCATACTGATTAAAACATTTACGTGTAAAATTAAGCAGTAAAGTCTAGGGCTGAGCGTCAAAAACCACAAAGAGGCAAGAAAATGATGAAAGTTATAAAGAACAAAGAGGGAAAAGGAAAGAGATGAAAGGACCAGAAAAACTATTCAGAAATTATTGATTTTTAAAAAAAATTATTTACAGGTTTTTTTTTTTTTCATGATTACCATTTGATTTGCGGCTCATGATAAAATTCAATATTCAGGCATGTTCTTTATACAGTATAGTTTGTAGAAGACTGAGACTTGCTCTGTCCATAAATCATTATATTATTAAATCATCCTGTTTATCCTAAATCATTTATTACAAACATTTTCAGTTCTAAACTTTCTAAATGTTCCTTTAGATTTCTTCCATGGTAAAAGTCGAATGTGCTCTGCAGTTTTTACAGAATTGAATTGTAAAATTGTAGACTCTCATACAGTAAATGTTTGCCCATTTAATTTCGCATCCATAATACTGATAAAATGCGATGTTTTTCTGGATGTAATGATCGTGTCAATTTTGAGGATTTGTTTGTTTTTAGATGAAGAGATATGCATATTAGTTCACTGATCTGAGGCTGTTTGTTTTGCCAATTTGACTCCAGCTGTCACATTCATAACCCTGGACCCGCCATATAGAATACTACTGCACAAATAATCTGTAGTTCTGATTATAGACATTCATTGATGTTCGTTGTCTTTTGATCAAAAGCCTTACTTAACAAGCCTTTTTCATTTGTGCTGAACACAGAAGCTTCTTGCTCAAATTTATAAAAATGGAGGAGGAAAAAGTGTCCCTTATTTTCCACAAAATTCCTAATTCGGCTCCCATAAAATAAAATTTTTAGCAATTTTTATTCCACAAAGGATTTTCTGGTTTCTATTTTTCTGTCAAAAGCAACAAAAAAAAGAGTAATTTTCATTTTAGATTGTTTGCTAAACATTTATCTACTTGCACATCCACTTCCTTTACCTGCTTCCTCTCAAATATATGGACATGGACTTTCTGTAAATGTACTTAATATTAATTATTATTATTATTATTTAAACTGGTCAATCAGGGGTTGCGTGCTGGTAAAATAAATGCTAGAACTACAGATTCAGGTGACTCTGTATGTTAAAGGTTTGTTCACCTCAGGAATCATCACAGTTTTATTTATTCCTCATATTAAAACAACCTGTATGGTGATGAACATAAATTGCATGTAAATTAAGCAAAACATTACTCATTATTTAAAAATTATCTTCCACATGTTAATATTTTTCAGTTTGCTACAGTTCAGCTTGTAGATCTAGAGTCTCTCTGACTCTATGCCACCACATTCAGGCAAAAAAAATAAAAATTCACATTTTTCTCCAATTCTAAACATAACAGGTTGGTATTTTGAATGTGCGTTCTTTTGTAAGGATTGATTATGCACCTGTATGATGCACAATGTGTGTAATGTCTTTTTTTTATACCGTAATAAACCAATGTTTAAAATCTGTAACGTCAGTTTGTGTTTTGTACCAGGATCTTATTGCACTTAAGTGCTTATGTCTGAATGGTGAAATATGCACAGGGTTAGACTTCCAGTCCTCTGGGCTGTGGGGCTGGAAATGCTAGTACAGTATTATGATTATGATTAATAAATATAATCATCTTATTTTTTCCAAAACCCTATTTACAGCATGTACATAAATCTAATGCAAGCTCTAATTCATTCAGCAATTCATTAAAATATCTAAAAACATGGCATCTCATTTTATTTATATTAGAAATCAGACACCCTTATCCAGAGTTGAATTATCTTCTCTATTTTTTTTTTTTTTCATTTCAGGGTTAAGGGCCCAACAGTGGCAACTTGGTGTTCTGATCAGTACTCCAACGCATTAACTACTGAGCTGCCCCTGCCCCCTACCATGCATCACTCACCCTGTATTCAGGGTTGCGGGGGGCCTGGAGCCTATCCCAGGAGACTTGGGATACGAGGTGGGGTACACCCTGGGCAGGATGCAAATCCATCACAGGGCGCGCGCACACACGTACACTACGGCAATTTGGGAACAGCAATTAGCCTAATCTGCAGGTCTTTGGACTGTAGGAGGAAACCAGAGTACCCGGAGGAAACCCACCAAGCACGAGAACATGATGCAAACTCCATGCACACAGAGAAGGGAATTGAATCCTTGAGGTGCAAGGCCATAGTGCCAACAACTACACCTCTACTATGTATCATTAAAAAAAAAATGTAAAAAAAAAAAAAAGAGCTTAACATCACTGACCGTAATAACAAGCAGGTACAACTTTATTAATTTTAAAGGTATAATTTTATTATCATCAACATTAGCAGAAAGTGATAAAAAGATACAAAGCAAAAACAACACAGCAGCATCTGGGAATCCAGAATACAACTTCTGCTCTGATCTAGAGTTTTAATAGTTAAAAAAAAAAAAAAATGCTAATTTTAAAACTCAGTCTGAAATTGAACAAATCTGACAGGTTTTAAGACCGACTTCTTGTACGAGTACCTAGAAACACGAACGCAAAACACACGCGAGTAGATACGATCAGGATGACGTGATCAACTGTGCAAAATGTAATAATTGCTTTCTCTCAAAGTACACACTAGTAAGCAACATTACGTTCTCCCACAAACACACACACCTCTACTGACAGCCGTTTACTCACACTGACACAAAGAAACACACACACACACACACACACACACACACACACACACACACAGCAGCAGGATATTGGTTCTTTGTTGCCAAGCAGAGACATTAAGTTTTGGAGGGAGGCCCCAGCTCCGAGACTGCAGTGCCTGTGAAAACACACACAGCGGGACAGTACACACTCAGGAGGTCACGCCTCCCATGCTAATTTAGCACTATCCTCTCTCAGAGCTGGACTCGCTCCAAGTTCCACAGAGTACACTTTGACCCATGCTTATGCCACGTCCATTACACTCCTACTTTCTGTCTTGTAATGGCATCAAGTTGAAAACAGATGGAAGGCAGAAAGGTTCTGCATATGTAGATAATTAAATACTTCATATTAACAATTAGTATTTTAATACCTTTACATTAAAATGTTTACAGATGTAAACAAGTGCCTTTAACACGACAAGAAAGACACCCACATGATTAAATAAAAAAATAAAAAAAGAAGGGTAATGTGGTCAGTATCAGGGCGAAGGAAGTTAATCGATCACTCATGTGCTCTTGCTGTCCGTCTCTGACGAGTCGCTCTCTTCGCTGTTGCTGCAGGAGCAGGCTATGTGCTGCTGTCCACTGTCTGAGTGGGGGTCAGATATCACCATGGGGACACTCTGCAGATCCTAAAGAAGAAAGAAAATGAAATTTAACTGCAAATGAACAGTGCAGGACATGGGACACAGTTTTTTTTTTTTAATCAAGATATATATACGCTCTCAATTCTACAGCAGTCACCAGGAAAGGTCTGTGGTTGGCCGCATGCGGAATCATTCAAATCACCCCTTTGTGTTAAAATAGTCCTGTAAATGCAAAAAGTGAATCAGCATGTTACTGATGCAAGACTACTTATTTTCAGACAGCGACGTTCTGGCGATTGAAAAGTGAAATTAATTACGTTTCGCCTTTAAATGTGAAAACTTAGGTGGCACAGTGATGTAGTGGTTAGAACTGATGCTTTGCACCTCAAGAGTCGGGGGTCGATTCCCGTCTCTGTGTTCAGCATGTTCTCCCCGTGCTGGGTGGGATTCCTCCGGGTATTCCGGTTTCCTCCCACAGTCCAATGACATGCAGTTTAGGCTAACGGGCGTTCCCTAATTGCCCATAGAGTGTGTATACGTGTGTGCCCTGTGATGGATTGGCACCCTGTCCAGGGTGTACCCAGCCTCATGCGCCAAGTCTCCTGCGATAGGCTCCAGGCCCCCCATGACCCTGTATACAAGATAAAGCGGAATAGACGATAAGTGAGTGGAAAATTATGAATGGGGTTTTATTTAGTCAGCTGAGGGGAAAAAAAAAAAAAAAAAAAACCCGTAACCTGAAATCAGCAATCATAGATAAATGAGCAGAGCATGTACAGGGTGAAATAAAGTGGGTCATACTCTGATTACAAGAATACTGACTTCAGAGGAAAGACAAATAAATAAATGAAATTTTGAGTGGTGTTATGTCCACTTTGATTCCCTTTTAGGTTAAAGCCATGTTAAATAAATAAAAAAAAGAATAATAAAATTTTACATGAAGTAAAATGCCTTTGGGCCAAAACTTTTGGATAAAATTACGTTATTACTTACCTGTAAAATTTAAGCTATTTATTCTTAACGCCATAGTAACAGTGGTGGCCAAAGGTAATGAGTCAAAAGTTAAATTGAATGTTTTAATCACATCAGCAAATTTATAAAATACTGAGGATCAGGATAATTATTATTTTCTTGTTATTTTAAGCAATCAAATTATACAACAATCAATATTTAATATGAAATCCTTTATTCTTAAAAACCTGCTGGATTCAGCTGGACACAGAGTCAAGATGTCTGCAGTACTCTGGTGTCATCCGCTCAACCCATGCCTGCTTGAATGCTTCCTAAAGATCATGTACAGAAACGTGTCGAAGTAGTAGAATATTCAGCTGAGAATTCACTAGTTTTAGTGCTATTCTATCCATTAACTAAACCAGCTGATTTTAATAAGCACAATTCTGTAGCCACATAGGCAAGAACTGATGGGGCAGTAGAGGCTTGAACGGTTAAGGCTCTGTGTTACTAACCGGAAGGTGCCCTAGCACCACCTACTCTTGAGGCTTTGATCTGCTTCGGGAGTGCTGTATCCTGGCTGACCCCGTGTTTGACCCCAGATTCCTAACTGGGATATGTGAAATATTTCACTAATAATAATAAATTATTATTATTACTATTTCACTGTGCTATAAGGTACATGTGAAAAATAACTGAATCTTTATCTTAATTACTGACATCATGTATAACTGTAATAACATGTTTGGCTCTGCGTTGCAACGTTCCAGTTATTAATAATTAAACCAATCAGAAATGATAATTTTATAAAGTTGCTACAGCACCCTTTATCGATCGTCATTATCTACGTCACTACATACCCCATCCTCATTGCTGTTCATCAGGTGTTGAATCTCTGCGTGCCAGCCCAGAATCTCGGCGAGTCTCCGGACCAAGTCCACCAGGTCTCCCAGCTCCACGTAGTCTCCTCTCCTCAGGGGTTTTCGCTCAAATGGTCCCACTGCGTGTCGATTCAGGAGAAGACGTGGAACTCTGGACTTAACCGTGTTCACCAGACTAGCAAAGGGCTCAATCTACCACCGGAAATAAATAAATAAATAAACTAACTGTGTGTGTGAAGCGATAAAGCCAAGACTGTGTTTATATTTGCTGTCATGCGATAAAGTTAGTACCCCTCTTTTAATTCTGTAGGTTTGTTTTAAAACAATCATCTGATCTGATCATTAGGCAAATAAAACCTAAGATGAACAACAACATATAACGGCTTTTCACCATGCCATTATATACAGGTATTTAACAAAAATTAAGCAATGAATGAATAAAAAGAGGGAAATTTAAGGAGGAAAATCTTAATAATTTAAGATGGAAAGTTGCAGCCAGGTGACGGCACGGTGGCTTAGTGGTTAGTATTGTTGCCTTGCACCTTAAGGTTCCCAGTTCAATTCACCCCGCAGGTCCAGGCGCATGAATTCTGCATGTTCATGTGATTGGTGGGTTCCCTATGGGGAGGGATCCCTGGCTAATTGACGTTCTCACATTACATATAATGTGTGAAATAGCACATATGCCCTGCGATGGATTGGCACCCTTTACATCCTATACCCCATCTCGTGCCCCAAGTCTCCTGGGATAGGCCCCAGGCCCACCATAACCCTATATACAGGATTAAGTGGTATAGACGACAATGAGTGAGTGAATTAGATGAGTTGCAGCCAGGTGCTGCTAATCATCAGCCCTTTATTAATTGATCAACAGCAGGTTTGCAGGCCTCTATAAAAGAAGTTTTGGCAGTTTGCTGGTCTGGAGAATTCATGTGTGTGGTAACACAATGCCAAAAAGGAAAGACTTAAGACTCAACACCCTTTAAGGAAGCACTTGTTGCTGCTGCACTTCAATATTGAAAGGGTTATAAAACCATTTTCCAAGTTCAAAGTTCAAAAGTGAGAAATTATTCACAAGTGATAACCAATAAAGACAGATTGGCAACTGTCTGAAGACTATCTCCCCAGAGTCTCAGTACACTTTGTATTACTTTTGTAGTAAAAAAAAAAAAAAAAAAAAAAAAAAAAAAGGCAAGGTGAAAAACTTAATATGTTGATCGTCTGATGTGGTATTTGCTTCATATGGAGACCCACTACGATTAGATTTTTTTTTTAACACAGAACAAAACATAGAATTATAAAAGGAAGTACTAACTCTTGCAAATGACCGTAACTACCATAATCCAATTCTCATTCTTCCTGCAGGTTTATTTTGATAAGAAAGGTGATGGTGATGGAGTCTGACCTTTAGAGAAGTGCCCATGATGATAAGCAGGTCCGCGTTAGGGAAGTCTGTTTCATGCTGGAAATATTTTTCAGGCAGGTCCTCTCCAAAAAACACAACATTCGGCTTGACGGTGGCGGAACAGAAGCTGCACGTGGGGACGCCGTCACTCATGATGGCTTTCTAAAATAAAAAGCCAAAAAAAAAAAAAAAACAATCCAAGTTATCGTTATTATAATGGCCCTTATAATGTAAAGCAGTTGAAACTTGACGCAGATACTCTTCACCTTGGCTTCGTCAGCAGGAAACGGTGTGTAGCACAGGTGACAGGACGCCGTCGCGAAACTCCCATGAGCTTCCACCAGTTTCTCATCAGGAATACCGCACACTAAGACGAAAGCAGAAGACAGATGTTTTCTACAAATGCTTTAAAGTAAAGAAAAAAAAAATCACATCTGTAAATCTGTTAAAAATTTTTATTCTACATACTTTTCTCCAAGCCATCGATGTTCTGGGTGTACATGCGGAGCAGTAACCCTTTCTGGTGTAGCATCCGGATAAAATAATGGATGTAATTCGGTCGATGCCTGCCAGGGTACAGCTCTTTGGCCAGCGAGAAAAAAGGACGTGGATCATCAGAGAAGTAGTCGATATTGAAGACGGCTTCGGGGTAGGGAACGTTGTACTTTTCCAAGTTAGCATACAATCCTGTGCCAGGTGTTCTAATGAGCAAAAAAAAAAACAAAACAAAAAGAAGCACATGAAGGAAGGGCAGAAATTACTGCTCAGGATAAAAACTAAAATCAAAATGTCATGATGTTACACTGACTTTGATTATTTGATATTAAACAACGTGTTAAAAATATTTTTGCTTTGGTTGAAGTCGGTTAGAAACTGACATGGCCATTCCCATTTTGAATAAGTTGTAAGAATAGGCAAATTACAAACATTTTTATCTCTATTAAATAATTATACAACACTCTTATTACTAAGGTTAAATTATGTAAGTGTCTACCATACAAGTCACTCTTAGCTGAGACCAGGCCAGGCCTAGATCATTAAATCAATTCCATCTAACCAATCAGATTAGTAGGGTTGTTACGATTCCGATACTAGTATCGGAAATGCTGACGATACCACAAAAAACCTGGCATCGGTATCGGCGAGTATTTGAGTCCACGTACCGATCCGATACCATTTTCCTAAATATAACCTAGTTATGCCCGCTAGCTTTGCTTAACGCTGCAAATCGGAAATCAATTCTTCTTCGCTGCTCAGAATGCAAATTTAGAATAAATCTAAAGCACAGCATAAAATAATTCTGTCAATTAATACAGGGCTAGTAGTATCTACAGCTATCGGATCAGTACTCGGTATCGGCCGATACCCTGAGCCCAAGTATCGGAATCGGTATCGGGAGGGAAAAAAAATGGTATCGGAACATCTCTACAGATTAGAGAATTTCAACACTGACCTAAAGTCTGGTATGCCACTGGCTGTGCTGATTCCAGCACCAGCCACCACGACCACGTTCCGCAAGCAACCCAGCTTCATCATTCTGCCAACAGTCTCAAGAGCTCCACGACGGACTGAGCGGCCTGCTGTGCTCTTACTGACATCTGTGGCCGCTTTTAATGTCTTTCCTTTCCTGAAACGATGCATCATATATACAATTCATAGTAATTTGTGTAGTTAAAAAAAACTAACAAAAATAAATAAATAAATAAATAAATAAAATCCACCACAGTATCTGACCTGGCTAACGAGGCCTGCAGCTCGCTCACTTTCATGAGGCTCAAGTCATCGAGTAGGACCGAATCTGAGGGTTTGCCCTGCTGCAAAGAGGATGAGGCGGATTCCTGAGAGGTGATGGAGCTGCGAGTGACTCTCCCGAATCCAGGCTGGTTGATCCATCGCTCTCTGCTCATCTTCGCTTTGCTCATGTCTGCAAGTTTATGTGGTAATCTGTTACATCACATTATACCATAGTACAGTTGCAAAGCAAAATCACAAATTTATATTAATCCTTTCTTTCTGCGTTGTATGGCCAAAAACAAAGCTGCGGTTTCAGAAGTGTAGACAGTGTGGTACGTTTCCATTTCTCTATATAAACACGTTTTACTAGAGTACGAGAAGAAAACGGTTTGTGTGCGTAATTACAGGGAATTTATTAAGCTTAATGCTAAGGTTGTAACGAGACGGGCCAAATTTTAGATCACATGCTCAAGGTCTATTCTCCTGTAACAGCATAGCCCGGCATGATTTACTCCTTATTTGTTTCACTGAATTATGTAGGTTTACTTCCAACCTAATATTCCATTTACTGTTTAATTGATGTCTCAACAACAACAACAAAATTATTAATTTGAATGTATATTTAAATAAAACAAGGCGGCTAAGCGCTTAACAAGCTATTAAATATAATAGTGTTTAACATGGCAAGGCTTGAACACTGCTTGTGTGTGGAAACGATGTTGCATGTTAACGTCCAACTTAAAATAAAACAATGAGAAGTTAAGATCATTTCATCTCTACAATTGCACACTTCGATCTAAGCTGCATGAAAAACACTGAGGTAAAAAAAAGTAGATAGATTTTTTTTTCTTCTTATGTACAGTTTTATGTATGCCATGTTTATCAAGGTGTTTATGCTACTTATTCCTTTTCTTGATGTGAGCAACACATCTATCAATCTGTCTCCGTTCCAGAAGCTTCTGAGGCTATATTTAAACGGCAGTTAAAGCGAAATCACAGTGCGGCTCTTTTGTCTTCTCTCGTTTTGGTTAGTGAAAAGCTTCAATGTTTTAAAACTGTCACCTCGCAAACAAAAGCTAATGGCTGTAATATATTTAGTGTTCCCCCCCCTCTGTTGGCCAGCTATGCTAATACAGCTCACAGCTGTGGCAGCTTTACTGCACGATGAAGGTAGGAGGAGGAGGAGGAGGGGGTGGGGGTGATGGGCTACCAGGATTGACCGTGTGTCAACAAACCCAGCTGGAACAGAAAGCAGGAAGCCCCTCAGAAGGCCCCTGAAAGACCACGGAGTGAACGAGATAGATGATTCAGGGGTAGATTTCAATAAAGAGAGTACAGAGGAGGCAACAGGGACGTGGGAGAGTGTTGCCAAAACTAGCAAAAGCTTCAGCCAAATGAGTTCAAGTGTCGACAATGTGCTGAAGCTTGTATCAAATTACCACAGGAGCGCCGACGTTGCACATAACTGCCGTTTCAGTGCTTTGAAGGTTTCGAGGCTCACCAGTGAGGACACGTATTGAGAGAGGGGGAAAAAAAAAACCTTGGCAAGTCCAAGTGAACGCACAACACATTTTAAATTTTAATTGAAATTATAAAATAAGCTAGTTACTTTGTATTATTCCTTTTGCAGTCTCAAGGTTACGGTTGCCTTCCAAAATGTTCTTCATCTCACCAGATGCCACATACAGTATCATGTGCTTTACACACACACACACAAGTAAAGATTAACAAATGAGGACCCCCCCCAGTATATATTACTGATATACTGTATATTAGGGCTGCACGATATATCGAAAAAAATATCGTTATCGCGATAATGGCATGCGCGATAACCATATCGCAAGGAGTTGCGATAAATACTTTATTTGCCAAGCATTTGTGTGTCCAAATTTGACCAATCAGATGGGCCCTTACTATGTTTATATATTATATATCATTTATATCTTTATACTTCATTCTGTCGCGAACTAAGCCCGGATGATCAGAAGACTTAGCGATTAGCCGTTAGCCCTTTATAGACGGTAAACCCAAACGCGGAAGCAAGCAAGTAGGCAGGATAATCACGCGAATTAGTTTAAAGACTCTCACAGAAGGGGAGCAAGGGAAAAACACACATTTAACCCGCGTCCTATAAACACACACCAGAATCAGACAGTAAACAATCTGAACCGACATGGCGAACTCAGTGACTAAGCTCTATGCAATGGCTTGTTTACTCCTCTTATACTTCCGGGTTCGCGCCCGCATTACTTCTGGGTCCTAGTGCCGGTCGCGGAGCGAGTATGTGTGCGTGCGTGCGTGACAAATAGTATTTTTTTTATTTAATTTTTGTTTAATATTTATTTTTATTAAAAAAAAAAAAAAAAAACAGGCAAGCCAAAGAGAATATTTAGTTTAAAAGATGCTCTTGTTTTAAGACACTATTGATGAGTGTACGGTTCCACTTAAATAAAAAGTAATGTTTGAAAGTAATTCATATTGTGTTGGCAGGTTTATAGTAACAGCAAACCAGAAGTCAGAATATCTGCTGAGGGTTTTAAGTCATTCATAGTGTTTAAGTCTAAATATTTGCAACTTCCTTGACATATAGTTTCTTTTTAGCCTGAATTAGATTTAATTACATCAGACGAATATCTATTACCTGTTTATTTTAGTATGATCATTACATATAAATAAATAATTTTAAAAAAATAGGCAATAATAATAATAATAAAAAAATGCTTTTCTCTAGGGAAATGTTATATCGCAAGAAATATCGTTATCGCAGTATTCAACAACAATATCGCATATCTTCCTAATACCGTGCAGCCCTACTGTACATCACTAATAATGAGAATAACGCCTCATTTGGATACCAATCACATTATATAAATAACTCAACTGGAACAGTCTGACCCAATCTGGGCCAATAGATATTCGTTTTTAATGGAAATGAGAAGGACGGTGTAACCCATTGCTAAGCCGTTTAACACGTCAGCAATGTAAATACTTGATCTGATCGTTTCTCCTGTCAGAATAAACATTTCCTGAACATGGTTACTCAACATGGAGTTAACATTAGGTAATTTAACCAGTTTCCAATAGGGAAAGTTTTGCTTGAAGTTCTGATCAGTAAACACTACGGATGGGACGATCATTGATTATAGTTGATAATCAGCTGATTTCTTGTGAATTTCAAAGCATCATGTATGGATAACTTTAATAAAATTGTGAGAACTACACATGTTCAAAAAACACAGATGTGTAAAATAGTGGATGATGTATCTCAATGTTACCTGCTGCACAAAAAAAAAAAAAAAAAAAGACTGTTCGCAGATATACTGGTACTTTTGTATTTTTTTGGGGGGAAAAAACAATTAAATAAACCACAAACAGAGGAAAAATCTTAACATGATGTGTAAACTAATAATAGTTAGCCTACAACAGTGGTTCTCAAACTGTGGGGCGCGCCCCACTAGTGGGGAATACAGACATGACAGGTGGGGCGCAATGAACGGGAGGAAATAACAGGAAAGTACCTATTCTAATTCATGCTTTTCTTTATTGATAATGAAGAGCGTACGCTCAAAACTAAACAATCACACACAAATAAATGGATCATTAATACAAGTAAATTTAAAATAACATCAGTTGTGGGCCGGGAGAAAAAGTGGAACCATAGTGGAACAATAACGGTTTAACGTCGGACAAACTTGAGCAGCGCAGCTCGAATCACAAACCTGCGCGAGCCACTGGGCAGCGCTGCGCGACTCTGACAGAAATATACCGCGCCGACCATCAAATTACATTTTCTGGGATGCGCACGTACAAACCAGGCATGGCAAGGCAGAAACAATAATAAACAGTCCTGACATTTTAAATAGTTTGTAAATAAAAACATAGTGGGCCGCATTCGAGCGGCGCTGCACGATCCACCGGGCTGCGCAAATAAACCAGATCATCACTGCGCTATTCAGGTAGTCGTGCTGCGCTGTATTTGCGCAGATATTTGGTTCAATCGGGTGCCACGGTTTCGTCCCACTTTTGATGTGTTTGGCTTCACGTACACTTCGACAATGGAAGAAGACGAACAGTGAGCTTGCTTATATGTGACAAAACCAACAACGAGGAGATTGTAAAGAAAAAAGCTGCCTCGTCTGTGGTGTGGAATTAGTTTGGGTATAAGAAAAGTGATACGAATGAGATGAACGTGATCCACTTTAAACATGTGGATTGCACAACCCTGGACATTACCATTCTTTTCCTACTCGTACAGCTGCTCTTATTGTTCACATATTCTTCATATATTTTCTATATTGTGTATTGTTGTACAGTTATTTTATTTTAACTTTAGTTTTTATATTTTATTTTATTAATTCCTAGTTAAATTTACCCCCTATTTTATTTTTCATATTTATTTCCTATTCATAGTCTTTTATTTTAAGGTTTGAATTAAATAGAATTTTTGAATTTGATTTGTAAGGTACGCAAGTTCACTGTTTTAACAAGTGGTGGAAACACGTCAAACCTCTTCTATCATCTGAAATCCAAGCAGCCAAACGAATATGGCCAAAGTAAAAAAAAATGCGGCAAACCCCAGCAATTCACAGTTTATATAAAATTACATTATGTAAAACAGTTTCTTTGTGTTTGAATTTTTATTTATGCATTTTCAGATACAAATTGCTATATTGTGATTATATATATATTTTTACCGAGGTAGAAAATAGCTTCTACTGTGATAGAAGATTTTGGTTATATCGCCCACCACTAATGAAGCCTAACTTGCTTCATGGTGGGGATGGTGGGGGCAGAGGAGAGACCTGTGTGTGCTTTGTGTCTTATACCGCTGGCAGCAGACCGCATGAGACCCAACAAATTAGGAAGACACTTAGAGACAACACACGTTAATAAGCCACTCGACTTCTTTCAAAGAAATCTGGCAGAATACAGCAGGAGAATCACATGGTAAAATCTGAATCAGTGGACAGCAAAGGACAAATGGCTTCATTCAAAGTTGCATACAGAATTGGCCAGTGCAAAAAAAAACTACAAACGATTGCTGAGCAGCTAATAAACATGGGGTCAATTATGCAAAGATAAGTGACAACGTAAGCCTTTTATAACAATTGCACGTGTATTTTATCTGTTTTTAACTTGGTGTTGTTTAATCTTATTGGTTTAGAAATTGATATTTCAATAAACAGTAAACTTGGCAGATTTCGTTATTATTTTGTTGACAAGTGGGGCTTGAAAATTTGCTCACCCCCTTAAGTGGGGAATGACAGAAAAAGTTTGAGAACCACTGGCCTACAATGACAATGTACTTCTGCTTTGAAAGCCGTCATGTCCGTAACATTAATGTATTCGGTCATACTTTACTTCTGCGAGTAATTCTTGTTAATGTGTGTAATGTACTCAGCGTGGAGTGACCGTGAATGGTGGTAGGATTGATTTCAGGGGGGAAAAAAAATAAATAAAAAAATAAAAAACATTGAACTGTGCAGGTAAACAATATTAATCGACCATCAGTTGGTTTACTCAAACTGATGATGGGTTATGGAATGGTTAGCAACTCTGTGTGAACCTCTCTTTTAGCCCAGTCTTTACTCCAGACTTTCAGACACTATGGCTGAGGAAGGGGTATTGATTGGGGAGGTGTAATAAAGCATCTAAACAATCATAGATGAGACTTGACTCTTGCAACCAACCATAGTGCTGAAGGTGGGATTTATTCACAATGATGGGAAGCTTAACCTAAAAGAATTCAAGAATTCTTCTTCTTAGTAAAATATTATAAACTTCACAGCAGTAAGAATCAATTTGCATTCTGTCCACAAAAATAAATAAATTAATTAATTAATAAAATTATAAATCTGATTAAACACTTATCAGGTCAGTGTTCATGTAAACTGTGAATCTGGAATCGAATGATTTCTGTCAGATTGAAGAAATATTGTCCATCAGAATGGACCGAGTTTTAAAAACAATCCTTATATTTATAATTATTTTAGTTTGACAAATTACTTGAGTCTGTGAATGACTTCAAAATGAAGGCACATTGAGTAAAAGAATTTATGCAATTTTTAAGCAGTTATTGCAACATCTTTGTTCAATGCTTTGAATTAAAGCTAAAAGTCTACTGTACACTTCACCGAACTGCTTCACATCATATCCGTTGTGCTTGTGCACAGAGGCAATAAATATAAAGACTGTCAATGCCAAATACTTCTGGACCGGTCTGTACTCCCACTCTGACACACTTAGTTTATTGACTGATATTTCTGAAAGATGGGAGGAATCTTTAATACAGACGATACTTTCAAGACCCCACACGGAGTAAATCCGAGCTCTGAAATGAAGAGGCAACACATTTTAATCACTCTTCTTCAGGGTGAGAAGAAGGTTGTGACCATGGGCTGGTTTACAGTGACCTGGAACGCTTTTAAAACACGATTTTAAGACAAAGAAATGCATCCAATAAAACGTAGTCTGCGTCATGACATAGAAATGAGACAAGTCTGTCCATTTTATAGAAGAATGTTAAACTTGTCGCAGAGGGGCCATAATCACATTTAGAGGGACACTGGGTCTACTGGAGCTACTAAGGGTCATTGGAGAGCATCTGACAAACTGTGTCTAAAGTTTAAAAAAGAAAAGAAAAAAAGAAAAACCCCCACACCACCACCGAGAGGTTAATTTAGTCTAAATCCTTTTTTTTTTTTTTTTTAACTCTTTCGTTTTTTTTGTTGAAGCATCCAGGCTTACTCCTTATGAGATTAAACCTCCTTGTCTTCATTACTTTAATACCCATTTCTGTGGAGCTATTAAAAACTCCAGGTGGCAAGAGATCACTGCTTTTGTGTCCCGTCCACCCATAGAGACACTGCTGAGCAGAGCCAGTATATCACAGCGCATCTTAATACGACTCCACACTGACCGTTCTAGTACATCTCCCCCAAAAAGGAGAACACCAAGAATGAAAACACGAACATGAAGTAAGCTACAGATAAATAAGACGCTGCATCAGAGAAGCTCTACATTTGTATTAACTTCTGCACTTCACAAACGATACTGAGTTGACGTAAAATCATATCTCAACGCAACAATCTGATGGGAAACGACTTCAGGAATTCCCCAAAATCTTATCACAAATATACAGGATATGAAGAAGGTCAGACAACATGGTTATTTGGAAACCGAAAGGCGGAAAAAAAATATATAGTTCATCTTAGTAGAATAAATGAAGCATTTAAGAAGTAACTGCTGATTTATTTCTGCACTAGCCAACACGGAGCAAGATATGGAATGAGGGCAGACATATGCCCATCTGCTCCTGAGGTACTTTCCTAAACATGGACAGTTGGAAGTTGGAAGGCATGAGCTGCCTGGAACACACACATGCATTTACATAGAAGGCACTGAGGCAGCACATCTCTCTCTGACGGCAGGGTTTACAAGCCAGTGTTCCTGTACTTTAAGATAATCTTTATGAGGAAGCACTGAAGTGTGTCGTTAACCTGTGTGTCGTCAGTTGACACTAACATTTGATTTCTTTTTTTTTTAACCTAGCTTCACAAAACTGCCCATCACATAATAAATAGTATTCACTAGAAAAAGCTAAATGTGATCTTTGTTACTTCATAGGTGTTTTAGTAGCTCAATAAGATTCTCCAAACAGCTGTTGTCATATGCACAAGCCATAACCATGTCATGCAGTTACCTTAAATGGCTTGGAAAGTCTAAAAATCAAGAAGTCACAAAAATACATATATTAAATACATATCTATAGAAAACACCAGAAAATCAAGCATGCCAAAAGAGAACAATAGGAATTATCCAAGGGGAAATAAAATGAACAGCCCACACAGAAAACAAATCAAAAACTTCAAAAATCAATATGCAACTTAAATGCAACGCCAACAAAAGTGGCAAAACCTTTCCTGTAATACCGAGTCTGGTTCCTCTCTACAGTCATCTCAAGGAGTTTTTTTTTCTTGCCATGGTCACCCTAGACTTGTTCATCAGGGACACTCTGATAATTATGATTTATACATATTTCCTCAACTCATTTCAGTTTTTCAAGTCTGTAAAGCTCCTTTGTGACAATGACAAGTGCTATATAAATAAAACTGAATTGAACTGACATGGGAGAAATTAGGGTCGCAAATTCTTCTTATCCGATAGCTGAACACATTAACAATCAATAACTGATTATTAATGGTAAAAAGTCACATTGCTTTATAACTCCACAATCTCAACAAATTAGTTATGGAAGACGAATCAATGGAACCCAATCAATTTAAACAAAAACAATAACGAGTGGTGGTGTAACGGGCTGCAGTTAATGGGAGATCTGTACAGATCCTCCTCCTGGTTCGGCACTAATTTGATCCACCAGCAGTGGGGAAATACACTTTTACTGCCCCTTTATATTATTTTGTAATTGGGCGCACAAATTATATTTTCACTTCTCAGCATTGAAAACCCACCCACTCTACTAAAAAAAAAAAATAAAAAAATACAAATCCCAAAAATATATAATAATAATAATAATAATAATAATGTCAGTTCTAGAACTCATCCTGTAGCTCTGTTTCTTTACATACATACAAAATTTGCTTCATTTATTTCCATGCAGTTATTTTCCTGCAAGAGATGGCTAAAAGTAATCCAGTTGCTATAAAACACCCCAATCTGGCAACACTGCTCGGTCAACTGTGCACTAGCTGACAAGATCAATTATGATTGGTTGTTTCTTTTCTAGCGCATCAACACGGTCTATCTTTTTAAATGTTGAACTGCAAGTGCGCCATCTTGTGGTGCACAAGTTAATAGATAATAATAATAATAATAATAATAATAATAATAATAATAATAAGTGTGTGGAAAAAAGTGAGCTATAAAGCCTTACTTAAAAACAAAAACCAACATTATCAGTTAAAACATTTAACCGGTTACATTAAAGGCAATGAACTGATTACTCATTAACATCATGTTAAATAAATTCAAATGGCTGAATACTTACTTGTATGTACATCTAATACCCTGACAGCTCAGTGTAAAACCTAAAGTATTTCAACACGATGTTTGAGGCAACAGTGCCTCCAGTCTACTTTCCTTACGTGCAATCCTTTCTACAATGTCTCTCTCTCTCTCCAAGTGGCCTGTTCGTCATCACATTATCAGGAGTCATGTTTTGAGACACATGATGTGTGTAACCCACCGTCAGAAGGTTTACACAACAGTATTTAAGTATTTAAATACTAAATACTAAAGTATTTAAGCCATAGTGCATTAATAAAAATTATGTGAAGGATCAAATGAAATTGAGACTGAACATTACTTCCAGCCATTTAAAAGAAAAAAAAAAAGCCATTAAATACATTTAAGTATTTAAAAGTGTAGTTGACATCATTGGGGGTCAATCTAGCATTAAGAGATGCATCGAGACATAAAAATATGTCTCTCTCTTCTTAGAACATCAATAAGTATGCACCTGCACCTTTATCACAAAGTGAGATCTCTCCGGACTGGTTGATTATAATAGTCCGATATCTGTAGCATCTCAAAGTACAATGTCTGTAAGCAGCTGGTCTACGACGTTTGCTGCCCTCATTCAAAAGCTCCCGTCACCATGGTGATCACTTCAACACCTAAAAGTTTCCTCTCCTCTTTATTCTCGATCGCGCTAATGATATGTCGCTTTGGGTTGGCTCTTTGTTTAGTCCTCATATGATACAATGCAAGCAATTTGGGCTCAGTGCACTATTTGTCCAGGGTGTGTGTCTGTGTCTACTTAAGAAAGAGCAAACAACTGACTAAAGCTTATATTAGACTGGATTAAGTCAAGTTACTGATAAGAACACATACTGTACAGGGAGGATGCTGGGTCATCATTTGAAAAATGGTCTAAAATGTGTGAAGACCACAGAGGTGTGAATTAGGGATTCACTTATTTTTTTAATTGGGGGAAAAACATTTTAGTATGGAGCTCATGACCTTCCTAGTGCAAAGATTCTTCCACCACTGCTAATTAAAGCCAAGAATTGATTAAACTAATATCCAACAGATTGTTCTCTTATAGGAAATGTGGTGAAGACTGACATCTAGTGTTGCACAGCAACGTGGGGAAATTGTAAACTGTTTTGTGGTTGTTGGGAGAGTGAGCTTAGTGACTTTAACTATAGCACGATAGTTAGTGCAGAACATGCTGGTCTGTAGAGTTTACACAGTGATGTAGGTGTGTGTGTGTGTGTGTGTGTGTGTGTGTGTGTATGTTTGGTGGGGAGGTGGGGGGGGGGTCAAAAACAAACATCTACTGAGCAGCAGCTTGCAGGTATAAATTCTTTGACGATAAAGGTCAGAGGAGAATGAGTAAACTGGTTTGAGCTGACTGGGAAGCTGCAGTAGGGTGGAAAACGATTCAGATCTGAATCATGATTCTTGTGTGTGTGTAAATTTTCCAAAATAATTTTATTTATTTATTTTATATTTAAAAGTGAAGTTGTCCCAAAAACACACTCATCACACACGCCTACAGTACATCAGAATGTAAACGTCACAAATGCAAATTATTCTCGAAACACATGCGTTAGAAACTGTGTGCAATGGATGCATGCTACAAACTGCTCACACGCTCAAAATTTTGGCATTAAAACACAGTCGTTTCTTTATAATCCTATAGGTGGTACACTCTAAACTATTCTCACATTGGCATCCTGTGTGGTAGGAGGGAATTATTTGCAAAGTTTGTTTAGAAATACAAACCGGATTCCAAAAAAGATGGGACACTAAACAAATTGTGAATAAAAACTGAATGCAATGATGTGGAGATGGCAAATGTCAATATTCTATTCAGAATAGAACATAAATCATGGAACAAAAGTTTAAACTGAGAAAATGTATCATTTTAAGGGAAAAATATGGTGAATCAAAATGTCATGGTGTCAACAAATCCCCAAAAAGTTGGGACAAGGCCATTTTCACCACTGTGTGGCATCTCCCCTTCTTCTTACAACACTCAACAGACGTCTGGGGACCGAGGAGACCAGTTTCTCAAGTTTAGAAATAGGAATGCTCTCCCATTCTTTGTCGCACCTTCCTCTTTATGATGCGCCAAATGTTCTCTATAGGGGAAAGATCTGGACTGCAGACTGGCCATTTCAGTACCCGGATCCTTCTCCTACGCAGCCATGATGTTGTGATTGATGCAGAATGTGGTCAGGCATTATCTTGTTGAAAAATGCAGGGTCTTCCCTGAAAGAGATGACGTCTGGATGGGAGCATATGTTGTTCTAGAACCTGAATATATTTTTCTGCATTGATGGTGCCTTTCCAGACATGCAAGCTGCCCATGCCACACGCACTCATGCAACCCCATACCATCAGAGATGCAGGCTTCTGAACTGAGCGTTGATAACTTGGGTTGTCCTTGTCCTCTTTGGGCCGGATGACATGGCGTCCCACATTTCCAACAAGAACTTCAAATCGTGACTCGTCTGACCACAGAACAGTCTTCCATTTTGCCACACTCCATTTTAAATGATCCCTGGCCCAATGAAAACGCCTGTGCTTGTGGATCTTGCTTAGAAATGGCTTCTTCTTTGCACTGTAGAGTTTCAGCTGGCAATGGCGGATGGCACAGTGGATTGTGTTCACTGACAATGGTTTCTGGAAGTATTCCTGAGCCCATTCTGTGATTTCCTTTACAGTAGCATTCCTGTTTGTGATGCAGTGTCGTTTAAGGGCCCGGAGATCACGGGCATCCAGTATGGTTTTACGCCCTTGACCCTTGCGCACAGAGATTGTTCCAGATTCTCTGAATCTTCGGATGATATTATGCACAGTTGATGATAACTGCAAAGTCTTTGCAATTTTTCGCTGGGTAACACCTTTCTGATAGTGCTCCACCATCTTTTTGCGCAACATTGTGGGAATTGGTGATCCTCTACCCATCTTGGCTTCTGAGAGACACTGCCACTCTGAGAAGCTCTTTTTATACCCAATCATGTTGCCAATTAACCTAATTACTGTTAATTGGTCTTCTAGCTCTTCATTATGCTCAAATTTACTTTTTCCAACCTCTTATTGCTACTTGTCCCAACTTTTTTGGGATTTGTTGACACCGTGAAAATTGGAATCAACATATTTTTCCTTTAAAATGATAAATTTTCTCGGATTAAACTTTTGATCTGTCATCTATGTTCTATTTTGAATAAAATATTGACATTTGCCATCTCAATATCATTGCACTCAGTTTTTATTCACAATTTGTTTAGTGTCCCAACTTTTTTGGAATCTGGTTTGTAATTATTACAGCCAATGACAGATACAAGTTGAATGTTAAACTCTTGTATTTAAAGTAATTTTCTATTGTTTAAATTCTGCCCATGATAATGTTATAAGGAATGGGCAACATTTAAATATTCATGTTTAATTCAGTTCAAAGCTGTTGAATTAAGGTATAAAACTTGCGTGATGGGTGCTATAGGGTTTATAAGGGGATTATAAAACCTGTATTAAAATATTACATGTTTACCCTGTTTTATCCCTGTTAAAATCAATAAAAATATTGTTGAAATAAAAAAAAAAAATAAAAAAAAAAACTTGCGTGTGACAACTTTTTCCCTTTTTTTTTTAAGGTTCAAGGTAAAATTGTAATAAAATTTAATTTAAAAAAAAACATTAGACAGAATAGAAGCGCAATAATAATCGAATCGGCACCTAGGTATCGTGATATCGTATTGGATGATTACTGGTGATTCCCATCCATACCAAATTAGCCACAAAAGTCATCAAAATTACAGTGCTGGGAAAAAAAAAAAGCCACTGGGTAGGGAAGGCTCAGAGACACTGGTAAAGAAAAATGGGTTCTATGGACTGATGGAGCTTGATTTCTGTTACACCAGATATCATTTTCAGAAGTTAGCATGAACAGCATGAATCCAACCTGTCTTGTTTTAAACAGTCAAAAAATTAACAGTACATAGATCTGATCATACACCATACACATTATGACCACTGAAAGGTGAGTTGAGGAACAGATGACTTGTTACAGTGGTACCTGGAAGTGGGTGGGATATATTAGGCAGCAAGTGAATTGAATTTTTGTCCCCGACATGTTGGAAGCAGAAACAATGGGCAAGCATAAGGATTTAAGGAACTTGTATGGTAATGAGATGACACCAGGGTGCACTATGAGAGAAGGCAAGTGGTTGAGGCTGCTTTGGGCAATGTTCTGCTGAAAAACTTGGTCCAGCCATTCATGTGGGTTTGACTTCTACCCCCAACATCTGCCGAAACATTGTTACTGTTTCTAGCAAGGATATTCTGGGGCAGCATCACTTGATGGCAGTGGCATCTTTTCAGCAGGATAAACACACCAAAAATGACTTGAACACGAGTTTGAGGTGTTGAATCAACCTCCAAATTTCAGTTCAATCGAACCTCTCTAGAATTTGCTGGAGAAACAAGTCTGACCCATGGACGCCCCACTTCGCCACTCAGGACTTAAAGGATCTGTTACTCATGGCTTAGTGTCAGATACCACAGCACACAGACCTTCATAGGTCTAGTAAAGTCTGTGCATCGCCTGGTCAGGGCTGTTTTGGTGGCAATGGGATGGGGGTCAATTCAATATTAGGCAGGCTGATCAGTGTACAAATTTTTTGTTTAAAAGTGTGTATGGCCTGCAATCGTCAGTCTTTTGGCTGCTTCCATTGAGAAGTCGTCACAGCGGAACATCCGATCCACACAAGACGTGCCACAGGTTTTCTGCCAGATGCACTTCCTGAAGCAATCCTACCATTTTCTCCGAGCTTTGGACTGGCACTGCAGCCATTGGCTGGGAATCTATGGAATAAAGTCACTAAAACAAGTTTTGTGTCTGTAAACGGTCAGAGTCGTATATTTCAGAGTTGTATTGTATCAAACACACAAAATCTCGTATCTGTAAGCTGTCGTGACCGTAGATTTTGGAATCCAATTCAGACAAAAGATCTTTTTTTTTTTTTTTTTTTATACACACGAATATTTTGACAGTGATTTTATTCCATACAATCTAACCTGGGCCTTCCACATGGCGGGTGATAAAACCAACCACTGAGCCACCAATGCCCCTTGCATGGCCTACAGTTTTTGCTTTAAAACGAAAGTATTGCAGAAGATGATTTTTTTTAAGTGACTGGTGCCACTTAAGGTCACAGAATCTGTTACGGGTCTTTTATGTCTCTTCTTTCTCAACTTCGTCTGCCATGTTTCTTCTTCCTCAAGTATTATTAATGACCTCTAGTCACGTGACTTCGGGAACGTTCGAGAACAATTGCGTATTTACAAAAAAAATTACTTTCATTTTTCCCGCGTTTTAGGCATCACTTTCTTTGGAATTGTCATGTTGTACAAATTAATATCATTGTAATCATCGTTTAAACGTTTTCAGGTTAAAAAAAATGTAAAATATATTGCCGGGTACATCTTTAAACTAATACGTAAAGTTAGCTTTCCGCTGTTCGGAACTCACTTTACATCTAACCCCTGATCCCTCCATCACTGAGACTCCACAGCTGTGATTTCTGCCAGCTTCAGTTAGTTAGCTCACCGCCTACAAAATGTTGCTAAATTTAAACTTATTTCCGGTTTGCTTCATGCACATCAAATCTAGTACAATAAATCCTAGCTAGTGTTTCTGCGTGGTCCAACCTGCCTCCTCCAGCTGGTGGTCAGCAGCAGTCAGGTGAATGTGCAGGGATGAGATGGACACACAGCACAGCTGGAGTACAGACAGCACAGCTGGAGGAGCAGCAGCAGCTCAGTGTTCTCCTCTCCTACAGCAGCACCGCGCTGGGAACGACACACAGCATTACACCGCGTCACGAGAAATTAATGAAGTTTTATCCCCGGTTTTTAGTCTGCAACCGGACACAAACAAAGCAGACAGGAACCTACGTCACTCTAAATAAGCGCGGGAAAACAGGGCGGCTGCATTCAAACCGACAATCTGCACTGCGACGCCCTGGGAGGAAGAGGAGTGGAAGTGAGGAAGGGGAAAGTACAGCCTTGAGGATTCCCATTGGTTAATATAGAACCGAGTGTAAAACGGTACACAGGAAGTCAGTGGTCATGTGATGGCGTTTTCAAATAAAAGAGGCCTCTGGCTGGTTAATAGGATAACTCTCTAAAACCGTTCTGCTTTTAAATTGTAGAAAGGAAGACAGCATGATGGATGAAGCCAATAAAAAAAAAATCAATCAATTAATCTTTTATTTGTGAAACAGCGCCCTGAGAGTTCCTTCCGCCTGCCATTTTTATTCTTAAATAATTACACTGATCAGCCATAACATTATGACCACCCCCTTTGCCACCAAAATAGTAATGACCTCTATGTTCTGACATCTTTCTACTGGAACCATCATTAAAGTAGCTCTTCTATTGGATCAGACAACACAGGTCAGCTTTCACTCCCCGTGGGTCACTTTTGGTATGTTCTGACCTCTGTAGCCTGAGAACATCCCACAAGAGTTGCTCTGACCAAGTTGTCAGGCCTTTACAATTTCGCTTCTCACAGTAGCTACATTTTCAAAAATCTTGTTACAGTGGCAGATGGAAATGGGTGCAATATCTTAGGCAGCAAGCGAAAACCTTTTTTCCTGAAGTTAACAAGTTGGAAGCAGAAAAAATGGGTTAGCATAAAGATTTGACAAAGGGTCAAATTGTGATGGCTAGAGGACTGGATCAGAGCAACTCCAAAAAGGCAGCTATTTGTGGAACGTTCCTGGTCTGTAGTGGTCAGGACATACCAAAAGCAGTCCAGAAAAGGAAAACTAGTGAACTGGTGACATCGTCATGGATGGCCAAGGCTCACTGATGCACATAGGAAGTGAAGGCTGGACCGTGTAGTCCGATTCAATAGAAGAGCTACTGTAGCTCAAATTAAGGGATTTAATTACGTTAAATAAGTTAATGCTGGTTCAAATAGAAAGGTGTCAGAACACAGAGGTCATTACAGTGGGGAACAAAATAAATATTAGGTGGGTGGTCATAATGTTATGGCTGTTCAGGGTATAATTGTTATTTCTCTTTTTGCTTATTGACTGAATCACTCTGTAAGATCAACCACATTTTGCTCCACCACAAACTGCTCATGAATTTGAGTTATTCATTGAGTCAACAAAGAGTCGAGTCATTTAGGGATGACATACCACTTCTATTACAATACGTTCTGTGCTGTTTGTTTTCATGGATGATAGATGCCTGGTATATAGGCTGAAGTTCACTGTAGGCTCCCTCCATGTATCTCAGCAAGAAAAGAAATTACCATTAGTCTTGTAGTCTGTTACAGAAATCCCAAGTGACTTATGAAACAATTGTCTGTGGCAAAGAATGAGCCTAAATCCACACAATCCCCAAGCCCTTTTTAATACATTCCTTTGTCTTAAAATTTTTCCACCTCTTCCTTATCGTCCTCCTTCTCCTCTTTTAACAACAACGACAACAACAACAAGATGCTTAATTTATATAGTGCATTTCACCCAAGGTTGCTTCATAATTTGGAAAAGAGATACAGACACGGACTGTGACAAACAAGCAAAAACAAGCAAACAAATGTTTCATTTGCAAATGGTATGTTGTTAGACTAGGCGGCGCGGTGGTGTAGTGGTTAGCACTGTCGCCTTGCACCTCCAGGGTCCAGGGTTCGATTCCCCGGCCAGGCTCGATTCCCGTCTCTGTGTGCATGGAGTTTGCATGTTCTCCCCGTGCTTGGTGGGTTTCCTCCGGGTACTCCGGTTTCCTCCCACAGTCCAAAGATATGCAGGTTAGGCTAATTGGCGTTCCTAAATTGCCCGTAGTGTGTGATTTGGTGTATGTGTGTGTGCCCTGCGATGGATTGGCACCCTGTCCAGGGTGTACCCCGCCTAGTGCCCGAAGTCTCCTGGGATAGGCTCCAGGTCCCCCGCGACCCTGAATTAAGCGGTATAGAAAATGAATGAATGTTGTTAGACTAGTCCTTTTTTTGTCTTTCATTCACAAATTAAATCTTGTATGGCTAGGCCTGTTTTACTTACAACAATAATATAGACAGGGTTATTTTTAAACAGATTTAGGTGATGTAATGGTGTGGTGAATGTTTTAGGGGTATCAGTACTAAGATAGTGGGTTGAAAACACAAGCTTTAATTTAGGAGAATTATTGGGACAATTAATATGACTAAACAAATATTTCGAGGTCACCTAAAAATTAGGAAACAAGGATTTCTGATGAAACAGAATGTTTTATATTACAAGACCCGTCGTGCTTGGTTTTATGTCCTGACCTTTGACTATAGATGTAACGTGACTAGGAAAAAAGAAACACATAAGTAAAATGTTTAAGACACAGACATGGATGTAATATTTTAGCAGTGTGAGCCAATCCTAGGAAGACACTTATCTCACTTTCACCTTTTCCCTTATTGAAATAAAAAAAGATCTACTAAGAGACCCAGAGGAACTGGCACATAGCACAGCACCAAATATTTGTAACAAGTACCACTGAGGGAACAGCTGTAAACTCTGCACAGCCTGGGCTGACTGGAGATTTGGGCAGTGACACTGCTTAGAAGCAGAAAAACAAAGGTCAAGTATAAGTAAGTTTAGGCACATAAAGGCCAGTAATAGCAAAAGCAAGTGTACAGTACTCATGTGTTCCAGTGGTAACCTCTCATATTTAAACAACATTTGGAATACCATTCTGTTTTGTTCTGGGCCTGGACATAATTCCATAGGGCATGCCTGCTAGAAATTCTTTGTATACGTAATGCAGTCTTGTTTTTACATGCTCCATATTAGGGCTTCTGCTCTTCCACATCATAGTACAGTAGTCATTGTGGTACAGATGTACCATTAAATAGTCAGCACCAATGAACATACTTCTTACTAGTTAAGACATTCTTAAGTTGCTTCAGAGAAACAGGACCGTTCACAGATTCACACTTTTCATGCTTGTATTACACCAGCTACAATGTAAAGAGGCTAGGGGGCAATTATATTATTATGTATGTGGTTAATATGTTTGGCCCGCCTAAATAAATCACAGACAGTTCAACTGAGCTGAACAGGAGCTTAACCACACAGGAATGATGATTGCATCCAAACATTCATAATTAAATGTTTAATATAAAGGTGTTGCAAATTGACAAATGATAAGAGATGCTTTTAGTCTGTAGCCCATATATGCAGTATAAAATATATCATAAGACACAAGAATGATTATTATTTACTGGCTTTGTCCACTTTTGCATTATCTGAAACTCAGTAAAATTAAAGACTGTGCTCACATGCACATATCATGACATTCCTGAAATGGCACTAATCATGTTGTACAATGCAAACAGATCATGTAAATAAAGTCACCAGCTTCAGTTAATGCTCATATTAAACTTCAGAAAAAAAGTAGAAAACATCTAATCATTAGGATATGGATGTTGGTGCCTGATCGACTACTTACTTCCTGAAATGGCTATGTTGTTTTGAGCTGGCAAGAAAGATATAACTTGTAATAACTCTTTACAACCATGGTAAACAAACAAACAACAAAAAAAAAAGCATTGAAGTATGCTTAAAACATTTAATATTGATGTTGATTGGTTAAATTGGTTCAAATGGCATCTTATTACACCTGAGGAATGGTGAGAACCCTTCCTGAATGCAAAAAAAGTCAAACCTTCAAGCAGATGGGCTACAGCAGCAAAAGACCACCCCAGGTGCCACTGCTCTCAGCTGAAAACAGGAAACTGAAATGACAATATGCAAAAACATTTCCTGGTCTGATGAGTCTTTTTTTCTGCGTTGCATTCCGGTGGCTGGGTCAGTAGTTGGTGTAAGCAGCATGAAAGCATGGATCCATCCTACCTTGTATCAATAGTTCAGGCTGCTGGTAGTTTAAAGGTGTAGGGTATTTTTTTCACACTTTGGGCAACATAGTACCAAATAAGCTGTTTAAATGCCATAGAAGATGAATGAATGACTGAATACACCCACCAAAACACACACACACACACACACACACAGAGCAGCACTATGGCTTTGTGGTTACGTAGCTCTGTCGCCTTACACCTCTAGGGTCTGAGTGTGATTACTGTTTTTCAGGGTCTCTGTATTTATGACGTCAGGTGTAGCTCAGTGGTTTAGGTGATGGACTACTGATTGGAAGGTCCCCTGATTGGTTGGGCCCCTGAGCAAGGCCCTTAACCCTCAACTACTCAGATGAGTGCTTGTAATTAGAAAAAAATTAAGTAGCTCTGGATAAGGGTGTCTGCCAAATGTCGACAATTCCTCTATATACAGTGTATATGGAGACAGACTGTAACCTAATCCTCACTTAAAAGGATATTAAAGGAAAAACTAAAATTATAATGTATAGATTTATAACAGTATTTGTTATTTGAATGATTAGACACTGTCACTCACTCTCACATTGTCTATACCACTTTATCTTGTATACAGGGTTGCGAGGGACCTGGTGTCAATCCATCCAGGACACACACACATACACTACGGGCAATTAGAGAATGCTAATTAGGCTAATCTGTAGATCTTTAGATTGTGAGAGGAAACTGGATTACCCGGAGGATGCCCACCAGACACATATGCAAACTCCATGCACACAGAGATGGGAATTGATCCCAGATGCTGGGGGTGCAAGGCAACATTGCTAACCACTACACCACTGTGCCACTTGACTTATTCACTCACTATGGGCAATTTGGGTACGCCAATTAGCCTAACCTGCAAGTCTCTGGACTGCGGGAGGAAACCGGAGTACCCGGATGAAACTCACTAAGCACAGGGAGAACATACAAACTCAGACACTAGGTGGAAATCGAACCTAGACAGCCTAGACTGGAGGTGCAAGGCTAAGCACTGAGCCAATGTGCTGCCAATTGACTAACACTCACTCACTCACTCATCTATACTGCTTTATCCTGTATTCAGGGTCACGGGGACCTGGAGCCTATCCCAGGAGACTTAGGGCATGAGGCAGGACAGCATGCCAATCCATCGCAGGGCACACACACATACCCTTTCACACCCCAAAATGGGTAATTTGGGAACGCCAATTAACCTTACCTACATGTCTTTGGACTGTGGGACTAAACCTACCAAGCAAGGGGAGAACATGCACACAGAGAGGGGAATCGAACCTGGCCAGAAATCGAACTCGGACACTGGAGGTGCAAGGCAACAGTGCTAAAAACTCCACGACTTCACTGATTAACGGTAAAAGAAAAATATTGGAATCCTTAAGAGCATCAAAAGACAAACTGTTGGCTTTGTTAAGTATGAATGCCTAATTACATGAAGCTTAATACTAATACTATCAGGAATGAGATGGAAAAGACTGGTTGTGAGATCTGCTGTTGGAAAAGTGTACCCCATTTTCTTTAAAGAGAACTTTTTGATTTCTTGCTGTGTCCTAACTGATAAGTCTGCTTTAGTGTGAGTTATGAACAAAACTCTTGTGGAGTTTTTTTTTTTTTTTTTTTTTAATCGTGTCGTAATGCACGTTCTGAAATTGGAGCGCGAGACTGTAAAACGTCATTTCCTGGCGAATGTGTCCACAGTGGTGAAAAAAGAGCAAAGTAGAGCGCCACGTCCACGTCACGCAAAGTCTGAGAGCGTGCTGTAGGTTAGACAGGGAGAGAGACAGACAGACAGGAGGGTCGGCGGATTTCAGGCTGTTTCGGCGCTGAGTGAAGTTTAAACCTCTCCAGGTTGCTGTAAGTCTACAAGCGGAATCAGCAGGAGTGCAGGCTGAGAGGAAGAACAGCTCGCGTTAAAGTCTGTGAGTATCATCAACATCATCATCATCATGTTGCTAACGTTAGCTAGCACACTTGAGGAAAGTTTTCACTCTTCTTTTCCAGCGAGACAGTTACACCGAGCTGTGGCGTTAGCTAGCAGGAATAACTTTAACACTCATTATATCATAGTTTTGTTTCATATTTCTGTATATTAGACATTTGTTCCCTTCCTGGTTGTTGTTGGCTATTTTCAGGCTGCAGATAACATTAACCATAAAGTTACCTGGTGGCTTTTTACCCTCACAGAAGTGCTGGATGAACTCCCTGAAGGAAACATAACTATTATTATTTCAAACTTTCTAAACATTCAGTATGTTAGCAGTGTGTTTGTAGCACTTGTCTAAAAAACGAACTAGCATTTAGCTTTTGTTCTTCATGTAAGGTTACCATGCTAGGGTTAGTTAGTTAGTTAGTTAGTCAGTTTATATGAGAAACTTGTTGAACGTTGGCCTTTTTTTTTTAATTAATTAATTTTTTTAATTTATTTTCCCTCTTTTCAAGGACATCCTGAGTCTTAAACGAGTCGTGTTTAGTCTATGTGCTGGAGTAAAGCCCTGTTGGGTCACTCATGCCTACGTGTAACTGCACTCAGTGGTTGACTTGTTTTTTTCCCCCCTTGGGCTTCAGGCTCGTGTTCAGCACACACACAGAAACAATGAAGGCCTTGAACTAAATACTTACAACAATCTAAAGAGATTTAAATGAAAAAAAAAAAATCTCAAATCACCGTGATCTTCAATAGTATATTACTTTTTGTAATAAGAATGACTACTTGCTTATTTTGTCTACATACTGTACTGGTCTGTTGCTACCACCTGCTAACAATGTTACTGGGAGGAATTGGTTTCGCTTCATGTCTATTTAAACCATGCCATGCTTTAGTGTTGAAAGTCTGTCTGACTTTTAGCTCCTTATCTGTACATTCTGCTCAAACAGGTCATCAACTGCATCAGGTCATGTGCTTCATCTTGTACATCGCCGTCTAATCAGACATGTTCTTTTAACTCTTTAATTCTTTTCTGGCACTTTGACTTCAATCTTCACTAATTCATCTAATTTCTCATTATGCTGCCTTAGGCATCACTCTTAGGCCTAAACCTTATGAATGAGATTCTTCTTCTTATTATTATTGTTAAACATTATTATAGACTACTACGGTCCTCAAACACAACACCAGAATCACTAAACCCGTTTCTTTTCTTTTCTTTTTTTTTTAGTGTTTATTATTGCAGGTCTGTGTGCCAAATGTCAGCATGTTTTATTTTTCTACTTCAGTTTACTGTTACATTAAACTCGACTGGTTTCAATTATATGCCCTCTAAAGTATCTATAGAAACATAGCAGTTACAGTACAAATGGGTATGCAGTATGTAATGTTTGTATGTGTAAACACAATCCTAACTGGCTGTGAACTGGTTGGCCTTGTTCTGTGTTGATGTAGGCAGCACACCCTAAATAGCTTTTATTTAGTTATTTAGGCCATTTAGCAAATTTATATTTAAAACCATTCAAACCTTCTTATATTCATTGTACAGAACCACAATGAGCAAGATAGATGATCCACAGCATGATGAGCCTGCATACTTAAAGGATGAGCCTCCAGCAGGTAATTACTATTATTTTTGAGTTTCTTTCACATACAGTACACCAGTTAAACCTTTTCATATATGAAGGTAGTACTTCTGTAAATCCACACCGTGGTGCTCTTGTCCCATTGAGACCTCCATCTTCCAAATAAACACTATGGGTTTGTTGACCCTTGTAGTTCGGTTCTCTTGGTTCAGTCAAAATCATTATACTAGTGAACTAAAACTAACGTATCATGTATCAATGTGGCAATGGGGTGAGGGGTTGCCATTCGCATTCAGTCATACTCGTAGGTAGGATAGGTGTTTCTTTCTTTTAAAATTCAGACTTGAAATGTAAGAAATTTGTTTAGAAACAAATTATTAAATATATAAACAAGCTTGTCATGGCAGTAGGCAGGTTAAACCCAAATGACCATGGGTTCCCAATGAGTTCTTAAGTCATCTCAGGGAATTTTTCCTTGTAACAGTCACTCCTGTGTAGCTCATAAGGGAAACATTTTATAAAGCTATACATTTATGAACTTATTTATTTATTGTATTTATTATCTTGACTGGAATTAATTTTTCTGTAATTTTCTTAAATTTTTCTTACTACTTTTTGATGGGACATTTCCCTTTGTTAAAAGCGCTATATTAATGAAATTGTATTGAATTAAACTGTGAATGAGTTTATGATCTTGATACATATTGTTAAAAAAGTAGGGCTGCACGATATATCGAAAAAATATCGTTATCGCGATAATGGCATGCGCGATAACCATATCGCAAGGAGTTGCGATAAATACTTTATTTGCCAAGCATTTGTGTGTCCAAATTTGACCAATCAGATGGGCCCTTACTATGTTTATACCCGCTTATATCTTTTTTATTTATATATATATATATATATATATATATATATATATATATATATATATATATATATATATATATATAATTAATATATATTATTTATATCTTTATACTTCATTCTGTCGCGAACTAACCCCGGATGATCAGAAGATTTAGCGATTAGCCGTTAGCCGCGATTAGCCGTTAGCCCTTTATAGATGGTAAACCCAAACGCGGAAGCAAGCGAGTCGGCAGGATAACCACGCGAATTAGTTTAAGGACTCTCACAGAAGGGGAGCAAGGGAAAAACACACATTTAACCCGCGTCCTATAAACACACACTCGAATCTGAACCGACATGGCGAACTCAGTGACTAAGCTGTATGCACTAGTTTGCTTACTCCTCTTATACTTCCGGGTTCGCGCCCGCATCACTTCCGGGTCCTAGTGCCGGTCGCGGAGCGTGTGTGTGACAAATAGTATTTTTTAAATTTAATTTTTGTTTAATAATTATTTTTATAAAAAAAAAAAAACAGGCAAGCCAAAGAGAATATTTTGTTTAAAAGATGCTCTTGTTTTAAGACACTATTGGTGAGTGTATGGTTCCACTTACTGTAAATAAAAAGTAATGTTTGAAAGTAATTCATATTGTGTTGGCAGGTTTATAGTAACAGCAAACCAGAAGTCAGAATATCTGCTGAGGGGTTTAAGTCATTCATAGTGTTTTGAAGTCTAAATATTTGCAACTTCCTTGACATATAGTTTCTTTTTAGCCTGAATTAGATTTAATTACATCAGACGAATATCTATTACCTGTTTATTTTAGTATGATCATTACATATAAATAAAAAAATGTAAAAAATAGGCAATAATAATTTAAAAAATGCATTTCTCTAGGGAAATGTTATATCGCAAGAAATATCGTTATCGCAGTATTCAACAATATCGCATATTTTCCTAATATCGTGCAGCCCTATAAAAAAGCAATATTGACATAATTTCCTAACCTAGGATCCGTTCTTCGTACGTCGCTTGACACATCCGAGATGAACTAACACATTTAAGATGAGATCATCGTGCTAAGTTGGTTCTTCGAGCTCACCTGTTGTTGATGATTAGTATAGCTGGATTGAGTTGTCTAGGATTATTGCGCGTTGGTTTAAAAGGCGATATGCGTCGACAGTAGAAACACGGATCACAACCCCTTTGATTGGTTGACGAAATGGCAAAAGAGCGAGTTCAATTTTTTTTTTGTAACACGTGCTGTGCTGAAATGCCCCCTGCCATGGATTGCCCCCCTGCATAATCGCTATCAAATATTATTTTAGAACATAAATTCATAGGTTAATGGTTTACAAATTACATGAGACAATAAAATAAGCAAAATGAAAATAAATGTTGTATATGAAAGAATAGAAATATATATAAATTTTTATTTATTTATTTGCATATTCATGAAAAAAATGTTACAAAATTAACATTATACAAGAATGTGTATTAATGGTCTTGATGGCTGTCTCGTGCCTAGGCTTCATTATAATAGTAGTAATGTATTTGATAATACAAATACATTAAACCTGTGTACAAAAGATAATAAACCTGTGAATTTATGTTCTAATATAATATTTGATCGCGATTATGGGGGGGGGGGGGGCAATCCATGGCAGGGGGGCATTTATTTTTATAAAAATATATATATATTAAAAAAAAAAAAAAACCCTAACCCAATTTTTCTTTTCCCACGTGAGTCAGTCCGCATCAGTCGTGCTCTTTAACCAATCAGATGTGACCCGGACATGTTGCTATGGCAGCAAATGTGAGATGCGCATCGAAGAACGAAACATTCCAAGATCAGGACAAATCCACAACAATCAAATCCAGCTAACTGAGTTAGCAACGTATGGAGAACGGACCCCTATACTATATGTATCATTATCGTTGTTCATCATTTAGTTGAAGAACCCAAAGCTTGTGACCATAGTTAATTTCTTTTTAATGCATCTCATCTTCAAGAATTTCACTACTGAATTATGCTTGGAAAATTTATATGGAGGCAGGACTACAAATCTAAACACATTTTAAGGATAAAAGTTATCTTAAACACAGCAATTTCCCTCAGGATTAATAAAGACTTCTCATCTTATCTAAACTTTTGCCTAGGAGCTTCACATTTTACCATCAGAGAGTGCTAGAATGTGATCGTGCGCAAATATATCTACAAATCGGATTATTTTTCCTCTTTATCTTCTAATTAAAAATAGCAGATAAGCCAGCCAACACAAATCTGAACTCTACAGCTGTTTTTAAGTCTCCAGTATTAACAGAATTCTCATTAATTCGACTCAGGAGATGCAAGCTATGTCAAGCTATAATGTCTATAATTAAAAAAGAAAAATCACTTAACATGTGTCTAACTTGCTAAAATTAAATGGATAATATCAGTTCACTGCTGTCTGTTTTTTATTTTTTTATTATTTTTTTTTTTTGGTTGATGGGGTTGAAGAAGCATTAGAAAAATAATGAAAAATCCTGACCTTATGGGGTACCTTAGACATTACCCAGCCCTAATGTACTTTAGTGTTAATTTACCATTGATTATCTTTTTTTCCCCCAAGTTAGTAGATGATTATTGCTGCTGATAAGTGTCTTGTATTTTCTGTCCTACAGATATGAATAAGGACCACCCTCAGGCTCAGCCAGGCATGTTTTCCAGAGTGACAGGAGGTCTATTCAGTGTCACTAAGGGGGCTGTCGGGGCCACTGTTGGTGGGGTTGCCTGGCTTGGAGGGAAGAGCTTGGACCTCACCAAGACAGCGGTCACCTCTGTTGCTGCTGTTCCTGGCATGGGAGTAGGATTGGTGAAAGGAAGCGTGTCTGCAGTGGCCGGGGGAGTAACTGCAGTTGGCTCAGCAGTTGCTAATAAAGTTCCCATTGGAGGGGGAAAGAAGAAGGACAAGTCTGATTGAAATGTCTGAATTTTGTGAGGAGAGATGCTGTCATCAGTGACTTAATGATATGACTTCGCAGTGGGATGATGGTTGGTTTGATATTCTGCAAAAATGCTTTGTTGGGATCAGATCAATGCTGTTCTATGAAAGAGCGACTTCAGTGTACTAGGAGAGTCCATCTGCTTCTGTATCCTAAGATGTATGTTTTGGAACATGAGGTTTGAATGTTATGATCCCAGTAAGGGAAAAATGTTTTAATATTTGAAGTATTATTTTTGAGAGTCGTTTTGAGAGTCAGGTGTTTAGTGAGGGACCACTGTAACATTATTTTTCACCAAACCACATTGCACCGGGTTTTGATCATAAACTAGGGAATACACATGTTTGTACCAGAGCCTTAGGGAAAATTAGTCCCATGAGCCATAAGTTCTGAAGAACTGACACAGAAATCACTTGGGTATCCCTCAGTTTACTGCAGCAGAAAATTTGAGATTGTGATGTGTTGATGGTAATGAATTGACTGTTTGTGAGATACAGCCTCTGGGGTCCAGGCTGAGGCTTCTCATACAGCTTTTCCTCATCAGTCACTTAAAACCGAGAAGCCCTGGTCCTCCAGCCAGGAAATAATGTGTTTGCTGTGCACCGAAAACAACAGCTCAGGTGTTATTCTGTTGAAAATCTGAATGCTGGTAGAGAACATTCATAACCAAAAAGTAACTATTTCATTATCCAATGAAATAGCAGTTCAGGTTAGGTTCTAATGTCTGTCAAATGTGGCCCATTTTTCTTTTCTAGCCTTGTGGTGGAGATTGTCTATAAAGGTTTTTGACTACACGTGTTATTTATCCTAAAGAATTTTTTTCAGAGGCTTTCAAATTTTGTCTTATCCATTTCACAAAAACAAAAGCATTTTCCTCCCGATCCAATACTGCATTACAATTTTATATTTTGATAATATGAATGAGCAGAGACAGTATTTTCTGTTAGATGTGTTCTGAATCTTTGTTTTCCTACAACCAAAGAATGCAAATGCTCAGTCAGTATATCTTCTCTGTAATAATCAATGGTTTTTGATTTTATTAATGTAAGTGTATTCATTTTACACACAAATATTTAAGTCTGTGTGTGAAAATATATATATAAATAATGTGAATTAAATAAATGAAATAGGATTTAATATTGCATTGATCTGCTTTTGCATTATTATAATAAGTGGTTAATAGTCAAACCCTGCTTACATGTAGTTCTCTGAATAAGGGTTTCGGCAGTCAGTCGTGGATGAGTTCCAGTTTGAACGGCATTTCAGATCCGAGCAATGTCTGAGATGTGTTCAGGATTTGGCAACACCGTCTGTCACCTTTGACAAGAACTCATTCTTTGCAAGCTTTACACTTTCATAAGAAGCTCACACGTGGCTGTGCAGACTCTCAGACACTAGGAACATGCAGGGTTACTCAGTTACGAAACAACAAAAAACTTTTCTTCAGGTCAAGTGATTTTTATGGAGAAATACAAAGTTCTATAAGATGTTTAAAGTAGCTTTAAGATTTTTTGCTTCATTTTCAAAAGTAGCTGAATTCAAGTACTTGTTCTTGTGAATGTAGTGCACACTGTATATGTAGATAACGCTTTTCAATTTTAGTAAACACTTTACCCTAGTCAGATAAAGATTTAGATGTAAACTGGTGATATACAATCTGGATGGTGGCAGGAGACACCTCACACACAAACACATGCGTATACAAACGTATTCATACTTCAAGTCGATTTGCCCATCAGCATTCCCATCTAGAAGAAACCTAAATTGGCAAGAGTGTAATTGAAAGAGTGGACACTCTGGTCTGGACCAAACTTGCAACTCTGAAGCTGTAAGAGAGTAAACTACCTGCTGTTCCACCATGCTGCCCATATGTTGGTAATAATGCAGAGTTCTACAACAGTTCTCATGCTAATAATATACAACAACTACTACAGTATATAGCAACTTCCAGTTCAAGACAGTAAGACATGACACATTTATGACAAATCTGCATGTGCAGAGAAAAGTTTAATGAGTCCCTGTCAGATAATTTTTGAAAGAATTTGCATACTCTTCCTCGTTTGTTACAAGTTTCACTTTGTATTGTCAGATTTTTTTTTACTCAGTATATTTTATCAGTATTTCTATAATAATGTTGACATTATTCGCATCAAACGATATTGCATTGCTTTGAATTTGTTCAGGTTACTTAACACTATGAATTCCAACCTGACCATACTGTAATAAGCTCTTTCACTATTAGGCACCATTGATCATTGTTTTTTCTCATGCTAATGAGTAGCAATAGGACTGTAAGCTTGTTTTACTAACATTGCTTACTATCGAAGATTAGTTGTTAAATGCCTAGATTATTTTCTTGGGTCACTTGCAAGCTTGTCTATGGTCAAAATAAGTCTAGGGTCATACAGCTTATAGCTGCTCATTAAGTGTGTAGATTGTGAAGAGAGTAGGGAGAGCATCTCTACTATCTCAAACATTGATATTGAGCTATACAGTAGCTGACTTAGCAAACGATGCCTGAAGTGAAGTGTTTCAGCAGGAATCTGATTTTATATTAACTGAAATGAAACTAATTCAAATTTGCACAATTAGGTTATAATCACCAGGGGCTAAATATAAAAATAGCAATGGAAGTTGCAATGCAAGTGTAGCAAAAGTAATGTAGCCTTGATTAATATGATTTACTCATCAAATATCATTATTAGGAATCATGTACGAGAGTATGCACATGTTGTAAATTGTCCTCTAATTAGGTATCTCTGGCATTGGTGTTTAATTGATCACAATGATTTGGCTGCATGTAGAAATACATACTGTACATACTCGTGCCTTTACCAGTGTGCAGATTGACACCTTTGCTGATGGAAATGGAAGTTGGCACCTAATGAGTCTAGTAAGTCTTTGCAGTTCTACTCACTCACATTGGTGATGGATATTGTTTGTGTCCTGATATGGAACATGTTAAGACCTTCAGGTATATAGTGGAACAGTGCATCCATGAGGCTTGATTGCAAGTCACGAAATTGTCAATCAATTTATAACTAAAGTCTTTTATTTATCACCAATTAACTCCTATAAAATGCATTAATAGTAAAGAAAAAGAGATGAACTCTACTATATTTTCCATTGACTAACATGGCAATAAGCATACTGTACATAGTACTGCAGCCAGACACTAGATGGCCTCAAAAACATTTTAGCTTCACATTTGCCTCCTGGTTATAATATCCACACATACACACTCTTCTTCCCAATGCAACAAACATAAGCAACCCTAGCAGTATAGCAGCGTAAACTAAAAGACAACCGATTATAAGAACACAGAGCTTGTTTAGTTGATGTGCTATGATGGCTCGCCATTTAAGCTGATCTTTTATATGCATTTCTAAAGTGACCTCTAAAATGAGAACTTGCACAGCTTAAAGTGGCCCTGTTACAGTATGTATTTTTGTTTCTCATTTTGAATAGTCTTGTGGATCTCTACTGTGCGTACATGCAAAAATATAAAATAAAATACATGAGAAATTTCCCTCAAATTTTTTAAATTAAATAAATCATAAAAAACTTTATTTACAGTGGAAATGTTCCGTCAGTTATTAAGTTATATGTCACATTTCATATCAGACATTTCTGAACCATGGACAATTTTAAAGCTGGTGACTCAACTACTGTTTTTTTTTTAAACTTCACGCACAGTCAGGATGTACCAGAAAATTAGATTTTCCATAAATTTGACCTGTCTTACACCTTTTTTTATCATCTATCCAGACAATTAAAAGTGGACAATGTTTCAATAAAGCCACCAAGAACTCAGACAGATCATCTGACTGCACGTCACACTGTTTATTCCCTCAAACATTCATTCTTTCATCTTATATACTGTACCGCTTTTCCTGTACAGGGTCGCGGGGGCCCGGAGCCTATCCCAGGAGACATTGGGCATGAGGCAGGGTACACACTGGACAGGGTGACAATCCATCTCAGGACACACATAAACTATGGGCAATTTAGGAACGCCAGTTAACCTAAGCTGATGGTTAGTAACCGTAGTACCTGGAGGAAAGAAGCTCCACACACAGACCTGAGGCGGGAATCGAATCCTCAACCCTGGAGGGGTGATGATGCCACAGTACTAAGCTCTATGCCACTGTGCAGCCGGGACACTAAACAAAAAAAAAAAAACTATAAAATGACAGGAAAGTCACAGACTACTGGGCTTAACGTCCATACCCTAGAATAATAATAATAAAAACATATATAGACCTAAATCTTATGTACCATTTACACAAGAGCTACAAAGGGTAGGTTAGCATTCAGCCAACTAAAGCCTACCTGAATTTTGATGCCTTCTCGTAACCATGGTAACCAAAGCAGCTGTCACAGATATCACATCCGCATGGGCAAAGGAGCATGGAGGCAGTGGCGGGGCATGAATCGGTGGTAACGGAGCGTCATTCAGCAGTAGATCATTTACATAGGCACTGAACTGGTGCCTTTCAGACAGGGAGTTAAAACACACACAAAAAATCCCTTATGTAAGGTTTAATTCTGACGGAGTATTAAAAGACACACTTTGGGGACCTCTGTGACCTAAAGTTAAATTGATGAAAAAATAGGAAAATATGGAATCTGGAAAACCCATTAAATCCAACCAAGAGGTGCTGTGGCCTGCTGTGACAAAAGTCTTGTTTGTATAGTTGGTTAAAATGAAATATTGCCTATTTGTGCTGAAAAATATGTCACCAACAATCCTGAGCCCTATACATGTTAATTAAAAATATGCATTTTTAAGGGCTACTATTGTAACACAAAGGCCACATTCAGGTTCCCTTCATCATTCATTAACATAGGAAAGATAATATTGTGTTTCTCATTTAAAGACAAATGAAATGAGTGACTTGACCTTTATAGATCAGGAAATGACTGTAAAAAAAGAATGCAGGCCTGATAATGATTATTGCATAAATACCCACGAAGAGTTTCACCTATCCCATCCGCTCTTTGCAGAGGATGTTGGAAATGCACTCATTAATACATTATTGTGAACGCAGCCAAAGTTAACTTGGTTGGGAAGTTCACTAATCCTCAGTCTCATCAGACTTGGAATAGGCTCTGGCAGGTCTAAATGTCTGGTAGTTAAAAGAGTTTACAGTAATTACATGTGCCATATGCTGTCACTGTACTCTCATTTCCATAACAGCTGCACTGGGAGCTAAATGTCCATGGGAGTGAAACAAACTCAGAAAAGCGCCAGTACAGGAACAGTTCGGTATATATAGTCTCCTTTCGATGTACTGAAACAACATTGTTTTTTTCTTTACATTTGCTTCTACAGTTTAATTTCCTGATATTTACATCAAAACATGATAATCAACATAGAACTTGGCACCTTTTTAAAAACATATAGGCCATACCAAAAGATGCCAGCCAGATTGGAATTTGCAAAGAAATACAGAGATGAGCCACAACGGTTCTTCTTATGATCTAAAATATATAAATTCATCATTCAAGCAAAGTGGAGATACTGTCGTCATCAAAAAAAAAGAAAGAATACATTCTTTATTTAATGTTACTTGCAGTACATTGCATAAATAAAATATACAACAAATATATTTAAATTTATCAGCTTCCAAGCTCCATATTATCCCAAACTTTCAGTTTCATTGAGGTTTAACCCATTCAAGTAAAAAAAAAAGTGCTTATATGGAAGCCTTGCCAGTGTGTGTTAACGGGGAGGCTTCAGAAATCAAACTGTGCATTTGGGTTTTTGGATATGTCAGGTAGAACAAAAGTTATTATTACTTTGACAATGTACATTTTATCACTACCAGAATATGAGAATGACATTGCAAATACAGTATGCAGAACCCTTAAAAACGAGCATATTATTTATTTATTTTATAAATAGAAAGAATCCAAAAAAAACCCCCATAAAAACATGTGATCATGTGTAATCATGTGATCATGTGTAACAGGGCTATTTGTTTGCTTATGTGACCCATTTGTTTTAATTTTTAACTCAATCATGTTTGTATAGTTGGTTAAAATTAAATATTGCCGATTTTGTGCTGCAAAATATGATATGTCGCCAGAGGTGTCAAATAACGAAGTACAAATACTTTGTTACCTTACTTAATTAGAAATTTTGAGTATCTACTTTACTGGAGTAATTATTTTTCAGCCGACTTTTTACTTCTACTCCTTACATTTTCACGCAATTACGGTATCTGTACTTTCTACTCCTTACATTTTAAAAATAGCCTCGTTACTCCTATTTACTGTATTTCAGCTTGTCATTCCAAAAACAAACAAACAAACAAAAAAACAAACAAACAAAAAAACATCCGGATAAATCGCGCCATCCGGATGGAGCGAATTTGATTGTGGTTGTATGAGAAGTATAAACATACCATTCCGACACCCTATTGGTTGGTACGCGATCCATCGCACCACGGTTGTTGTGATAAGTAGACGAAGATATCCATGATAGAGACTTAAGATTCGAGCGAAATATCACAACCAAGCACCAGCGAGGAAGGTAGCACCAGTAGGGTAACAGGAAATATATATATATATATATATATATATATATATATATATATATATATATATATATATATATATATAAAAATTGTAATCACTTGGATGAATCCTTCATTCTGACAGCACTAATGTTTATTGTAGACAACCATACAAGGGTAATTGTTACTAAGCCTGCCCTCGGTACACTAATTTTCTTGTACAGTATGTTGCCCTCACAGATTCCTGCAGCTAAGCTTGGATGTACATTTACATTCCAATAAAGGTTACTGATGACATGCCTCTGAAGTTTGACTTTTTGCACCATTAAAATACTTATAGACAACTAGTTATCATATATTCTTCTCCATAAAACATGTTAATGCTCAGTAGTACACATGTATGGTTCTTTAATGTATTTGCATTGTACTAAAATGCATTCTTTTTCAATTGCCATATACAGTATCCCAAATCACTATGGTCGTTAATAAATACAACAAAAGAACAACAACAGATTTTTCTTTTTTTTTATGAGGTGTTAGTGCAGTATATAGGCCCGTGGCACAGCCTAAGCTTTTATCCTTAATGCTCCCCCCCCCCTCACATTACTTTTACTTTTATACTTTTACTTTTATACTTTAAGTAGTTTTGAAACCAGTACTTTTACACTTTTACTTGAGTAAAAAGCTTGAGTTGATACTTCAACTTCTAAAGAAGTCTTTTTAAACCCTAGTATCTATACTGTACTCAAGTAATGAATGTGAATACTTTTGACACCACTGTATGTCGCCCACAATCCTGAGCCCTATATATGTTTATTTAAAAATGCATTTTTAAGGGCTTCTATTGTAACACAAAGGCCACATTCCCTTCATCATTCATTAACATAGGAATACATAGATAATATTGTGTTTCTCATTCAAAGACAAATGAAATGAGTGGTTTGACCTTTATAGATCAGAAAAAAGAATGCAGGCCTGATAATGAATATTGAATAAATACCCATGAAGAGTTTCACCTATCCCATCCGCACTTGCAAAAGCAGCCAGTTAAAGAAGGTAATTAAAAGATTTTCCAGCATATTGTGCTGCCAACCTTGTAGTACCAGGGCCTTGTGGGATTTGTGATGGGATATAACAATGACACCTGATAGCAAGGTGTTGACCCTGGTGTTAGCAACAGTAGAAGATAAAGCAGAAATAACTGAAGTAGAGTACCCAGCTGTAGGTCAATGGTCAAGACTCAGGATAACAGCTAATCTTCACTGTTAGCTTGGATGTATGACTTCTGCGGCACAGAAGCGCACAAGGCGTGGCACAGCATGAAGCAATCTAATGGTGTTGTTCATGTCTGTCATGGAAAAGCTACTGGCAGTGATCTACTTGAGTTCTTATAAAATAAAATAAATAAAACTGAGTTTTAGACTTAAAAAAATTAATTCCATCTTATATTAAACATCCATCCTGTCTTATTGCAGTTAATGGAGCTACGATTAGATTATTAGAGTTCTGTTCAGTACCTCACCACGCTACGGTGATGTTCACTGACAGGTTGACACATTGTGGATTGTGGCTCTTGTTTTTCTATTTTTCTTTATTTATTTTTGGTATAGTCGAATTGTCAGTGATGCAATCGATAGAAACAAACTTTCCAGAAGAAAACCAATCACAGTAGAGACCTTTTATTATGTTTATACAATTCGATTATTCTGACACAGACAAATGGACAGCTTGTTGTGGGGAGACTACTAGACCAAAGAAAAACACATGGTCTACTGGACTACGAAACACAAAGGTAAATGTTCCTACTGTGCATATCTGTTCATGAAACATGTCAGTAGCCTGTCAGACCAGCACTGGGGAAGTGATGGGATTGCTCGAAAACCTGTTAACATCTAAAATGTTTATGTGATTTACAGTGGTGTATATATATACAGTGGTGTGAAAAACTATTTGCCCCCCTCCTGATTTCTTATTCTTTTGCATGTTTGTCACACAAAATGTTTCTGATCATCAAACACATTTAAATATTAGTCAAAGATAACACAAGTAAACACAAAATGCAGTTTTTAAATGAGGGGTTTTATTATTTAGGGAGAAAATAAATCCAAACCTACATGGCCCTGTGTGAAAAAGTAATTGCCCCCTGAACCTAATAACTGGTTGGGCCACCCTTAGCAGCAATAACTGCAATCAAGCGTTTGCGATAACTTGCAACGAGTCTTTTACAGCGCTCTGGAGGAATTTTGGCCCACTCCTCTTTGCAGAATTGCTGTAATTCAGCTTTATTTGTGGGTTTTCTAGCATGAACCACCTTTTTAAGGTCATGCCACAAAATCTCAATTGTGGATTCAGGTCAGGACTTTGACTAGGCCACTCCAAAGTCTTCATTTTGTTTTTCTTCAGCCATTCAGAGGTGGATTTGCTGGTGTGTTTTGGGTCATTGTCCTGCTGCAGCACCTACTGTAAGATCGCTTCAGCTTGAGTTGACGAACAGATGGCCGGACATTCTCCTTCAGGATTTTTTGGCAGACCATCACACTACCACCAATATATTTTACTGTTGGTATGATGTTCTTTTTCTGAAATGCTGTGTTACTTTTACGCCAGATGTAACGGGACACGCACCTTCCAAAAAGTTCAACTTTTGTCTCGTCAGTCCACAAGGTATTTTCCCAAAAGTCTTGGCAATCATTGAGATGTTTTTTAGCAAAATTGAGACGAGCCTTAATGTTCTTTTTGCTTAAAAGTGGTTTGTGCCTTGGAAATCTGCCATGCAGGCCGTTTTTGCCCAGTCTCTTTCTTATGTTGGAGTCGTGAACACTGACCTTAAATGAGGCAAGTGAGGCCTGCAGTTCTTTAGATGTTGTCCTGGGGTCTTTTGTGGCCTCTCGGATGAGTTGTCTCTGAGCTCTTGGGGTAATTTTGGTCGGCCGGCCACTCCTGGGAAGATTCACCACTGTTCCATGTTTTTTCCATTTGTGGATAATGGCTCTCACTGTGGTTCGCTGGAGTCCCAAAGCTTTAGAAATGGCTTTATAACCTTTACCAGACTGATAGATCTCAATTACTTTTGTTCTCATTTGTTCCTGAATTTCTTTGGATCTTGGAATGATGTCTAGCTTTTGAGGTGCTTTTGGTCTACTTCTCTGTGTCAGGTAGCTCCTATTTAAGTGATTTCTTGATTGAAACAGGTGTGGCAGTAATCAGGCCTGGGGGTGACTACAGAAATTGAACTCAGGTGTGATAAACCACAGTTAAGTTATTTTTTAAAAAGGGGGGCAATCACTTTTTCACACAGGGCCATGTAGATTTTGAGTTTTTTTTCTCCCTTAATAACGTAAACCTTCATTTAAAAACTGCATTTTGTGTTCAATTATGTTATCTTTGACTAATAGTTAACGGTTTTTGATGAGCAGAAACATTTAAGTGTGACAAACATGCAAAAGAATAAGAAATCAGGAAGGGGGCAAATAGTTTTTCACACCACTGTATATTGGAAAGCTATGCAGGTGTCTGGTTTATTTATTCTCTCAAAAGTCTCTCTTTCCTTGCGTTGAGACAAATTCTACTCAAAATGGCTTTATTTTATTCCATTTCTGTCCCCCTCTGTGTTAAATGCTGTAGTTAAATTGCACTTGAGTCGAATCCTTCTACAGCAGTAGGTAAATGTCATTTACAATGATTCAAAAGTCTTAAAAGGACACTATTATAAAAAAAAAAAAAAAAAAAAATATATATATATATATATATATATATATATATATATATATATATATATATAATTTGACAACAATGTCAAATTATGTAACCGAAGAGAAATAGCATACTTTTTGGACAGAAAAACGATGTCTGAGAAAAAAACAACAAAAAACAAGATTGTGTTTAAAACAAATGTAATTTAGTGAATAGCATTTTATTTACTATACTACTGTACTTTTTAATGATTTTGTAACTAATAAATTAACATAAATGAGCATTTTATTTGTTACAGACACCTGAAGTTGGGTGTCTGTGGTTTTATCCCCAGGAATTATATCCTATTAAATCTAATCCAGTGCGTCAAAATTTTCTCGCCTCTTCTACAGACCTACATTTCTGAATCAATTTACAACTTCTATAAAGATATTTAAATGTATCCTTATTATTCATGAACCTTATGCTTTATAAATTTTTTTAATCAATTTTAATCAATAGCTTTACTGAACATAAATGAATTGTTTTAGTAATTAAAGTAAGGGTGTGCTTGTTTGAAATGAGTCAACAGCAATAAAATCCATAAATGTTATCATGGTTTGTCATCCTGATCGTGACCCTTTATGTTTACGGCACCAAACATATTTTTGCTTTCCTAAAATGTTTCCAGCAATTACATTCATGTTAAATACTAGAACATTATGTACAATTTGTTTAAATTTATAAGCAGATATTTATGATGTCAGAAACAAATTATTTAAAAAATTGCTTTAACATAAAGCAAGTTATAGCTAAGTTTATAATTGTATAATTGTACATTCGCCCTTAAATGGATATATAGCACCTAACTGAAATCACTTCCAAATAACATCCAAAATAGCACTAATTGACAAAATACAGTGTCCAGGGTATTTAATTGTGTTTTCTTTTAATTTCTGTTTGTGTTTAAATAACCTCAGAAACACATAATTTCTTCTAGCTTATTTCCTTGTAATGCAAAAGCAATTAACTTAGCTCACTTTGTGCAAAGACCCAACACACATAACTCTGACTAATGTATACTGTAGATATAATCTTGAAATGATTCCCTTTTAAAATCTCCATTCTTTTTCTTTGTCCTGCCTTCCTTGGTCTTGAAACGCCAGACTCTAGTTGCCACAGGTTTATTAATGTCTATAAAAAGCCTCCATCTCATAAAATATAGAAACACTTCGAGATTATTTCCGATTATAATATGGCTAATTACTCATCACAGAGTCCAGGCACTTTTCCATCAATGAGCACAGTTTTAGCCAAATGGGCATCTAAGTGGGGCAAGTGAGCATTCCATCGGTCTAATTATGAACTTGTGATTTAATTTCAGAAAAGAGAAACTGAGAGAGTGAAAAGCAAGTGCAATAATTGACAGCACAACTGCAAAGTTGTTGTTAATTAACATTTGTGGGAGTAAAACGTTAATAATTTAGTAAACAATTCGCAACATTATTAAGTGTATAGGTAGGTACAAAAGGAGAGAATGCACATAAAACGAGACACCAGTTCATTGAGGGACACTATGCACACACACATTCATACATTTATTCATCCCCAGGGGCAATTTATTATAGCCAGGCCACATACCTGCATTTTTTTTGACAGAGAGAGGAACCCGAAGAACCTGGAGGAAAAGCAAGTGAACACAGGAGAGTATGCAAGGCAATACTCAAAGTATAAATTCTGCCTCTGATAGTTCCTCAACCTTACTTACATCACTACAGGACTGTTTATCATGTATGTAATATAGATCTGATTGTACCAGCACATAATAAATGCTAATAAAATTAACAAATAAACAACAATAATCTGTCCATTACAAAAAGGCACCAGAACCACCTGTGAGCCCAAGGCAGCCAGCCTGGCCTCCAAACTCCCCAGATCCCAATCTGAACATGCACCCATATAATGTCCCAGACAAATGAGTCTGATCTGTGGAGGACCCACCCCGCAACCCACAGAACCCAAAAGAAAGACTGCCAACGATTTTCTGCTAATTGCAGTATGCAAGTAAAATGTTTTCTTTTACACAATTGCAATATTTAAAATTTCTTTAATTGCTTTTATGATTAGGGATTATACATGTTGTCCTATTCTATCCCTGTGGGCATTGTTAATTACATTATTCTCAAGTTGTTTTGAAGCTGGATTTCTATTGTTTTTGTTTTGCTTTCTGATATCCTTGATAAAGAGGTACTGTACAGTATGTATTTAAAAAAACTATTTTGAATTTTTTACAATGATCAGTGGCTATTCAGTTTTACAACAGTGGTGTCTGGAAATTAAGGAGAGCCCAAACTGTACCATTCACAAATACTTTTTGGAAGCCTACTGTATATAAACATGATTCATTGCTTCCATGTTTTTCATTTTTGTATTTTGCAGATTATTTCTCAAACAACTGTAAGCTGTTAAGATAACGCTACAGTATGTGTAGGAATGTATGCATTTCCTTGAAGACAAGACATTACATATTACATGAAAAGCTGGAACATGAAAAGGCAATTTATACTTTCTTTAGTGAGTCTATACTGTATGTAAAACTAAAGTCGTCACCAATGGCTTGAAATTGCATTTTAAAACTGATTAGAGAGGCTAGATGCACTAGCAACATGATTGTTTAGGAAATTAAATTAACTTTCTCAATTTCTTCACTAAATAAAGGTTCTTGGTTCCACTAAGCTATTTCTTGTGTTTCTCAGCTCCTCCTCTGATTGTACTGTTTTGTACCCCAATAAGTCCAAAGTATTATTACATACATTTTGCACTGTCTTTACAATGTCAAAGCCCAGCTGCAGTCTCCAGCTCTCTGTTGTGGTTTTGGAGTCTCTGCTGGTGGAGTATGTTGACTTAGCAGAGGACGTGGCATTGGTATTTTGAGATATCCATGTAAGAACTTTATTGTCTATATCCAAATCTAGGAATTTATAGATCTCTTTGGCCTTGGCTTCAGGATTAAGTGCTAGGTCCTCATAGCGCACTAGTAGATACCGTTTGTCCAGCCAGGCTGGCTTTTTCAGACCAATATCCACTGAATACTCCATGTCTTGACATGTTTTTGTGATCTGTCCCAAGTCCACATAATGTGGTTGCCTGTCTGTGTCATTCCAGATCTTCCAGGCGGTGAACTGATCGGGGAACGCAGTTATGCGTGATGCCAAGATGGCTCTGGGGTCTCTCACCAGGTGAATAATCCTGAGGTCTAATCGTGGGTCTTCTGTTAGGAGGCGAAGGTCACTGACCCGAGGGATCCGTACCGTCTTGATGGACACGTGGCTTCTCGACTGGCAAGCCATTGAGGCTAAAGTAAGATTTAAAAGGTGACACTTTTTGCTACACCAGTCTATATTTGGCTGCATTTCTATAATCTCCGTATTATTCACTTGGCAGACGGGTGGGGAGCATAGAGCATGGCTGGAGGCCTGACGGAAGAAAGAAGCTGTCAGATGATCTCGTGGCTCTGGCTGGATGTAGTTCTCTAGGAAATTAAGGTCACAGGTATATAGGTTGTATAGGAGGTCCCTGTAGACTCCCTGCACTGCTCTGTCCAGGGGATTCCAAAGACACTTGGTGTAATTGCAGAAGGTCTGTTGTGCATGGTAAAGAGGCTCATACATATAAAAGATGTCTGGGTGCTGGTTAAACAGCTGGCCAGCAAAAGAAGAGCCGCTGCGGGTTTGTGAAAAAAGATGGATATGTTTTCGAGTGGAGACAGTGATATGATTTGTGGGGATGTAGTTGTTGTCTGAAGATTTCCAGCTGTTATCTGGGAATAAAAAGAGCAGAAAGTTAGACAGCTAACTAAACAGTTCACATTCACAGCTTGAAAGCGTCAAGTATTCTAATAAGCGTCAAGTATTCTAATAAGTCCATATGTATATATATATCCATATATATATATATATATATATATATATATATATATATATATATAAAATGTCAGAGACACAAAGTTTTAATACAACTGTTGAGTCTCTATGGCAGAGATGTCCAAACTAGGGCCCGTGGGTGTTTTTATTCACTGAAGTCAAATCAAAGGCAGTATGTCTAGTTTGCCCACGAAAACAGAAGGCTAACGAGCTGCTTGCTAAACTTCGATTCGAAGATGCGCTGCTATGTCCTTTAACAGCACAAGAAAGCGCCACACGGGCCAGTTATTAGATTTCCACTCTAATTGCTAAAAGTGGAAGAGCCTTCGCTACTGGAGAGTTCGTCAAGGAATGTCTAGCAGAAGCAGTTTGTCCTTCTCAGGTACGAATGTTCTCACAAATTAGCCTGTCAACAAATACTGTCACCCCACGCATAGAGGACATGGCTCAAGACATCGGCGAGCAAATCAAGACAAAGGCAAGTGCGTTCTCTGCCTATTCAATAGCCTGCGACGAGAGCACCAACATATCTGATTCATTAAAATGCAAAACTTTACAAATAAAATTGCAGTAGTTAATCTGATTAAAGTTGTTTTATATTTATTTTAAATATTATGAAATAAATATGGGGAAACCATAGCAACTTTAATGTAAAGCAATTTGATATATGATGCAAAATTTACTTTTGGCCCATGGCACCTCAGTCAAGTTTGATTTTTGGCCCTTCATAGGAAAAGGTTTGGGCACCCCTGCTCTATGGTGTGTGGAAGCACCATGAGATTAGGCCATATCATTTATTAAATAAATGTAAGTGAATTACATCTTGTACCTTTGCTTCCTTACCGATTCAGGTCCCCTGGATTTGACCTAAGCTCAGGGAAGTGATATCTCAACTTTTAAGGTCATTGGCTATTACTTAGAAGATTGTAAATTCACAACCCAGTGCTGCCAAACTGCCACTAGGCCCTTGAGCAAGACCATGTTGACACTTCAGGTGTATCCTGGTTAGTCACCAAATAAGGTAAATTTTTTCAGTTTGCTTGTGTGGACTTTACCTAGCCTCTCAAAAATGTGTAATGAATGTATGTGTGTGTGCGCGCGCATGGTGTTCTGTTATGATGCTCTGTGATGTATTGCTGCCCTGTGCCCTTTGTTCCTGGCATAGACTCTGTATCTAGTATGACCCTGGTCAGGACAAAGCGTTTACTGAAGATGGATAAATGAATTTATGGATGAATAGGCCACTGACTATATTTCCCATCCATTGATAAAACAAATAGCTTCACTATGTATGCTCTGTATGCATGTATGATCTGTCAATGACACAAGTTTGACGCATCTCCAGCATCAATATTGCACAAATCTGTTCACTTTATCAACTACATGTTAAATATATACAGAACTGAAGGCACTCACTTTTCTCAGGACATTTCTGGCATTGTCTAGGAAAGAAATCTTGAATGGCGGGGATGGCTGTGTAATGCACTGCCAGACAAAGGCATATCAGCAACAGCACTAATTTCCATGAGCACTTCATGACTTTCTGCTTCCCTTTTATTCTTCAGTCTGCTAGAGAGGATGCACATACACAAAGGACACTGTTACTACAATGCTTACTTTGTTTTCCCTTTACACACATAAACAATTGTAAAATATTTGATTAATCCACACATCTGCACTACATTAAATATATTTTTCGTACATTTGCCCTGGCTTCTGCTCTTTTGGTCATTTTAAATAGGAGACAAAATCTGATTTAACGCTGACATTAAAAGCAGTAATAAAAGATCTGAAAAGAGATAAGAGGAATGAGCTAGAGACTTTTATTTCTATCAGTGAGGCACATCAAAAAGTTTGGTTTCTGTCTTTTGACAAAAAAGCCTGAGTCACAGCAGCCATCATCAAGCAACAGTCCTGATAGTGGATTGGCACCCTGTCCAGGGTGTACCCCGCCTAGTGCCTGAAGTCTCCTGGGATAGGCTCCAGGTCCCCCGCGACCCTGAACACAGGATTAAGCGGTATAGAAAATGAATGAATGAATGAATGAATATTGATATAATAGGAAAATGAAATAGATTAGGAAAATTACTCTAATTCCAGAGCCATTCAAAATTTATTTCTTTATGAGTTGTAAGAAATATGACCAAAGCACTTTGGTATAAGGTACAAATATCAACCATTTACTGAGTTATTTATATTTTTGCTGTTATTAAGTTTGAAGCCTATTATATTTGAATCCTATATTTAATATTTAAATTCATTATAGTAGTTTGCTCTATACATTTTTATTCCACTCCAACTAAAGATATTCCAGCAAACATTTGAGTTTGTATAAGCTTTACACCTTATAAAATAAATACACACGGGACTTGATCAGAAAATCCTGACTAAAATTAACAAGTTGTTAACCTGCATCATGATAATTATTGTAGTGATAGCAGTCAAAAATGTATATTCTTGATGTATCTCCCGGTTTTTAATCTGTTTTTTTTTTCTTAGTTTTTGATTTTTTCTTTGTCTATGCTATCCCCTTTATTATACACTTTTATGACTAAATACAAAAAAAAACTTTCAGGACAAGAGACATAGTTGTTGAATTGCTATTGCAGATACAAGTAGTCTGCAGACGTTATATGTTATATGAATGTACAATCAAAACAAAATAAACTGAATATTTGATCCTGCAAACTGAATACAAGGACAAACACCCCATCTACGTAATTTTTTAAATTTTTTAAAATACCTTTATACTATATATAGTATATTTCTGTGTGTGTGTGTATACTGTACTGTATATACTGTATATTTGTTCTTAGTCTTTTAGCTGCTCCCATCTGTGCTGTCCTGACACCACCCTCCCATTTCATCCGACACTATATCCCATGACTGGGGTTTGGACATTAGATGGGAATCAAACCCTGGAAAACATATATGTATATTGGTGGCTCAGTGGTAGGGTTTTTTTTTTTTTTTTTTTTTTTTTTACACAGGGATTGGATGGTCTGGGCCCCTTGACGGGAGCAGCTAAAAGACTAACAACAAATATATTACTTGTGAGTTCTATTATTTTTTCTTTTAAAACTTCTTGTAGCTTGCATTGCATTCATAACTTTTGGTAATTTCTCACATCACCCTGTGTCTACTGAATATACTGTATATAAGATATACAAATGTACAAACCTGTCTGTGTTGACTATTGCAATTGGATATCTATCTATCTATCTATCTATCTATCTATCTATCTATCTATCTATCTATCTGTATCTATCTATCTATCTATCTGTTGTATCATTAAAACCCCAGGGTCAGTCTACGCGTATATTTAAACATTCTACAGAAGATGGAAAAAACTGTTCCAAAAAAGTGTTTCCAACTTTATTAAACAGTACAGAAGGTGACTCTCAGTTCCTTCTAAGTTGTAGGAGGTGTGGAAGATTTGGAACCAGCGTTTTGGAAAAAAACACACTGTTACCAAAGGGAGGACAACAGTATCATAATGACAGTATCTTCCTATTCTTAAAGTTTAAGAGTACATAAACTTTAAGAAAAGGAGACCCAAACTGTGACCCTCCTGTGAGGAAGGAGAGAGGAAGTGGGAAGAAATCTCTTCAGATGGTTAGGAACAACCCAAGAACCAACAAGGTACAAGCCTGGCATGAACTTAAAGCTGCTGGAACACCAGGCTTACTGTCTACAGTCGAGACAAGAGACTGACATTGCCATGGACCGAGAGGCTTCTGCTCCTAAATCATCATCTCGACTAAAGGTCGCAGGCGACCACTTGAACCTGAGGGCAAAGTTTTGACCAGAGATATGTCTGGAGAAGTAAATGTAAAAATTGAAGAACAAGCGTTAATTTATTTCGGGTTTTCTGGATGCTGATTTTTTTTCCCGCGCATTGGATCAGATGTGGAGGAAACGCACCGGTACCGCGGACAGCGCTCGAGCCAGGCACCGTTACTGTATATACCGTAGAGTAGAGCACCGCGCTCCGCTCGCACTGCTTTTTATTTCTCGTTCACATTAAAATCATTTCAACATTTACCACATGAAATATACCAGAATAAAATATAAATATTTTGTTAACATAAGACACATAATCCGCTCTCTTCTCTTCATTCGACTCAGGTATATGGCGAAGAAAGGACGAAGAAAGCGTTTCTTACCGTGAGCACGAGCGACCCAGAATTCCCGTTTTCAGTATTTCCAGTCAAATAAAGTTGCTGAAGTAGTCTGATTGAAATGTTTCTCCAAATATCTTCTCTATCCGGTGGTGTATTGTGTATAAATGATCAAGGAACAAGGCTGTGTTTCTGTTCAGGTCGATGGGGTGGGGATGGGTATCACAGACATTCAGAAAGGACACTTCCTCTTCAGTGGTTTAAATCCTGCACCAGATCTGACATAATAATAATAATTAGTTTTAAATTACACAAAAATCTGTTGTCTATTTTGTTGCTTTTAAATGTGCAAGTAAATTGAGACTGATTGTGAAATTTATTTTCTCTAATCCTTTTATTATATATTGCATCAAAAAACATACTGCATCATGTTGTAGCAGAATGTAGACATGATTTAGACACTTATTTTGATCACTTTCAGGTCACATGGCAGGACTTTATTTAAAGAGTCTGAATAAGCTTCTTTATTGTCATCTTACAAGCAGCCAAAGTTTGAAAATAGACCACATATCCTCTACTGGATAGAGCACCAGTCCAGTCTCTCTGTGTACTTGTTCTTTATTAGCTTGTTTATTTTATTTTTTTCATTTTGTTCTTGTATTTCAGTCCCCATTTGTAACATATCTTCTTCATAGCTTTTGTCTGGAATTGTTTTTCACGAGCCAACCAGCGTCCAAGTGTCTATAATGAAATGTCTCCTGCATGATGATTGAACCTAGCCAGTTAAAAAACAGTAAAAAAGGATTATTTTTATATTGTCCCTTTTGGGGCTTTATTTGTGTGCACAAGTTATAACCATGTGGCAACAAGGTATTGTCTTATACATACATTATAATCTTGAGCTATCCTGTGCATACACAACTCATTATCTAGCCACCAAGCAAAATATAGTTGCAAGCAATGATGAGTGGGACCAATCACCTGCGCCATCGCCACCCAGGCACACCACACAACCTGTGTGCTTTTTGAGCATGTTAAGAACTCCAAAAAGACCTGGATGCTGCTGCTGCAAAAAAAAATCATCACACTATGATGTCACTCAACATGATGTCACGCAATATAATTTTACTCAGGGTCGTTATTAAAGGGCTTGGCAGCTTAGGCATTGTAATAGCAGCAGATTCCAACCTGTCTGCCAATTTTCTTGACCTTTTGAGCATGTTACAGTTTTTTATGATTGCTTACACACTAAGATTGAAAATAACACACAGTTACTAAAACCTTACACTCAAGGAGCACTACACACATTGTTTTGCAAAACACTAAACACACTTCTCTACATTAGACACAGAAATCGAACATAATGTCACTTCTTTGCCTACTTTCAAGACACTACTTTCTAACATACCACCCCTATAAATCAATTAATCAAACATGGCTGTCACAGTAAGAGAGAGAGTTAGGATGAGAGGGGCAGTCCATGGAGGAAAGGGGGCGGTGGTAGAGAGAGGAAGAGGAAGACCTGGAGGAAGTGGACAAAGAAGGCGGGGACCAAATTTATCAGATGCCATTCGAGCAACCTTGGTTGACCATGTTGTAAACCATGGGTTGACATTGAAAGAAGCTGGCCAGAGAGTTCAACTCAACCTCAGCAAATATACTGTTGCTTCAGTAAATCAGACATTTTGACAAGAGCACAGGTATATGTAAAAAAAAAAAAAAAAAAAAACTTCCTTTGTGCTGTCTCTATACAGTACAATATAGCCTACTACATGACCGCCGTCAGTACAATTTGATACCATTCACTGTGTTCCATGTTTGAGACAATGTCTTGTGTGCTGTTGACATTTACTGTAACATATATTTTGATTGATCTACATAGGATTGAGGGTTGAGAACATAGAGGAGGAAAGCTGGGAGAGCTATTATGAACATGGTTTTGGCATGATGCAATACAATATGTCTTAGAGAAATTCAGACAAATATTCTGAATGATCACACAGTTTCCAATAATGTCTAGCATGTCTCTCTAACAAGACTGGTGCAAATCCTTAAAATGCATCATATCCAGATGAAACAACTGTACCGAGAGCCATTTGAAAGATATTCTGAAAGAGAAAAAGACCTACGGCATGAATATGTGGAGGTAAGTAATGTCCACTTCAGTATTGTCAACTGCACACAAAACCTTTCAACATGTTCTCTATTTTTTTTCCTTTTATTTTTTTCAAATAGTTCTACTATTTGATGGTGATCCAATCTCACATGAATTTAGATGGATTCAACTTGACTAAAGTAAGAAAAAGAGGGAGAAACATCATTGGCCATAGAGCTATTTTGAATGTCCCGAGCCAACATCACAATGTGCGCTTACAATCACACAGAATGGGATCCTATACCGCCATGCTAAGTTAAATCTTTACAAGGTCCACATTATCACATTTTTAGACAAACTTCACAACATTGTCACAGCAGAAGAACAGATAGATGCTAAGCAGATGAGATACATTGTTTATGTTTAACTTACTTATTGGCCTACACTACTTGTTTGTAAGTTTTTGACATTCAGATTAAACCCATGTAATTCAAATGACCAACCAAAAGTAAATAACTATAAGAATTCTAACTAAAATAACAAATATAGTTGCAGGCAACGAAGATCGGGCCCAAGCATCTGTGCCATTGTCACACAACCTGTGTTCCTTTTGAGCGCGCTAAGACTACTTTTGAGCATGCTACTGTAAGACCCGGACACGTCACATAATGTGGCATAAGTTTAAGGCATCACCTGGACGCGTGTTTCTGGTTCTGCCAGGGCAGCCGGCTGTGCGCAATATACAACCTGTATGCCTTTTAAGCACGCTAAGACTTCTAAATAGCTTCGATGGATGATGTCACTCAATGTGGGCCGGGTTTGGGGGAGAATGTAATTTGTGCTGATGCTTGGGCCGGTCATCGCTTGTAGGATGTGAAGTGTGTGCGTTTGTGTGTGCGTTTGTGTAGGATGTGTAGTGTGTGTGTGTACAGTAGGATGTGTAGTGTGTGTAGTGTGTGTGTGTGTGTGTGTGTGTGTGTGTTTTTAGGATGTGTAGTGTGTGTGTAATACAGTATGCGTGTGTAGTATGTGTGCAGGTTTTTATTATAACTATTTCAATAAACTAATAGACAATCTACAGTAAGACTAATTCTAGTAATATTATTATGAAATCCTGCTCAGGATGAATAACAAACTATGGCTTCCAGGGCTTCCAACAAACCATGTGCACAGTATGTTCATGGGATTAGTAGCATCTGGGCGAGTAGGGCTTGGTAGCATGCCGAGGAAACTCTATGACAAAGTGCAAGGGAAGGAAAGATGCCATCTGGTGTAGGATAAGGTGTGTACAAGCATAGAGAAGGTTGCATGCCAGCAGGATGGTAGGAGTGAGACAACAGAGAGAATGGACTAGATGGGAGCAGATGTCTTAATAAATCTTTCGGTCAGATTCATATGATCTTATCCAATCTCATCCAATATCTTTTGCTGCAGAAGGTTTGACACACCAACATGATGCTCTAAAAACCACCATGCCTTAAGAAAAGGCTCCTATTGCACAGTCACAGCTGTTGTCTGAAAGTCTTGAGAGAGGGTTCTTCCGAAAGGAATTTAAATAAATGAATAAAAAATATGAAGACAGTGTACATTGGTTTTAAGAAAAACAATACAAGTAAACCATCAAAATCTGTCACAAGGACTACAATGGTACTGTACATAGTAGTTGGCCTAAAGTGACACTTTTTTAACAGTTGTGTTGTGGTGTTATATATAAGGTCATAGATGTTTATGCAAGTAATCCTAGTTCATGTGTGAGGTGTCAATGTGCTCCAATGGCCATGAGCCAGACCATAATCCAGGTCCTGTACCTCTTGATCTTTTGCCACCTCCCCCCCCCACCCCCCGCCCCCCCCCCAATACCATAATCTATCATCAGTGTGTGTATGTGTAATGTAACTCTGGGTGTAGTAATAATGAATGATGGTGGGATTGATTTTCATGAAACGAGACGCATTGAACACTCAAACACAAGGGGTCGTGGCGATAGTGTAGCACCCTCACCGCCTGATGAGGGGAGATATTATTGTTAAAAACAACATACAATACACGGAACTGCTGCTTCACAACGAGAGTCTGTGTATTTCTGAGCAATACAGCTGGGCTTTTGGACTATGAGTAGACTGAACAATTATTAGCAGTTGGAGCTAATCTGCACACACATATTCATACAGTGGTGTGAAAAACTATTTGCCCCCTTCCTGATTTCTTATTCTTTTGCATGTTTGTCACACTTAAATGTTTCTGCTCATCAAAAACCGTTAACTATTAGTCAAAGATAACATAATTGAACACAAAATGCAGTTTTTAAATGAAGGTTTATGTTATTAAGGGAGAAAAAAACTCCAAATCTACATGGCCCTGTGTGAAAAAGTGATTGCCCCCCTTGTTAAAAAATAACTTAACTGTGGTTTATCACACCTGAGTTCAATTTCTGTAGTCACCCCCAGGCCTGATTACTGCCACACCTGTTTCAATCAAGAAATCACTTAAATAGGAGCTACCTGACACAGAGAAGTAGACCAAAAGCACCTCAAAAGCTAGACATCACGCCAAGATCCAAAGAAATTCAGGAACAAATGAGAACAAAAGTAATTGAGATCTATCAGTCTGGTAAAGGTTATAAAGACATTTCTAAAGCTTTGGGACTCCAGCGAACCACAGTGAGAGCCATTATCCACAAATGGCAAAAAAAATGGAACAGTGGTGAACCTTCCCAGGAGTGGCCGGCCGACCAAAATTACCCCAAGAGCGCAGAGACAACTCATCCGAGAGGCCACAAAAGACCCCAGGACAACATCTAAAGAACTGCAGGCCTCACTTGCCTCAATTAAGGTCAGTGTTCACGACTCCACCATAAGAAAGAGACTGGGCAAAAACGGCCTACATGGCAGATTTCCAAGACGCAAGCCACTTTTAAGCAAAAGGAACATTAAGGCTCGTCTCAATTTTGCTAAAAAAACATCTCAATGATTGACAAGACTTTTGGGAAAATACCTTGTGGACCGACGAGACAAAAGTTTAACTTTTTGGAAGGTGCGTGTCCCGTTACATCTGGCGTAAAAGTAACACAGCATTTCATAAAAAGAACATCATACCAACAGTAAAATATGGTGGTGGTAGTGTGATGGTCTGGGGGTGTTTTGCTGCTTCAGGACTTGGAAGGCTTGCTGTGATAGATGGAACCATGAATTCTACTGTCTACCAAAAAATCCTGAAGGAGAATGTCCGGCCATCTGTTCGTCAACTCAAGCTGAAGCGATCTTGGGTGCTGCAGCAGGACAATGACCCAAAACACACCAGCAAATCCACCTCTGAATGGCTGAAGAAAAACAAAATGAAGACTTTGGAGTGGCCGAGTCAAAGTCCTGACCTGAATCCTATTGAGATGTTGTGGCATGACCTTAAAAAAAACAAAAGTTAAAAAGGCGGTTCATGCTAGAAATCCCTCAAATAAAGCTGAATTACAACAATTCTGCAAAGATGAGTGGGCCAAAATTCCTCCAGAGCGCTGTAAAAGACTCGTTGCAAGTTATCGCAAACGCTTGATTGCAGTTATTGCTGATAAGGGTGGCCCAACCAGTTATTAGGTTCAGGGGGCAATTACTTTTTCACACAGGGCCATGTAGGTTTGGATTTTTTTTCTCCCTAAATAATAAAACCCCTCATTTAAAAACTGCATTTTGTGTTTACTTGTGTTATCTTTGACTAATAGTTAAATGTGTTTGATGATCAGAAACATTTTGTGTGACAAACATGCAAAAGAATAAGAAATCAGGAGGGGGCAAATAGTTTTTCACACCACTGTATATGTACTGTATATTTAAATATTTGCATAAGCATCAAGTCCACTGACCTAGGTGCGAACGCATTGTCGAGTGCTTGTGCACCGGCAGGCTAGACACATGTCCAAGATATAGCATGTCCTGACACATACTGTAAGGTTCTATTTGTTTTCAATACATGTAAAGGGGAGATAAAAAACTTCCTCAAGTCCTACAACTTACTTTCTGTTTTCATATTTCTGGTGTAACAGCCAGACTTATCAATTAACTCCTCAGGGGCATGCAGTATACATACACCTACAGTATACCAAGTCCCAAAATTAATAACAAAAGGGAATTGTAGAAGGTCTAGCAGGAAAAGTGATTATTAATGGCCTTCGGGGGGCAATTATATAATCAAAAATTTGGACTTGAATTATATTACATTTAATATCGTTTAGCACATGAATGTTAATCAAACCAATTATATATTGTATATCATAAGTGTCTCAATCAAATTTACATGCAAAAAAAGGGGAAGGTTAGGCCTTCCAAATTTCCAAAATGTTTTTAGGAAATTAAGCTGAGATATAAGGCTGAAAGAAAGAGGAATTTAATCTAGACGACGAGTACACTCAAGGTACAAATTAAACCCAAATTATCTGCTTAGAACTGCTGAGCTGAGCACAAAGCAGGAAAAAATGTTTACTGATGGACTAACTTCCACTTTTTAGAGTGTGCACAGTGCTGTAATTACAGCAAATAAATAACTATTTAATCACTCTTTAGAATTATAATCATAATCACAGATCAGGTGGGATTAAGGCTGATAGGGCTATCAGAATCAGTAGATATAAGTAGCACTGTTACTGTTAGAAATGAGAAAGACCTTCCTTCAGAGCTATAGAAGTAGAAGAATCCTCATCGAATGGAAGCAGTTTGAGTACCATAAAGTAGAGAAGAGAGTGAGCAGGGAGAAAAATAAGACAAACTGCCCTCTATATAGTGTATAAAAGCCACATGATATGAAAATAGGTATAATTGCATAAGCATATGATAAGGGACATAAAAAATATAATGCCACAACGTAATGATGTGATGCCACCACGTAAAAAAAAAAGGATCAAGGATCAGCAAGGTCGAATATCAGAAAATTTTATTTATCTAATAGCTTCCTTTCAGTTTATCTTACTAAATTTAATTATACCTTCATGATCTCGAGACATATTTTTATCACAATCAATGATTTTTTTCCATCATCCATCCATCCAACATTGTGTCTGTACTGTATGTCTGTCTGACACTTTTGTTAGTATATCAACATCTTAGATGAGTGGATAAATGGTTTTTACCAGAGCATCTTTGCAACCAGCAGATTAGACTGATTAGACTGAGGTTTTTAAGTCGTACAAAAGTCTGAAATGGATTTTTGATGAATTGCCAGCAACTCCATTTGAAATAACATTCAATACATAAACAGTGAAATGTATTAAAACTGCTGACTTGTACTACTGACGCAGCGTAGACTATAGTCTGTGTTAATTAGAATTGCAGTCATTCAGGCTATGTCTATCCCAAAGGTGCTATTTAATGGCAACTAGACTTGCTTAAAGATGTTTTACCTCTCAAACCAATATAAACCTTGTGGGACTTTTTAAGTCATAGACACCCTGATAACGAGCTGTGGGTTGCTGTACCGCCCAACCCCAATGTGTGTCACCAGAGTCAAAGTATGTAAAACCGCTTCTGGAGTAATAAAAGAACTACAGTGTAATTTGGTGGTAAGTCATGTCTTTGACCATCTCCACTGTTGAAAGAAGTTTATTCCAGTTTGATTCAGATAGTAATTGACATTACTCCTTCTTTAAACCACCAGGCTTATAAAAAAGAATGTGAAAAACATGGCTTTCTGTTCCTGTAAACCTCCTGGTCCAGGTCACTGTAGCCTTAGGCAAAGTTCACAATTGAAAAGACTGCCTGAAAAGATTAAATAAATTTTTTTTACGCTAATGTGACAGATATATTTTTTATTGCTGTCTGAATGCACAAATCTGAGTCAGTATCGTATGTGGACCTAGATCGTGTACATATCTGATACATAGTCACGCAACTTGAATGAGAACAGTCAGATCACAATCCATGTGTCGCTTTGCATCTGCGCATGCTTTGAGCGCTCACTGATATCAGTCAGCACAGACAGTGCAGAGACTTCATCACAGTGTTAGCAAAAGCTGCTAAAACAGCCAAATCTGGAGAAACAGCAAAAAACTGCTAAAACTGCTAAAGATAAAATCTGTCTTTTCTTCTTCTTTCTTCTGGACCTCAAAAAATACAGCTAATTATCTCATCCAGAGCAAGCTTACTTTTTGTAAAATCGCATCGATTGTTTGAAATGAATGAGTGTCGCACAAACTCATGACATGTTTTGACCCAGAGGGTGAGAGCAAAGATGTATCGATGTGCACACATGTGCTGTTTCGAAAAGTCAAAGTTGCTTGTAATCCTGAATGTGAATCGTCACGACATGCAAGAAAAAGAAAGAAAAAGGAATACAGCAATGTGGCTTGTGATGTCAAAATAGCTTTAGAGTGCTGATCTAGACAAAAGAAAATGGAACCTAATATAGTAGCCCTTATGCCTCAGGGTTTGAGGCATTGTGCATTCTCATATGCTTTCTGCTTACCACAGCTGTAAAGAGCAATTACAGTATTTGAGCTACTGTAGCTGTCCTGTTACCTCAAACCTGTCTGGGTAACTGCCTCTATCCATTGTGTAATTGTATAAATACAGTGAAACCTCAGATTGAGAGTAACGTGGTTTGCGAGTGTTCCACAAGACGAGCAAAGATTTTAAAAATACATTTTGACTTGAAAAACGAACAAGTCTTGGTTTACGAATACCGAGTATCATGTATCATGCATGCGCTTCTTGTTTTGACTGGTGAATGTACAGTATACTATATTTAACCCTGAAAACGGACTATACACTAATTAACAATTCAATAATTTATTGTGACACACAGCTAAACAGGAATTTTTTTACAGTATGTAAGTAATGTAATTCTTTCTGGTCATCAGAAATATATTAAAAAAATTTTAATTAGTTGTGCTCATCATACCACCAATAAGACGTTATTATACAATAAGCATAGCTATTAGATAAATATAGTTTGGTTGCAAGTGCAAGCTTTAATACAAAAGGCAGGGTCAAAATTCCGAAAACAGGTGACAGTTGAGTGATCAGCTGAAACACGAAAGCAAAACCAGAAAAACAGATAAAAAAAAAAACAAGATCAAAAACCAGATTATGTTCCTCAAGGAAATAAAAGTTTGACATCATTGTGGGGAAAAAAAACTCTGAAACTGAGTGTGTGAGAGTTACCTATGTGTTTGAGCTGATTGAGCCATGTAGTCACGAGACCTTGAATGTTAGAGCAACTGTGTATGATAGGAAATGTAGCCCATATCCACCACGTTGTCATATTGTAAAGGATTTTGTGGAATGACAAATGACAAATCCTATCTTCCTATTCATACAATGATGTTTTGCAGGGCTACCTCTTTTAGTTCCTGGTGTCAGTTTTCCAGACCTGTTCACTTCATAGCAGGTGAGTCAGTAGTGTTTGTGATCCACAGAAATATGTATTGGTGTTATTCAAGAACCCATTGAAAAAACACCTGCATTGAGTCTCCTGGTAAGTTTCATACAGATATAATCACTTACGGATATAATACCATCAGCTTGTCTTTGTAAGATATACAAAATTGAAACTGACAGTGACACCCAATTTATCTATAAAGTTCTTCCAAACCTTTGAAATGAACGTGAACTCCCTGATCACTCCAAATTTTCACAGGGATCCGTGAATGCCTGGTTAAAGAAAACTGACAGTATCATATACAAAAAAAGAGAATGTGGTGGAGTAAAAGTTTGCGTTTTCTTCCCATTCCTTCCTCCCACAGTCCAGAGTCATGCAGATTATGATAAATGGCTTTCCCAAATTGCCTGTAGTGTGTGAATGTGTGTGTGAATGTTGACCGGAGGTCCTACCACAGTTCTAAAAATGGGAATAGGTACAATGATCAGCATCACGGACAGAGGCTCCTTAATGGATGGTTGGATTATTTTCTTGCTGAAACCTTGCTTTGTCCCTGGATACTTTATCAGGACTCATAATGTAGGCAAGGATTTGGGACACCTGAATTTTTTCTGGGCCCCACCAAATCAAATTAGCTTTGCCATGCACACTGGTAAAATGCATGTGACTTTCATTCATCAACATTTGTACTCACATTAGTGCAAAGAAAATGAGCATTACATTGTCTAAATTGTTTGGTTTATCTTTCAGACGGTTAGACACAACTTAAGCAACCATAATAAATTAGGCCCATTGTTAGCAAGTTTAAGTATCCTTACAATGAACCTGAACTGTTTCTGACTCAACAAAACATGATAAGAAATACTTAAGATATTTACCCAACCCCTCCATGCAGGTGCACATCATTTTTCTCAAACCTCCAAAGTCGCTCTGACTGGAATCATAATGATCCTAAAAGGGGTGTTTTTTTCACAAAAAAAAATATATACAGTGGTGTGAAAAACTATTTGCCCCCTCCTGATTTCTTATTCTTTTGCATGTTTGTCAAACAAAATGTTTCTGATCATCAAACACATTTAACTATTAGTCAAAGATAACACAAGTAAACACAAAATGCAGTTTTTAAATGAGGGGTTTTATTATTTAGGGAGAAAAAAAATCCAAACCTATATGGCCCTGTGTGAAAAAGTAATTGCCCCCTGAACCTAATAACTGGTTGGGCCACCCTTAGCAGCAAGAACTGCAATCAAGCGTTTGCGATAACTTGCAACGAGTCTTTTACAGCGCTCTGGAGGAATTTTGGTCCACTCATCTTTGCAGAATTGTTGTAATTCAGCTTTATTTGAGGGTTTTCTAGCATGAACCGCCTTTTTAAGGTCATGCCACAACATCTCAATAGGATTCAGGTCAGGACTTTGACTAGGCCACTCCAAAGTCTTCATTTTGTTTTTCTTCAGCCATTCAGAGGTGGATTTGCTGGTGTGTTTTGGGTCATTGTCCTGCTGCAGCATCCAAGATCGCTTCAGCTTGAGTTGACGAACAGATGGCCGGACATTCTCCTTCAGGATTTTTTGGTAGACAGTAGAATTCATGGTTCCATCTATCACAGCAAGCCTTCCAGGTCCTGAAGCAGCAAAACAACCCCAGACCATCACACTACCACCACCATATTTTACTGCTGGTATGATGTTCTTTTTCTGAAATGCTGTGTTACTTTTACGCCAGATGTAACGGGACACGCACCTTCCAAAAAGTTCAACTTTTGTCTCGTCGGTCCACAAGGTATTTCCCCAAAAGTCTTGGCAATCACTGAGATGTTTTTTAGCAAAATTGAGACGAGCCTTAATGTTCTTTTTGCTTAAAAGTGGTTTGCACCTTGGAAATCTGCCATGCAGGCCGTTTTTGCCCAGTCTCTTTCTTATGGTGGAGTCGTGAACACTGACCTTAATTGAGGCAAGTGAGGCCTGCAGTTCTTTAGATGTTGTCCTGGGGTCTTTTGTGGCCTCTCGGATGAGTTGTCTCTGCGCTCTTGGGGTAATTTTGGTTGGTAACTCCTGGGAAGGTTCACCACTGTTCCATGTTTTCGCCAATTGTGGATAATGGCTCTCACTGTGGTTCGCTGGAGTCCCAAAGCTTTAGAAATGGCTTTATAACCTTTACCAGACTGATAGATCTCAATTACTTTTGTTCTCATTTGTTCCTGAATTTCTTTGGATCTTGGCATGATGTCTAGCTTTTGAGGTGCTTTTGGTCTACTTCTCTGTGTCAGGTAGCTCCTATTTAAGTGATTTCTTGATTGAAACAGGTGTGGCAGTAATCAGGCCTGGGGGTGACTACAGAAATTGAACTCAGGTGTGATAAACCACAGTTAAGTTATTTTTTAACAAGGGGGGCAATCACTTTTTCACACAGGGCCATGTAGATTTGGAGTTTTTTTCTCCCTTAATAACATAAACCTTCATTTAAAAACTGCATTTTGTGTTCAATTATGTTATCTTTGACTAATAGTTAACGGTTTTTGATGAGCAGAAACATTTAAGTGTGACAAACATGCAAAAGAATAAGAAATCAGGAAGGGGGCAAATAGTTTTTCACACCACTGTATGGTTGATTTAAATCAAAATTCTTATACTCGTTGAATTTATAATGTTTGCAAGGGGTGTAACTATTTGCATGGCAACAAGACAAGTTCAATAACAAGATCTCCAGTTACAGTGTAGATGTTACATGCAAGCTCTTGTTTACAATGTTAATAAACAGTCCATGACAGAATTTGTCTTAACATGCAGAAAATGGAGATCTGTGCCAATAATCACTCTTACGTCATGTTCACCCATGGTTCAGTGAACTTGTTTAAATCATGAAGCCTGTTTTTCTGGTTTTAATTTTCAGCATGTGGTCATTGATTCTAGCAAATATATATATATATATATATATATATATATATATATATATATATATATATATATATACAGTGGTGTCAAAAGTATTCACGTATTCACATTCATTACTTGAGTAGAAGTATAGATACTAGGGTTCAAAGCTACTTCTTTAGAAGTTGAAGTATCAACCCAAGCATTTTACTTAAGTAAAAGTTTAAAAGTACTGGTTTCAAAACTACTTAAAGTATAAAAGTAAAAGTACCGTGAGGGGGAAAAAAAGCATTAAGGTCTCGCTTTCTGATCATGCAACGGGGGGGGGGGGGGGGGGGGGGCGTTGTGCGCGTTCTGATCAGATCATGTGACGGGGGGGGGGCGTTGTGCGCGTTCCGATCATGTGACGGGGGGGGGGGGCGTTGTGCGCGTTCTGATCATGTGACGGGGGGGGGGCGTTGTGCGCGTTCTGATCATGTGACGGGGGGGGGGGCGTTGTGCGCGTTCTTATCATGCGACCGGAGGGGTTGCGCGTTCCCCTAAAAAGTAGAAAGTACAGATAACTGCTTAAAAATGTAAGGAGTAGAAGTAAAAAGTCGGCTGAAAAATAATTACTCCAGTAAAGTATAGATACCCAAAATTTCTACTTAAGTAAGGTAACGAAGTATTTGTACTTCGTTACTTGACACCTCTGTATATATATATATATATATATATATATATATAAACCAGCCGAGCTGCTCAGACCAATTCCAAGAGCTGCCTTGATGGCTCTTTGCCAGCAGATATGGAGATCCTGCACATGGCCGACTGACTGGAAGCGGTCAGTTTTCATCCCCATACTGAAAAAGGGAGACACAAGAGACTGCGCCAACTACCGCACAATCGCCCTCATATCACACGCCAGTAAGATTCTACTGAAGGTCATCCAGAAGCGCCTGGGCAGTGTTATTGATCGCGAATTACCAGACGTCCAAGCCGGTTTTAGACAGGGCCGAGGCACTCGTGATCATATTGTGAATCTTAGGTGGATCATGGAGAAAGCCAGAGAATACCAAAAGGAGCTTTACATGTGCTTCATTGATTACACAAAGGCATTCGATTGTGTGGAACATGACAAGCTTTGGGTCGCCCTGCGGGAACTGGGAGTGACGGAACACCTGATCAGACTGATCAGGTCACTCTACCAGGATCAGGAAGCTACTGTCAGATATGGGGATACAGGCTGGTACAAAATATATATATACTGTATATATATATATATATATAATATGGGCCTCTGAGTAGCGCAGTGGTAAACTGCTCGCCCTATCACCTGGAGATCGCTGGTTCAGTTCCCGGGTGAGGCTGTAACTTCTCGCAGCCGGAGGTCTAGAGCTCCGCCGTTGCCGGTTCCCAAGTGCCGGATGAGAAAGGAGAAGGGTTGGGCGTTGGGCTAGCAACCCGCCCCGTTAAAACCCAACCGCTACGGAAACAGCGAAAGTCCTCTTCTATGGAGAACTCTCGTTGCCCTATGCCAGTGGTTCTCAAACTTTTTCTGTCATTCCCCACTTAAGGGGGTGAGCAAATTTTCAAGCCCCACTTGTCAACAAAATAATAACGAAATCTGCCAAGTTTACTGTTTATTGAAATATCAATTTCTAAACCAATAAGATTAAACAACACCAAGTTAAAAACAGATAAAATACACGTGCAATTGTTATAAAAGGCTTACGTTGTCACTTATCTTTGCATAACTGACCCCATGTTTATTAGCTGCTCAGCAATCGTTTGTAGTTTTTTTTTTGCACTGGCCAATTCTGTATGCAACTTTGAATGAAGCCATTTGTGCTTTGCTGTCCACTGATTCAGATTTTACCATGTGATTCTCCTGCTGTATTCTGCCAGATTTCTTTGAAAGAAGTCGAGTGGCTTATTAACGTGTGTTGTCTCTAAGTGTCTTCCTAATTTGTTGGGTCTCATGCGGTCTGCTGCCAGCGGTATAAGACACAAAGCACACACAGGTCTCTCCTCTGCCCCCACCATCCCCACCATGAAGCAAGTTAGGCTTCATTAGTGGTGGGCGATATAACCAAAATCTTCTATCACAGTAGAAGCTATTTTCTACCTCGGTAAAAATATATATATAATCACAATATAGCAATTTGTATCTGAAAATGCATAAATAAAAATTCAAACACAAAGAAACTGTTTTACATAATGTAATTTTATATAAACTGTGAATTGCTGGGGTTTGCCGCATTTTTTTTTACTTTGGCCATATTCGTTTGGCTGCTTGGATTTCAGATGATAGAAGAGGTTTGACGTGTTTCCACCACTTGTTAAAACAGTGAACTTGCGTACATTACAAATCAAATTCAAAAATTCTATTTAATTCAAACCTTAAAATAAAAGACTATGAATAGGAAATAAATATGAAAAATAAAATAGGGGGTAAATTTAACTAGGAATTAATAAAATAAAATATAAAAACTAAAGTTAAAATAAAATAACTGTACAACAATACACAATATAGAAAATATATGAAGAATATGTGAACAATAAGAGCAGCTGTACGAGTAGGAAAAGAATGGTAATGTCCAGGGTTGTGCAATCCACATGTTTAAAGTGGATCACGTTCATCTCATTCGTATCACTTTTCTTATATCCAAACTAATTCCACACCACAGACGAGGCAGCTTTTTTCTTTACAATCTCCTCGTTGTTGGTTTTGTCACATATAAGCAAGCTCACTGTTCGTCTTCTTCCATTGTCGAAGTGTACGTGAAGCCAAACACATCAAAAGTGGGACGAAACCGTGGCACCCGATTGAACCAAATATCTGCGCAAATACAGCGCAGCACGACTATCTGAATAGCGCAGTGATGATCTGGTTTATTTGCGCAGCCCGGTGGATCGCGCAGCGCCGCTCGAATGCGGCCCACTATGTTTTTATTTACAAACTATTTAAAATGTCAGGACTGTTTATTATTGTTTCCGCCTTGCCATGCCTGGTTTGTATGTGCGCATCCCAGAAAATGTAATTTGATGGTCGGCGCGGTATATTTCTGTCAGAGTCGCGCAGCGCTGCCCAGTGGCTCGCGCAGGTTTGTGATTCGAGCAGCGCTGCTCAAGTTTGTCCGACGTTAAACCGTTATTGTTCCACTATGGTTCCACTTTTTCTCCCGGCCCACAACTGATGTTATTTTAAATTTACTTGTATTAATGATCCATTTATTTGTGTGTGATTGTTTAGTTTTGAGCGTACGCTCTTCATTATCAATAAAGAAAAGCATGAATTAGAATAGGTACTTTCCTGTTATTTCCTCCCGTTCATTGCGCCCCACCTGTCATGTCTGTATTCCCCACTAGTGGGGCGCGCCCCACAGTTTGAGAACCACTGCCCTATGCACCGATCGTGCTGGTGACATTAAGGATAGGATTGGATTGAATTTTATTTAATTGATTAGTTATTCATTTGATAAATACTACTGTATGCAAAGCAACTTACTAATGGCAGAACATAACTCAATACTCATGATTCTGAGGTTTTTATTGACGTTTAACTTAAAATACTTTATATCATCACTAACACACAGTTGTAATCAGTAAGATACAGAGAGCTTGGAACACTTACAAAAATGTACATTCAAGCAAAACCAAATCTTTGGAGAACTCAACTTTAAGTTGTTAAGGATCAAGACATGGATTGGACCAAAGACACATGATTGCACTTTTTTGTAGTGTGAACAAGTAAATTAAAAAAACTTATTTACAATGACAATTTGCAACTGAGAACATCTAGGACAAGCATACAGTATGCCTGCACTGAAAAGGAACCGTAGCTGTTTTAATTACTGTAACTGCAATATAATTGGTGTAGAATCTATATTGTACTTTTCCATAGACAATACCACATTTTCACCCTCTCTGCTTGTGACATGCATCCTAGCGTGGCGCAACAACAATGCAATGTTTCTATACATCAATCAATCAAAACATTAAAACCACTGTCAGATGAAGAGATGGCAGCACAAAGCACTATGTGAAGAAAGCAAACCGGTAGAGACAGTGTGATGTTCATAGCACCTACCTAAACATTACTACAGACAAAGTACAGTACATGTCTTCATGGCATCTGCATTCCCTAATAGGACCAGCCTCTGCGCCCTGTCACACTGCAAAAATGTCAAGGAATAGTTTCAGGACTTGTCAAAGAGTTTAAGGTGCTGACTTGACCTCCAAATTCTCCAGATCTCAATCTGATCGAGCATCTGTTAAACAAATATGATCCATGGATGCCACACTTTGCAACATAAAATATCTGTGACTAACATCTTGGTGTTATACCACAGCATACCTTTTCAGACTCAATTACACCAAAATGTTCCAGTGTTATATTTAGAAAATAGCTGTTTCTTTAAAACCACGGTAGTAATTATTTTTGTGCTTAAATTAATCACCCTAAATGGATTCAAGTATGTATTATAAAAAGCTATTAGACACCTAAAGGCATGCTTCAACTTACTGGTTTGCATTTTATGAGCCTACATTTGAAACATTTTGACATATTATATACTGTACAGTATACAAAGCATGATTTGTTTTCATTTAAAGAGCTATGTCTGTAAATACAGCAGTCATAATCGATATCTACTAAAATGAAAAAGAAATGTCTTTTAATTGTTTAAAAAGGCAGATTTTCATTAAGTGTTTTAAAACGTGTTCAGATTTGACTAAAATAATTAGATCTAACACAGATTAACAAAAACTGGTGACAAAGCTTGAGTTCACTCAGTCATTAAAGAGAAGGAGGATTCTATTTTCAGACACCTGTATATACTCAGTTACTCAGCAATAATATGAGTATTATATTATATTATATTATATTATATTATATTATATTATATTATATTATATTATATTATATACAATCAAAGCAATTACTTATATATATATATATATATATATATATATATATATATATATATATATATATATATATATATACAGTATATCAAAAACGTTATATACGGTTGACTATTTAGGTAGTTCATCTATTAAAATCTTTTAGTTGTTTTTTTCCCTTCACAATACAATTACTCAATATAGACATTGTCTATACTGGTTTGTTTTTTTCTTCTTCTGTTTGTTACTTACATCTTAGCAGGTTTCCTTGCATACTGGTTCAGTGCCTCAGAGACGTCTTATCATTATATGGAAATTCTGGTCCATATCGGGACCTTTTTTGTTGTTGTAACACCACACCCATTTAAAGGACCTTGGCTCCACACCCAATGTCCTGGAAAATTGTATAAACGTAAATATGGATCTGCAAACAAAGGAAATATGTTACATTAGTACTGTCATCATTGTCATTTTCAGACTGTACTGAAAATGGATGGCTGGCATTATTTTACATTTTGTAACAGTTAAGGAATACATAGTCTCCTTTAACATTGCTCAGGGTGTGGTGTTTCAATGACTGAGAACTGTCATAGAACAGATTATGATATTACTCAGGCCTAACAATGTAACCATTTGGTTAAACCTGAGTAAATAAAGCATTAATAAACATTAATTAGTCAGAGTGCAAATACTAATGTTTTTCCAGGTAACAAACTATTAATCTAAAACCTCCCTTAAATCTAACATCACATTACCTTGAATACATAATAGTAACAATTTGGCACGAATGTTTGGATTGCAGTGAACATACAGTATCTAGAAGAAAATGCATCCAGTGCCAAACCATCGCTGCTTCCTTTACCTCTCTCCTATCTCTCTCCTACAGGAGCACGTTCCTGCAACTTTGTGCTCATTAATTACACCCTACAGCAGTCTATACTTTAATAATACTTTTAGTAATCATTATCCAATCTCTGTCCTCTCATCTACTGCCTGCTGCTCAGATGATAACAAAAATTTTAGGGGCATTTACAGTTTATACTTTATCCTCATCATAGATGACATAATGAATTTAAACATACCAGTCTGGCCCTGTTAAACATTCCACTTCAAAGAAATCGAGGTGAAACAAAATCCAAATCAGTAATAATATCTTTTTGAGGCAGAACTTCCAGAAATGACTTTAAACTTTGGTTGAAACTTTTTGAGAGGATTTGAATTCAGTTTTTTTTTTTTTTTTTTTTTATTTCAGGATCTTCTGATAGCAAATAAACAACATGACAGAAATCATACATACAGTGTAACGGCTAACAAATAAGAACAACTGAACTCAAAGATAGAATATTTATTAGAGGCTTTATTTTAAAATCATAGCGGACAGTCAACACAGCATTCCATAGAAAGCCACCATGCACACACACACACACATTCACCCACTCATTTATACTGTACTTAGGAGCAACTTAAAATAATCATAGATCATAGTTATGGTAAATGATGTAAAGTATCACTAACATTAATTTGCTGAACTTACTGCTATAAAAAGCAGTAAATGTAAATGGCGAAATGTTTTTATTTTTATTTTTGCTCTGCTAGCAGAAGTAGATCCCAATGAAGCCACATTCAATTTATAGCATGTCGGCCAGGTTTTATTGATTTGTGCTTTCTAATTAAAGGTATTTTGAATAAAAATTGCACCTTCTCTTCATTATCACCTCCAAATGACAAGCTTTCATGTTTAAAGCCAAAAATTCTATTCATGAAAAGTATTGCTTTCTATGTCTGCTGATGATGTTGCTAATACTGTAGTAATGGTTGTGAAATTTTATATGGCGAACGCAGACAAGTGGAGAAAAACACACAGTGAAATGTCCCTATGCAGTTGTAGGAAGCATTCTAGAAACAATGCTCGACCAAGTAACTTAGTGGACGTTTTATAACTGTAGCATAAAAGGTCTTTATTGGCATTTGTTTAAATATGAATTAAAAGTACCTGCATTGCTTAATGTTTATTCAATGCATGACTAAAATGAATCATCAAAAAATTTATTTTACTCTTAGTAAATTATGTAAACATCATGAACTCTGAACTATTGCTGCAAAAACTGGAACTTCCTTCAGCTTTTGTTTAGAAATTTTGTCAGTTAACAACTATACTGTAAATTAGGGTGTTGGTTTATACTGGCAAATACGGTTAATTCTACATGCTGCACAGACTAAATAACTGAATGAATTGTCATTTTACTCAGTGAGTAATTTTGATTATCGATCTATAAGTTGAACACCAGAACTGATTACTGTACTTATCTTATTTGTTTATTTTGTTTATATTAATTAATTATTACTTATGGTATATTAATGCTTTTTTAATGCAATAAATAGAAAATGATGTCAATTTTATGTGATAAACTGTAATAAAAGTAGCCAATTGACCTAAAGGCAGTAACCCGAATTCAGGATCGGACGGTGTGAATGCTGCCACCCAGCCCTTTATTTAAGTATCACAATACATCATTACTGTGGGCTGGCTGTGTTATCAGTAGTTTGTGAATTTCCCCTAAAAGATGCATAATGCACAAAAAGAAATCCCTGAATCCTATATGTACTGTAGATACAAAATGCATCTATTACTAATGTTAAAATCGTTAAATAAAGTTGAAAAAAAAAAGTTTCCTAGTTGACTTTTGGGAATTTGATCTATCGTACACGTATGTAAAAGTGACACTTTTTCGCCAGGAGCTGCATTTTACACTCGTGCCTGATGACAGCTCGTGCCTGAACATAACCGAGCAAAACTTTCCCCAGCATTTTTCATTGTCTCCAGTGTAATCCGAGTACACCTGTTAACATTGGTGAGTGTTTTCCAACGTCATTCCTAAACCTGCTTATGCACTGCACAATTTCTTGTTTTGCCTGTTCTATAAATGTGCTTAATGCCTCGGCAGGACAGGAGGAAAACACCGACAGTCATACTGTATTTACATGAGGATTTCTTATTTTTCACAGAATGCCCATAACATAAATTCTGGTAAATGTTGAATCACTGTATACTCTGTTTAAAAGTAAATATGTTGACAGATCTGCATGGTTGCTTTGCCAGTAACAACAGAAATGATTAAGCAAAAGAGAAGAAAGCTATGACATATGAGAGATTACATTAAGTTCCTAGCCACAAGGATTTATAAGTACATAAGTGGTGCAGATACAGCCGGGTCCTTATTATGTGCTAACTGATCAGAGACTCTTGAGTCTGAGGCTTTTCTCTTAGCTCTCATCTTCACCCCAACAACGACTATGATCAACCCGACGATCAATATGCCAAGCACACCTCCAATTATAGCAAATGGAACTGGTCTAGACTCAGACTCAGTTTTGGAGTTTCGAATAGTGTCTTCATTTGAGACTTCATAGTTCTTGGGTTGAACCTTTAACTGGGTCACACTTTTAATAATGCATGTTTCTGTATTTTCTTCTTCCTCTTCTTCTATCCATTTATCATCATCATCCATATTGTCATCTTCCTCCTCATCATCCCCAGTGTAATCCTCAGCATCCTGTACTTCACTGTCCAGCAACACCACACACCAATATGTTCCACTGTCGTTCTCATTAAGTTTAGAGATAATAAGTGAGGCATTTGCATCTTCAAAATCTGTTCTTCCAATCATATCAGCAGGTATGTCTGTAGAAGTATCCTCTGAATCATAGATGAGTTGGGTTTCCATAAGATCTCTCTGTCTGTACCATAGGATGTTAACAGACTCATCTTGGGTCCGAGGACAAGTCAGAATAACATTTTCACCATTGTACAACTGGACATAATCTGACACAAGCTCAGAGCAAACAGTAATGTAATATTCACTGACAATTGTTTTGGACAAACACGTATACTCTCCAGTGTGATTGAATGTGATAGAGGGTATAACCAGTAAGTTATCTCTAGTCCTTTCACTGTTTGTTACATACATCTGGTTATGTGGCATGGTTGCTTCAACTTCTCCCAAAGGTGTTTCCCAAAGATGTTGCTGCTGACTCAGATGTTCTGACGTACATGACAGAACTGCCTGTTCTCCCACAGCATAATAAACAGACTGCATCTCGGACTGACTGTTCTCCGGCACCTCTAGGTTCTTGAAGCTCTTGCACTGACCCTTTTGCATAACAAGACAGACGAAATTCTGGCTGTGCTCCAAGCCAGCATCTGAGATATAAAGTGAAAAGCCCTTATCTTGCACTTGGAGAATCGAATCGTTCAGGTCCTTGTCTAACGGGTCCTGTGACCTCTCCGTATCTAAAAACAAAGATATTTGGAGTTCAGGGAGCATCTGTCGGAACCATTTGATGCTTGTGTTGTCATGTTCAGAGTAACTGATGTTACAACTTAGCATGGAACCTCCATTTTGTGAGACAAGTTCCTGAGGTGGGATCTCCTCATCACAAACGTACAAGTAGTTTGTATGCGGATTAATAAGCTTTCCTTCAGCCCAGCATTCTCTCAAGTATACTCCTGAATCAGATAGCTTAAGATCCATAACTTGAAAGCCAAGTAGTCCCTGGAAACTGATCTTTGGAGCACTGATCCGGTTCTTGTAAGCATCAGGAGGTGAGAATGAGTCTGAGGAGTTCCACAACAGTTGCTTTTCTCCCTCATTTATTTTGTACAGTGTGATATAGTCCACTCCAAAGCAAAAGGTCATCTCCCATGTTTCTCCTACTGCTTTAAAAATTGGATCTGGATCCTCCTGGGCCAAAGTTGTAGCCAGCAGAAAAACCAGTATTAATCCAAATTTAGGCATCATGTGCAACCAAAGATGTCCATGAAACTCCCAAGCGTTCTAAAACACTGTCTCTTCACACAATCAGAGCAAGTTCTGAGTAAGTTGTTTGGCATTAAGATCCGCCCATTTCATGGTTTACTGATTGCCCTATTCATCTGTATTTTAAAAAGTGCTTTTTCTTTATTTTCTCCCTCTTATGTTCTGTGTACTAAAAAAAAAATACCTAAATTTTTAAATAATTTATCCGTCATGCTGGAGTCATGCTATTTAAGTCGCAGACATTCCACAGTTATAGCTTTCTGTTTCATAAATAAATAGAGATGCAGATTGCATGTCAATGTGTGGTTGGACAGGTTTAGTGTTTGTGTGTGTGTGTGTGTGTGTGTGTGTGTGTGTGTGTGTGCGTGTGTGTGTATAGGGGACATGCTGGAATGTGAAAAGACGTCTGCACAAGAAAAAATACACAACTGCATACCCGTAAAATAACACACTGGGTGTGATAAGTGCATTACGTTTGTATTAAAGGTATTACGTTTGTATTAAAGGTATTCTAATAATATAATTATAAAATTGTCCAACCCATATGTAGGAAATATAAAGATCAACAAATCCAATGTGAAATACAAAATGTAAGAGTGTCTGCCAAATGCTGTAAATATAAACATACGTAAATACTAATTATTCAAGGGGCAAAACAATTTGTTTACAACAGTTGTTGGGAATTATAATTCTATACCAGCTAGAATAAGATTTCTTTATGAAGCAAAGGTATATTTTGACTATAAAGCAAGATATTTCCCAGATTAAAAGTTGTAAAGGTGATTTATGAGATCAGCCTGAGAAGTCAGCCATTTGCCTGTATTGTGATTAAACTCCTTCTGAGGTTGTTCTAACTGTGCTTTGTGTTAATTATTGTACTTCCGGGCTTATGTTTTTCTGCAATAACGTTTTCACACACACTGTTAAATGTAGAGAAGAAGATGATTATAGAACGATTAGTTTCAGTCCACTAGTTTTATTGGTCAAGGGTTCTTCCAAGAGTGCTTCCATAAGTGCTTCCACACTAGGATGTTTCACTGTGTGTATCACCCCTGTTCTCTGTGTTCACCACGTAAAATACCACTTTCTGGTTTATAAAATTAGCGACAGCCTCAGTGAACATGGCAAAGATAGATTTTTCATATATATAGCTCTTGACTTACAATATGAAAGCTGGTCAATTGATGATGAAAAGTGAGACAGGATGTTAGTTTCATAAAAAGTGCATTTAATGGGAATATTGAACAAATCAGTGTGTCAATTAGCAAGTTAGTAAGAGCATAGCTTCTATGGGATCTACTTTTCTTAACAGTACAAAACATTTAGCCACATTGTGTCTGGACTGGAATGTTGCTTGCAGTTACATTCTTCTCTCTAGAACTGATGTCTAAAAGAAAAATCATACTTGCAGTCATGTGATGAATAATAGCATGGCTGTGATTCATGGTAGGCGTGAAGCTGTAGTCTGAAATGCTGTAGTTAATCCCAGGTGTGCTAACATTAAGCATAACCATAGAACTGCAATTGTGGTATTGCTTTCTGTAAGAGTTGTATAAACAAGAAATTAGTCATGCTACTATTCAGGATGATCATGCTCTTGCTTGTGTGACATTTCTTAAGTAGGAAGCAAGGGTGAAAATAATGAATTACATACACAAACAAGTAAAAAACAACCATAGTTTTATTATAAAATATATAATACACATTTTTTTTGTCATTATAATGACTACTGTTTGTTTTGCTTTTTTTCAAAAGAGAATACACCCATCCTGGGTGACCTGTGCATTTAAAAAGATGTCTTTGTTCTGTTGGAAGATGTCTTCCGAACAACCCTCTCAACCTATACTGGGCGAGTTAAGCTGCTTAAGGAAACTTAACAATGTAATAATCCAGTAACACAATAATGGCCAAACCTTACTTGCTTTAAAGTGTAAGTAAGTTACACAAAGTGCATCCATTACTCATAAAACTACAGGTGTGTACTTTTTGCATGTCTGTGTATATAGTCTTGTTACAGTACTTAAGAACATGGTTCAGTGTAATTGTGTAATGTTTAAGGGGGGTTTTGGTAGAGCGCTAATTATATAGTTGTGAACAGATACGAGCTGCAACACCAAGATTATTTGGGTAAATTGGTTTCTCTGCAATGTTAACTACAATATTTACTGTTTGCACAGTTTACTGTTAATTATAGAGAAGGTTATCACTTCAGGATAACTCAATTAGGTATTTAACATAATTGATTGAAAGAATTCCTCTGATGTATAAACAGAATATTTTCAGACTTGGTGTATCAATTTTAGTCGAAAGTAATTGATAAAGTAATTACATAATTAGTTTTCCACCTTGTTTACTCTTGAGTGATGTTTACAGTTACATAAGTGAATTATTACTGTAGCAAATGGTACTTTACTCTTTCCACCATGGGATTTTTTTAAAAATTGGAATTGGACTAATTTACATTAGTCATTAGAGAGATCCACTAAATAACCACCATTTTCACATGTGCTTGATGAACATGCTATTCCAGATGTAGTCCTCCTTTACTTTTATATTGACCTCCCCTCTTCATTATGGCTGTGATAATTTGTGCCAATTTAACTGCAAGAACATTACTTAGATCAGGCAGAGGTGTTCGTTAAGGAGGCTTGGTCCTGTACTGTATGTAGTCCATAGTGTTCCAGTTCATCCCAAACGTGTTGAATGGAGTTGAGGTCAGGGCTTTGTGCAGGTCACTCAAGTTCTTCCACACCAACCTTGTCAAACGATGTCTTTACAGGCCTTCCTTTATGCATGTAGCGTTGTCATGCTGGGACAGGTTTGTGCTTGGTAGTGACAGTTAAGTGCATGCAACATTATATGTAAACAAACACATTCTACACAACTGTTTGCTTTCATCTTTTGTGGTAACAGTTTTGGCTGTGATGGTCCTGTGTCCACAAAACTTAAAGTATGTTTTAAAATGTCACAGTGACCTAAATCACAGATATAAACGACTTCTTAAAAACATACACACACACACACACACACACACACACAGTTGAAATAGTGTGCTGCAGCTACAATGCGTAATTGTTAGCACTGTAGCCTCGCGCCTCCAAATTTTCAGCTTGTTCACCTTCAAGTTTCAGCTTGTTCACCTCCTGTCCTGCAGGGGGCAGACGTTTACCACCATGTCATGGCAGTTACAAAAACAGGAACAGTAGAACAACAATGTCCTCTGGCTGTCGACAGATTTATCCTGGTCAGCTGTGAGGTGTAAATACTGTATATTCTACTTAATATACTGTAGGAAAATGTATATGAAATGTTATTTTATATAAGAAACTATATTTTGTGATCACTGAGATTGTTTAGACCTCTTAGATAAGTGTTTGCTTGTAATTCAGTGCGTTTATTTAACAATTATATGTTTTTTCATCACTAGTTGTGCATGATGTGACTCATTGTTTTGAACATTTTATACAGACACCCCAAAGATCTCGAAATAAAGTCAATAAAAACTAGTCAAAACCTGTTTTAATTTGGGGACCCACCTTTACCTTTATACTTGCTTCTCCTAGGTTGTGTATATCAGACTGGCCTTAATGACATTTGAGTGACTGATCTTTTCACTTGAATGAATGTTTGCATTGCCCACAGGTAGCAGACACGCACATGTGACATGTGCAGACATGCTGCGCTCTCTCACAGTTTCCCTGAAGTTTCGCCTACGGGCCCAACGACTCCCCAGCACGCACTACTCATCCATCAGACAGCCTGAGAACGCATCCGCCGTCGATGCGCTTTACAACCTGTCGGTCGACATCACGAAGATCCGAAAGCTCAAGGGCTGGGTGTTGTACCAGAGCCCGATTTTTGTGATGGAAACTGTAACGATGCTCAAAACCTTGGGGGCCAGTAACCAACTGATAGCACAAGTCCTTGAGCAGCACCCAGAAGCGATCCTCTGTCCTCCTGAACATCTGGAGGCTCAAAAGGAATTGTGGATGTCCATCTGCGCCAGCCACAGCCATCTAGTTAGGATCATTGAAAAATTCCCAGCCTCATTTTTCACCTCATCATGTCATATAGACCACCAAAGTGACAATATCACATTCTTTCAGAACCTGGGCCTTAATAAACGTGTGATTGCTAAGCTTATGGCGAGCTCCCCAGAGAACTTCATAAAACCTGTTGAGAAGAATGAGGAGATGGTCCATGCGCTTCAGAAGACATTCTTGGAACTAGGAGGAAATCAGACCAATATGAATGTCTGGCTGCAGAAGCTTCTCAGTCAGAACCCGAACGTTCTCATGAATGCTCCAGAAGCCATGAAGGATAACATTAAGTTCCTGCAAGAGCAGGGCTTCGCCAACAATGAGCTCCTTCAACTTCTCTCCAAACTTAAAGGGTTTGTTACAGAGCTTCACCCTGAATCAATGGGACATTCTCTGAGATACTCACAGGAAACGTTGGCCTGCAACGATGCTGAACTTCGACAGGTCGTCTTGCAGTGCCCAGCACTGTTGTACTGCTCGGTACCCGTACTAACAGACAGATTCGATTGCCTATTCAGTGCTGGGATCAGCCTGCAGCAAATCATGCAGATTCCAACAGTCCTGGAACTGACCACACAGATTGTTCAGTATCGCATTCAGAAGCTGCGTTCTTATGGTTACAATATTACAACAGGGAGCCTGGAGCTTCTTAACGGCACTAAGAAAGACTTCGAAATGAGCTGTGGAAAATTGCTTCTGAGGCGAGAGCGTCCACTCTTTAACCCAGTTGCACCTCTAAGGACAGACGAGTGAGATTTCCTATTGTGAAAAGTTTCTGTAAGCCTTCAGTGGGCAGAATCGCAAGGTTAATTCGCTGTTTATTCTTCTGCATATGGTGCTGAATAACATAGCTAAATACACACATGAAGATACAGACAGAAATGCACAGAGTAATTACAGAGATTGTAATTAAATATTTATGACATCTAACATCTGTGTGTTCTAAAAAAAAAAAAAAAAAGAACAAAATCAATAAATGGCCCTTTGTGTTATGGGAAGCTACAGTCTGATTTGAAAGCTGCTTTGTCGCGTTAAAGTTGTGTTACATTTTAATGATAAACCTGCACTAGCTTTGTTAACAAGGCAATTGTTGTAGTCAATGATATAGTGTATAATGTCATAATAGTAAGATTTACTGTGTAATTGTGGCTGTCTGCTGTAAATGCTCTAACAGAGTTAAATTCTACCTCTGAAAAAAACTATTACTATTATTAGATTATTATGTAATAATAGTAATAATTATTATTACTATAATTATCATTCTGTATTTGGCATACACATCAAGAAGTTATCATTTTCTTGTAAGTAGAGTTTGATTATAAGTAGACGGACAAAGGCTGGGGTTTATACGTTCTAGCCCAGACTGTAAATTCTGACACTGTACATCATGTCAAATTGTTCCACTTGCATACATGCCCCATAGATTTCACACCCAATTTGTAAGCCTAAATTTTTTTTGCCCCAACTTGTATTTACAGTAGCAGTGATTGAGAATGTTTATATGAAAGACAAAGAAAGAGATGAATTACAACCACAATCTCCTGTTAAACATTCAATTAAGGTACAAATTACACAAAGGGAAAACTGACAAAAATGACTTTGTTGGCAAAGTTTCATCTTTCCAATTTAACATGCTTGCTATTTGGATGAACTATGGCATGATTATAGATTTAAAACACTTGACATAAAAATAAAAATCACTTATGAATGGTATTGGTTTGTCTTTTAATACAGTGGTGTGAAAAACTATTTGCCTCCTGATTTGTTATTCTTTTGCATGTTTGTCACACAAAATGTTTCTGATCATCAAACACATTTAACTATTAGTGAAAGATAACACAAGTAAACACAAAATGCAGTTTTTAAATGAGGGGTTTTATTATTTAGGGAGAAAAAAAATCCAAACCTACATGGCCCTGTGTGAAAAAGTAATTGGGCCACCCTTAGCAGCAATAACTGCAATCAAGCGTTTGCGATAACTTGCAACGAGTCTTTTACAGCGCTCTGGAGGAATTTTGGCCCGCTCATCTTTGCAGAATTGTTGTAATTCAGCTTTATTTGAGGGTTTTAAGGTCATGCCACAACATCTCAATAGGATTCAGGTCAGGACTTTGACTAGGCCACTCCAAAGTCTTCATTTTGTTTTTCTTCAGCCATTCAGAGGTGGATTTGCTGGTGTGTTTTTTGTTTTCAGCTTGAGTTGACGAACAGATGGCCGGACATTCTCCTTCAGGATTTTTTGGTAGACAGTAGAATTCATGGTTCCATCTATCACAGCAAGCCTTCCAGGTCCTGAAGCAGCAAAACAACCCCAGACCATCACACTACCACCACCATATTTTACTGTTGGTATGATGTTCTTTTTCTGAAATCCTGTGTTACTTTTACGCCAGATGTAACGGGACACGCACCTTCCAAAAAGTTCAACTTCTGTCTCGTCGGTCCACAAGGTATTTTCCCAAAAGTCTTGGCAATCATTGAGATGATTTTTAGCAAAATTGAGACGAGCCTGAATGTTCTTTTTGCTTAAAAGTGGTTTGCGCCTTGGAAATCTGCCATGAAGGCCGTTTTTGCCCAGTCTCTTATGGTGGAGTCGTGAACACTGACCTTAATTGAGGCAAGTGAGGCCTGCAGTTCTTTAGATGTTGTCCTGGGGTCTTTTGTGGCCTCTCGGATGAGTTGTCTCTGCGCTCTTGGGGTAATTTTGGTCGGCCGGCCACTCCTGGGAAGATTCACCACTGTTCCATGTTTTTGCCATTTGTGGATAATGGCTCTCACTGTGGTTCGCTGGAGTCCCAAAGCTTTAGAAATGGCTTTATAACCTTTACCAGACTGATAGATCTCAATTACTTTTGTTCTCATTTGTTCCTGAATTTCTTTGGATCTTGGCATGATGTCTAGCTTTTGAGGTGCTTTTGGTCTACTTCTCTGTGTCAGGTAGCTCATATTTAAGTGATTTCTTGATTGAAACAGGTGTGGCAGTAATCAGGCCTGGGTGTGACTACAGAAATTGAACTCGGGTGTGATAAACCACAGTTAAGTTATTTTTTAACAAGGGGGGCAATCACTTTTTCACACAGGGCCATGTAGATTTAGAGTTTTTTTTCTCCCTTAATAACGTAAACCTTCATTTAAAAACTGCATTTTGTGTTCAATTATGTTATCTTTGACTAATAGTTAACGGTTTTTGATGAGCAGAAACATTTAAGTGTGACAAACATGCAAAAGAATAAGAAATCAGGAAGGGGGCAAATAGTTTTTCACACCACTGTAAGTATCGGCTTCATGTGTGTATGCAGAGTAATTAGACCTTGTGCTACAATCTTCAGCTGAATTACTCATAGGAATTACTGATACCTAGTTCCCTTTCAAAGGCTTTCTCTCGATGCTGTGTGAGAACGCTATGGGAACCATTCTGTTTGCCGGTTGTGAAGCATGTGTGCAAACACGCCAAATTTTTTGGCTATATATAACCTCGGTCAGGTGACGTTATTTGATTAAACGCAGCTGCAGGTTATAAATACTAGTGAGCCGGCGACACACCTCAGATCATTTGTCTTCATGCTGACATTGTGATCGTGTGTGTGCAGCAAGCATTTAAAAGCCATTCTAAACAGAGAGAAGAAAAAAAACAAAAAAATAAAACTCACCAGATAAAATGGCGGAGTTTAGTGTCTCATGCCCGTGCGGTAACCGTCTTTCTGAAGATGATACTCATAACCTCTGTTTTGAATATTTGGGTGAAAGCCACGCTCTCCTTGGACTTGAAGGAGAGTGTGAGTAGTGTGATAATCTCCAAATGAAGGTGCTACGAGCGCGCCTTGTGTTCTTTAGGGAGCCATGAGCCGCTCTGCACTCCTCCTGGGGCTCACAGGTTGATTTGGCCGAGGCACGAGAGACGGAGTCCCTCCTTTCTCTCGCCCCCTCCCCGAATCACGAGCTCTCTCCCTCCACTTCGCGGGCGCACTTCGGTGCTTCTCGTGAGTGTTTGGGAGAGACTCACTCTCTTGCTTCTGTAGATATGGATGTAGCTACCTCAGAATGATCCTCTGGAGATGATAAAGAGTATGAGGAGTTACTTGGAGTTACACGCGCAGTCGAACGATTACACATTGACTGGCCACAGGAGCAAGCTCATCCAAAACGGTCGAAATTAGATGACAGATTTCTGTCAGGTGGCCAGGAGATGGCGCCACAACGCCACTCTCTTCCCTTTTTTGATGATCTCCACAACGAGTTGTCTCATTCATGGAGACATCCTTTTTCTTCCCGTATCTTTGTACCTTCGACTTCATTTTATTCGAACATCGTTGATGCAAAGGCACGAGGTTATGTGATGATGCCCCAGATTGAGGAGACGCTCGCGGGCTATCTCGCTCCTGGAACATCATCCTCGCTAAAGGTGCTGACCCTTCCCTCCAAGGCGTGTTGAACTTCATCTACCCTGGTAGGGAAGGCGTTCCAAGCAGCAGGTCAGGCCGGCGCTTCCTTGCACACCATGGCGGTTTTGCAGGCATACAAGGCTGACCTGCTGAATGATCTGAGCACGAGCGGCAATATGAATCAGGAAGCGGTCATAGAATTACGCCGGGCTACTGATCTGTTCCTGCGTGCGACGAAACAGACAGCCCGTGCTATTGGCCGTTCTATGGCCTCCCTGGTGTCTGCAGAGAGGCACCTCTGGCTAAATCTAACTGGCATTAAGGACAAAGATCGAGCATTCCTTCTCGATGCTCCCATCTCACCCTCAGGCCTATTTGGCGAAGCTGTTAATACCGTCGCCACCGGATTTAGAGAGGCTAGGCTTTATGAACAGGCTTTTGGGAAATTTCTCCCACGCCGTGCCCAGGTGTCGAGGCCATCGGCCACCCAACCTCGACCTGATCTGAATCTCGCTAGGCGAGAAGCGCAGAAGGAAAGCGTCAGGACCGTGGGGGTGACCCCCCCCGGGGAGGGACATATAGGTGCATGCCCCCTTGGGCACCCCCGGGAGATCAGTGTTCAGTTTCCGCCGCCTTTGGTCCTTCGGTCGCATCCTGCCATATTCCAGGACACCGAACCACTAACACCCCCCAGCCCAGTAGAAGTACTTGTACCCCTTTCGGAGAAGCTGGCAGCGTGGAAGCTACTGCCAGGCATATCCCCCTGGGTTTTAAAGACTGTAGAGAGAGGATACAGGATACAGTTTACATATCGCCCTCCGCGTTTCAACGGTGTGGTCTCCACTTCCGTGATACCGGAAAGGGCACATTTTCTGAGTTCCGAACTCCAGAAACTACTGCAGAAGGGAGCCATAGAACAGGGTCCTTCTCCAGATATGAAGTCAGGCTACTACATTCGGTACTTGCTGGTCCCCAAGAAGGACGGGGGTCTGCGTCCAATTCTGGATCTTCGCGGTTTGAACCGCTATCTCAAAAAATGCAACTTCAAAATGTTGACCATAAAAACTATTGTCTCACAAATCCAACCACAGGATTGGTTTGTGACAATAGATTTGGTTCTCAGAATTAATATCTCTTCTCGACGGCTCACCTTGGATGATTCCACCCTGTCATCCTGGAAGCCTTCTGTCCTCCGCCTTTTGTAGATTCGGAGAAGGAGAAACTTCACCTACTGTGCCCAGTATGTGCTCTTCAGGCCTATGTCCACCGCACCAGCCAGTGGCGTAAGTCGGAGTAACTCTTTATATCTTATGGAGGCCGCAACCGGGGGCGGCCGCCACCACACAAACTTTGTCACACTGGGTGAGAGATGCTATTGCCCTCTCCTATGAGGCGCGTGGGCTCACTTCGCCTCTAGAAGTCAGGGCTCATTCGACCAGAGGGGTCGCCTCATCCATTGCTCTTGCAAGAGGTACTCCCCTGCAACAAGTGTGTGATGCGGCGGGTTGGTCCTCTCCACACACATTTGTAAGATTTTATAGTCTGGATGTCCATGCCACTCCGGGCTCACGAGTCCTCGAGTCAGCTTCCCTGACATAGATCTGAAACTTCCTGGCCTTGTGCGCACACGCTACACAACCTGGGGGTCCAGACACTTGTAGTGCGGTGGCGTTGGTATTCTCGTTCCCATAGCGTTCTCACGCAGCATCGAGAGAAAGCCTTTGAAAGGGAACGTCTCGGGTTACTTTGCTGTAACCCTGTTCCCTGAAAAGGCGGGAACGAGATGCTGCGTCCTAATGCCGCACTACCACGTGACCGGACGTCCGTTCAGACAAATTAATCTTAGGTGTGTTGCCGGCTCACTAGTATTTATAACCTGCAGCTGCGTCTAATCAGATGACGTCACCTGACCGAGGTTATATATAGCCAAAATTTTGGCATGTTTGCACACATGCTTCACAACCGGCACACAGAATGGTTCCCATAGCGTTCTCACGCAGCATCTCGTTCTCGCCTTTTCAGGGAACAGGGTTACAGCAAAGTAACCCGAGACGTTTACTAGGTTTTAACTCCAGTGACCAAACATCACTGGGTGTAACACACACTTTATTCTTTCAGTTTATCCCTCTCATCATTTTGCTGATGCAAAACTGCACCAAACATCATGATTTAAAAAAAGAAAGAAAAAAATATAGTTAGTAAAATAAAATAATTGATTTGGTTGTTTGATTGTTTTACAAAATAATTGAAGCTCGAAATGATGATGACTTGAAAACAAAACTGCTCATTAATTTATCCTTTCAGATACAGTAAGTCTACATGCTTTATCCTTTCTCAGCCCATGCTTCTATAGTAAATGTCTTTGGACTTCTTTCTGACTAATGACAGAGAATTATATCCAAAAGCACGTGAGGTTAATGAGACGAGTTATAAATAGTTCTTTTTCATTTAAAACATGACACGAGGTATTATTAACAAATGTTACACATTGGCTTTAGGGGGCATAACTCAGGGAAAATACAGACACGGCTGACACATGCAATTAAAATCTCTCATTTCCTGCCCTGGCCACAGAACGGTAGAATCTTATTAAGGTGGTAAATATTCCATGTGTGTGGTCAGTTAGATGGATGATGACAGTGATATGATCAGTGCTCATGCGTTTCCATTTTCTCATATTCACCTGAACGGTCCTATTTGCAGTGGATTTGAAGGAACTCTACCTACTTTAGGAAATTCTGCCTTTTACACGTGAGATATCAATGAGGGGCAATAAATTGCAATGATGAAATGTAATTTTAGATCTCTATAAACTACTACTGCAGAATATGAATTCAATTCTAATGACATTTTTTTGTTCTTTTAAATTAATTCATTTCTCATCAGTGTATATAGTACCCAGCTGTAAGCAGAAATTGCAAATGTACTTTTATTTTTGCAGTCATCATGCATTATCCTTACACTAATAAATATGTATTAAGCTATACATGCATTGTAAATGTGTAATGTCTACTGTAGCTTGATCAAAGTCTCCATCTAGTGGAAAAATCTATGTACAATTTAGTGACCAGCCTACTGAATTGATAGAGCCAAGGTTATTTTCCGCATACACAATAAGTTAAAACTGCCTAACCAAAAAAAGGGCACACAACAATCTTTTGTAGTGACTTTTTTGCCCTGGCAGTGTTTCATATACTGATTAGCCACAACACTAACAGCACCATCAGGTGAATTGAATAACACTGATTATTGTATTTGTAATGCGAGCAAAAATGGATGCCCCACTTCCAGAAAAGTAGCATGCAGTTAGGACTGGGCGATATGGCAAAAAAGTAATCTTGATAATTTTTGATCCATATTGAACGATAACGATATATATTTCGATATAAGCTGTTAATGCTGCCAGCTTTAAAAGAGTATCCCAACAATGACTGAAGCCACAAAAATTAAAGGGTCCATTAAATTACATTTTAAAGTTTAGTTTATTAACAAAAACAGATGACAGAATTGGCCTTAAAAATTAAGATACTATAGGCACATGCTCAGAATCTTTACAAGGCAAAGATTTTTATTTTAAAAAAAAACCTGTTTGTGATGATAAAAAGTATCTTGTGATCATATATTAATGTTTTGAGATTTTTAAACAATGAGAAACAACATTTATACCACACACACTAGGGCTGTCTTTTTATCCCACAATTCAGAGTTAAATGAATTCTATTTCACACGGCCCCAATAAACTGACATAATGGCTTAAGCATGCAATGACAACAAAAATGGAATGAATTATGCAGCTATCCATCTGGACCAGGACAATTTCACTTTTACTATATAGTTGGGTACCTGCTCAGTGTTGTATAGTTCATATTTGCTTGGCCAGAATGGTTTAAGTAGGCCTGGGCGATAAAACGATAACAATATGTTTCGCGATAGACACGTGGTCGATATCAATATCACGTGATACAGTTTTCAGCCATATCGCCCAGCCCTAGGTTTAAGCCACCAAAATAACGTTTTATTGATAAACTGCGCAGCTTTCGCCAGCGTGAACACTCCCGTTAGTAACGAGGCGAATAAGGAGCTAAACTTCAGCCGCAGAGTGAGACGCTGCGCAATAAGAAGCCAAACGAATCGGAAGCTGAGAATAAGGAGCTAACTTCAGCCTCGTGTGCTTAGGGGCATCATATCTTTCGCTAGAAAGTTAGAAACGGCCCTGGTTATATCCTTGCTCCTTTTGGAACACCTTTCATAAGGTGTAATGGCCATGAAAGATGACACGATCAATATCTGCTTTGGTACAGCCCCACTGCTAACCCTGCTAGTTGACGGAGTAGCATCGGCCCGCATTTTCATTCTCTCAGTGTGGTCGTTTGGGTGATGCGTTCATATAACGTGTTACCTTTTTTGTCGACAATTTCAACATCTTTGGATAATAACTCGAGGTTAGATTCACTTTCGTCGCTGCTTCCACTCATTTTTTGTTGTTGTCCTGGTGTCAAGTTTGCTTCGCAAAGTGCGGTAGGAAATTAACTTTGACCTGCACAGCACATGCAAGCTGTATGCTGATTGGTTGTTGGCTCTTAGATTAATCCATATCGAGCAAAAAATGTCTAGAGCTTTTCATCGTTTTTAAAATCAAATAAATCGCGATTCGATATGATATCGTTTATCAGCCCAGCCCTACATGCAGTGGTTAGTTTTTTGTCGTCTGAAGGTGTAACTGGTGCCGAAACAATCCCAGAAGAGCTTAAACAGAAGAGTAGGACATCTGCAAACTAAACTGGACCGATACTCTGGTGACAAGACATGGATTCATCACTCGTGCGAGCAAACAGCAAAGTATGGAATGGAAACATCCTCAATCGCTGATCAAGAAAAAGTTCGAAAGTCAACCATCAACTGGAAAAATGGTGCTTAAAGCTTTCTGGCATTCTCAAGGGCCGGTATTGGAACATTATCAAGAGAAATGTTCAATAGCACTTGTTACAGTGAGATGCTTATTGAAGAGTTAAGGTCTAAACTTCATATTAAACAAAGAGGACTGCTATCCAAGGGTGTCTAGTAAGAGACATTTGACAGAAATGCTAATTTTGCTTCTTAAAGACTTGAAATTGAAATCTGATGCCATTTTCTTCTTGGATCTCATGTGGCACACCAGGGAACCTTAAAAAAAGGCAAATATTGACTTTAGTTCAGAAAATGCTTTTCAAGGAAATACAAAACTATCTTACTTGTTTCGTTTTCTATATACATTTTGGTCAAAAAAATACAACGCACTCAAAGTCAGCCATGATGCTAGTGAGGTAGATGACGTCACACCACGGATGCTCCAGAGCTTCCTGCAAGGAATAAAGTATTCTTATGGGTTATTGTTTTGTATCCTAAATGTGGAAATGCTATGTTTATCATGTTTATCATGTAATGATATGCCAAAACATTCACTGTATGAGTTTGTGGACACTTTTAAGCATTACAGGCCTAAACATTTTAGAATAAATATATGCATAGTTGGGAATTTATATATTGTATAATATTTATATATATATATATATATATATATATATATATATATATATATATATATATAATATGTTATATTGATTTCTTTATAAAATCAATGATTTTACTGTATATAAAATTATTTAATTTATCAATGGTTTAAGTATTTGAGTTGATCAATAAATATTGCTTCTTCATTTACCCTTCATATCTTCATATAAATTAAATTAAATTATGTAGATTCAATTAAAGAAATGGAAACAAAAGGGATTTTTTCAGCAAGAGGCTATTTAAAAGTTGGTTGTTTATGTAACAACCCCAGCAGCAACCTCATTTCCCCTCTCGTCTGTTCCAACCATTCAGGATTCAGCATCACCTGTATACTAATCACTGACCTGATCATCTGTCATCATCTGCACCTGTTCTTCACTGGTTAAAAAGTTAACTCGCCTCAAGTATAAAAGATTATTTTATACTCCAATGATTCATATTGCCGAGGCACGGGACCTTGAGACTACCGTGGCAACGTTCTTAGGACTGAGGGACAGCGTACCCCAGCAGCCGTCGAACGAGCGCCGGTGGTCGTGCCAGGTGAATATCCGGTAGCAGGCCGAGCGGGACAACTACCCACTAACTCCAACGCTTTATCCCGACGTCGGTTCTGCGAGCGAGGTGAAGAGCGCGTGTGCCGAGTTACTGCCTCGCCGAGAGCATCGCCCGCAGTCGTTTCGCCTGCGCCGCAGCGGGACAGTGAACGCTTTGTCCACTACATGGCAAAGAAGGGCTCCACCCAGCGCTCGCTCACTGTGTGGTTTAACAAACAAACAGCGTTGCTCTGAAACTGGTCTGGTACACGGACTGGAGTGAAAATGAGAGCCAAAAACTGGCCTACAATGAAAACCAAAAAAAAAGTCCTTTAAGAAGCTTGGAGAACTATTCCTCAAGACTACATTAATTGCAAGAATATGTGAAATGAGGGGTGGCTTAGGACCTAAGTCACTGGACTAACACATCCACAGATAAGAATCTAAACAAATACATTTGTGATTTTAAATCTCACCCTGTATAACTGAGTTCCTCCTAAAATCCAGATGGTCTCTATGAGGTCACTAAGAGGAGGATGAGGGGCCAATTCAACTGCACTATGAAACTCCTGACAGACGTAATGAGCATGCTTTGGGACAGACCTGGGGATGCAGTTATTAATTATAAATAAATACACAAACAAATCAATACAGTATTATTACTATACAATATACTGTTTGATTTCTTATGATATCTTACGCAATGTCCAATGTACATAACTACTTAAGCTCTACTTAAGCTCTACTAGGCAAAGTAGTATATGGTCACTTTAGTTATTACATGGATGCTTATTTTGCCAATGTAATGAATCAGCTTACATAAGCTTTTTGCTGAGAACCACATTGAGGCTGTTGGCCAGGGGGAAGACACTCTCTGGGCAGGAGAACCAGCTGTATTTACCCCATATGATCAGATTCTTCTTTCCTGTGGCAGAAAGAACATTAAAGTTGCATGTAATGATTTATTATAGCCATGTTTCCTATAATACCATGTCCTGCACTTTTAGTACATGTAGCCATTCAGCCATTTAACAGAGGTTCTTAAATTGCTATTTTTGAACAATAAAAATGATAAATTATGCAGGACCAGGCTTATGAAAACATTAATCTCTATCAATAGTAATGTACTCAAAAATACATCACTCACACACCTGGACACTAGGAAAGGGAATTATGTTAAAATGCTCTTCATCGACTACAGCTCTGCATCTCATCAATGTGTCAGTGGATCTCCAATTTTCTGACTGGCGGACCACAGGCAGTAAGGATGGGCAGACATGTCTCAGCCTCACTCACTCTCAGCACTGGAGCCCCCCAGGGTTGTGTTCTGAGCCCCCTGCTGTACTCTTTGGACACCCACGACTGCGTGGCCACTACCAACTCCAACGCCATCATCAAGTTTGCTGACGACATGGTGGGCATGATCACCAACAATGATGAGTCAGCCTACCTAGAGGAGATTGGAAATCTGGAGAACTGGTACCAGAGGAACAATCTCCTCCTGAACGTCAGCAAGACAAAGGAGTTGATAGTGGACTTTAGTACAAAGCAGGAGAGGAACTACCAGACCCCAGTCATCAACAGGAGCCCAGTGGAGAGAGTGGACAGCTTCCGATACCTCGGTGTTCACATCACGCAGGACCTGTCATGGTCCTGTCACCACCGTGGTGAAAAAGGCCCGACAGCGTCTCTACCACCTCAGACGCTTGAGAGACTTCAGATTGCCCTCTAAGGTGCTCAGGAATTTCTACTCCTGTACCATAGAGAGCATCCTGACGGGAAACATCACGACCTGGTTTGGAAACAGCACCATGCAGGACAGACGAGCTCTACAGAGGGTGGTGCAATCAGCTGAGCGCATCATCCGCACCGAGCTCCCTGACCTGCACTCGATCTACCGCAAGCGGTGCTGGACCAAAGCCAGGAAGATCGTGAAGGACCTCAGCCATCCCAACAAAGGACTGTTCTCTCTGTTGCGGTCTGGGAAGCGATTCCGCTCCCTGAAGGCCAACACAGAGACTGAGGAGGAGCTTCTTCCCACAGGCGATAAAGTCTCTCAATCAAACCATCACACGGGACAAATAACATCTTTTTAAACTCACAACATTGACTGGACAATCATGGACAATCATGGGCACATTTTTACTCACTTGCACTACATATTTATATATCTGGACCATTGCACAAGACACTTTAATAAGTCATTTTTTATGCAACCATTGTCACTTTCAAATTTTTTTATATATATATATATATATATATATATATATATATATACACTTTTTTTCTTCTATATTTCTATATTTTGTAATATTTTTATTATGCCCTTATTTGTATAGTTTATTTTACTAGTTAAATTTATTTTCTTTAGTACTTCTTTTTATTCATATTTATTCCTTACGTATAAGTTTTTATTTTCTTTTTTAAGGTCACTGGCGTTCGTATAAACATTTCACTGCATATTGTACTCTGTATGACTGTGTATGTGACAAATAAATTTTTTATTTGATTTGATGTGGTTACCTAATACTGTCTGATTCTTTACATATGAATTATCAAGAAGAACAAATAGAGCTTATAATTTGAGGTTGTTCATAAAGATTCCACCCAAAATCTTACAATGTCAGTGACAGATGTCAGTACCAATGGGGTGAAGAAGTTCTTACAAATTACTGTGTTCTCAAAAGTGCAGAGAAAATACTTTAGCAAGACATATCACTTCACGGGGTGTTGGAACGGGGCATGCAAATGCCAGGGCAAGCTTCCAGATCAAATATTATCTTTGTCAACTGAATCTAGCAAGTGAAACCCATTAAATAACATCTTTGACATGTGTGCATTACTTACCTGATTTATGCACAGCTGTGATGTTTTTTAAAAATAACTGAAACTCTGTCCTGTAAAAAGAAAACGGTATATTGCGATTTCACAGTTTATACTTGGTCCGTGTACTTTTCGGTATTTGTAGTTTCTTTTTATAAACAAAAATCAAAAAATGAAAATGAGAGTTATATTTGTTTTTTATTTTAAAATGTCAGACACCTTTTTAAAATTAGACTTGATTTTCTTTTCTCGTTTATACTTTGAATAAAGAAAGTTCTGCAGCTTAGAAATGAAAAAATAGCTGCATTTTCGTTCTCTAAAACCGGAAGTATCTCTTCTTCTGTTGATGATCAGGAAAATTTGTTTCCTCCTCCCTACTGGCTGTGGAAGTATCAGGGATGTCTGAAATTGCCTCAGAGACATGTGTGTTTAGGTAATACAGTGAGATGATGTTTTTTTAAACACTATTTTAACAAGAGACTCCTGGAAATCAATTCATCTAGTTAACATTTGTAATAAACTTCCATACTTTGTGAAATTAAAGAAAAATAACCAATTCAGATACATTATTTAATGTAAAAGTGCTATTACAATGTATGTCTGTTTTATCATGGATATCATGTTTCCCCATCATATGCGGTGCCTAGATAGATAGATAGGTAGATAGACAGACAGACATGAATAACCATGAGTGTGGTGTCCTATAATCGCTGTACCTGTGTGTTTGATATGTACACCATAAAACTGGATGTTTGAGTGGGTTAAAAAAGAGAGTATCCTGGTTATCACGAGTATACACTCTACCCTTGAGTTACATGCTATAATAAATTACAAAGTATAACCTTAAATATATTTTATTTAGAATAAATCAGTATCACATCTATCATCACACAGCTAATGTACTGTACGTGTAATAAAAGTAGTCGTGATGTCAGTACTCGCCCAGCAAACCAGCCTTTTGCAGCGGTTTAAAACCTCTGAATTATCTTCAAATATACAAAAGAAAAAGCGAAAAGACACTCGATTGTTTTGCATAGGTTACTTGTTTAATTCAAAAGGTTTGTAAAAACACTTTAAAACGAGAGAAAAACTGTTAAAATCCTCGTTCGCCTTCTCAGCGTTAGGTAGCGAGTGACGTCATGATTCGAATTCTGCGCGCGACCGGGGACACATAGGGAAACTGAATTTCCCGGAACACCGGCGCCGCCGTCCCCGAGCTCCGAGTCAGTTCTGCAGCTGCTTAACAGCACTTCCGGGCCGCAAACATCAAGGAGCCCGCCTCCAGGCTTCGAGGACGACGTAGTGCCGACGAGCTCCGAGTCAGCTCCGTCGCCGAGCGTCTCTTCAGCGCCTCCGCCGAGCACGTCTCCAGCTCCGTCACCCAGCCTCCAGGACGGGAGAGAGAAGGTGGATTATTGGGGTGGCTGTCCGAGACCTCCGGTGATGCTCCGGCATCTGTAATTGTCATTCCAGATATCCACAACGTCATTCTTACTAGGACAAATGACGTCACTTTTCCCATTCATCTCTATGGAGTTTCCCTTTACAGATATCTTTAACTCAGTTGTGGATATCCACAATGTGGAATGTGGATATCTACAAGTAAATTATGACTATCCACAATTCCTGTTAGAAATATCTACAATTTAATTCTGACTAGTCACAATTCCAATTCAAGATATCTTCAACTCACCTCAAATAAAGATATCTATAATGTCCTTTTTAGATATCTTGAACTCTATTTTGACTGATCAAAACTGGATTATAGATATCTTGAACTGATATAGTCATAATTTACTTGTAGATATCCACATTGTGAAATGTTCATTTTGCCTAGGAAGAACTGATTACAGATCGGATTACCCTAACCCTAACCCATCTGTAATACATATCCAGACTTGTATGGCAAGCCGTTTTAACATTTAATGGCAAAAGTTGACTATCCGGAATGAACCTTACAGATATCAACAACGTATTTTTGACTAGTTGTAATTGCATTCTGACTAGTCAAAATGACAGTTAGCGATATCCGTAACACTTCAGATATCCAAAACTCAGTTATAGATATCTGTAATTGTCATTCCAGATATCCACAACGTCATTCTTACTAGGACGAATGACATCACATCTCTATGGAGTTTCCCTTTACAGATATCTTTAACTCAGTTGTAGATATCCACAATGTGGAATGTGGATATCTACGTACAAGTAAATTATGACTATCCACAATTGCTGTTAGAGATATCTACAATTTAATTCTGACTAGTGACAATACCAGTTCAAGATATCTATAATCCAGTTTTGACTAGTCAAAATAGAGTTCAAGATGTCTAAAAAGGACATTATAGACATACTGTATATAGAGTTGAAGATATCTTGAATTGGAATTGTGACTAGTCAGAATTAAATTGTGCAAATTAAACGGCAGAATCGAGCTGTTGAGCGCGCAGGGGAGACATTGCATGCGCATAGAGTGCTTAGTTTGCTCTCAAAATGTCAAACCACGCGCTCAGAATTGTGACAGGAATATAACGCCATACAAAACACCTTTCAGAAGAGAAAAACAGTAATTCAAAATGTCAGTATTTCAAGGGTCAAGGTTTTTTTTTGTCTCACAGACATATAGAGGAATCGGAATATCGTTTCTCTCGTCTTTATATTACAGTTTGAGTGATACAAATAATTTCATTGTTAAAAAAAAGAAACGATTCACTGTGAAATGCAGTTTGAACTGTATAAACAAGTCCTGTCTTTCATATCACTCAGCTGTACAGTATAACTCCTAAATAGGACAGTAAAGACGGTATTGTCCTTATAAAAATATATCATAAGTTTGGTAGTACATCAAATAATCAGTACAGTACATGCATATTAATATCGCAGACTATACTGTCCCAGTAATTGTACAAAAACAAACTAGAACTGGCTCACACACTTCATTCAAAAATAAATTTCATTATCCCTTTACAAGAAAATAGATGGTGGGGTATTCTTTTCTGAAAGATTATAATTATTATTATCATATACATGCAATCATGGCTGTATATTTATGACATATGAAAAAGAATATCCCAAGTGTCTGCAATGCACACCATTATGGCACAGATACACCAATGCAAAAGAAAATGCATTGTTTTCATATTATTAACCTTCATATTATTAAATATATTCATGGACAATCCCCCCCCCCCCACACACACAAAAAAAAAATTCACAATTTTGTTTTTTACTTAAGAACACAGAAATGTGTTCATGCTGGCATGCTCATGCTCTGTAGAGCATGCAGTTTGCCATGTGATTTTGTCTAGCTTAAAAGTAAGGAAAACATTCTGAAACACTAAAAGTAAGGAAAACATTCTGATGGTGCATTTTGTCTTTGGAAAGTAGGCCATCAGAATGCTTCAACTTGGTGCAATGCATGTATACATTGCCAGGCTGTTTGCAGTTGAAGGAATTTCCCTCCTATAGAACAGATTCCAAACAACTGGTTCCACTGCTGATCGCTCTAGGTCTGAAAGTCCAAGAGTGACAACATTAAGACAAGACAGACTTATTCAATAGTGTAATTTGAGAAATCATACATAAAATGCTGACACTGCTGCTGGTACTTCAGGATTACACACGATAAGTCAGACCAATCAACAACATTTGGCTGCATTTGGACTTACATTTAGGCATTTGGCAGACACTTTTATCCAGAGCGACGTACATTTATATCTCATTACACATCTGAGCATATGAGGGTTAAGGGCCTTGCTCAAGGGCCCAACAGTGGCAACTTGGTGGGTTTGAACCTGGGATCTTCCGAACCATAGTCGAATGCCTTAACCACTGAGCTACCCCTGACTTGCTGGATGTGTAATCGTGGGTCATCGTGGGTCATCGTGGGTCAAAGTTAACTTTATGTCATTATTAACATTGTCTGAATTTTTCATTTCTGGTGCTGGTGGACACTTTAATTCTTAATTCTTTCATATTTATTTAACTGAAACAAATTTGGTAAGAAATGTACATATACAATACAATGTCTGTATTGTCCATTAGTATATTTCTACACTGATCTGAAATACAGAAAAGGAGGCTTGTGCATGGACACTCTATATAAAAATCAGTAAACAAACATTTTTCCCCCTAAATCATTTGTACAAAACATTTAAATATTATACATACAGTATTTTAAATGCACATAATATAATCTGAATATGTACATATTATGACCTGGATTTACATATATGAGACATAAGTAAGCAGTCCAGTCTAACATACAGAGCACGTACAGTAAAAGTTATACGAGCAGATAAGTTCTATCTACAAGGCCCTAATTACTACCATTTGGATGACATTGTGCAGGCAGCTTGGGGAGAGATGTTTGATTTTCTCACTGAGAGTGTATACTTTTGTTACTCTGAACATGGTCTGTTACTGTTGCTTCTGAATCTTGCATCCACTGCTTGAACCAGGCTCTTCACTTTGTCGCTTTAGTGTTGCTGTTCCTCTGCCTAAAAAAAACCCAAACACTCCAGTCAACTGACACTGAAAAAGGCACACAATGTTCTCTTGCGTGGGTGTGACTGTGTCCTGACCTTGTTTTAACAACAGATGAAATTTCATCGGCATGCACACAGTACAGCCCAGCCCTTAATTATAATCTGTTTTTGCAATGTTCTGTGTGTATGCAGGACAGTGTTTGGCTCAGCTCGCTGTGTTTGTGTTGTGTCTCGTCTGCAAGGTTTTACTTCTCCGGTTCCCAAAACGCCTTTCACAAGAGGAAAATCACTCATTCAAAATAAGGTTCAAGGTTCCAGTTTTTTTGTTTGTCAAGGCCACCATATGTGCGTACAAAGGAATCGAAATATTGTTTCTCTTTTCTCTCAACATGTGTTTACATGTTAAAAAATTTTTTTTGACAGTTTGACTGATAAAAATCATTTCCTTGTTAAAAAAAGAAACCATTCACAGTGGAATGCAGTTTTCACTGTATAAACAAGTCCTGTCTTTCATATCACACACCTGTATACTGTAACTCCTAAATAGAACAGTTTCTAAATATAAATCTGCCATGATGTATGTCAGTGGCATGTCTGGATCATTTGCATTGCATGCCTTTTTTCCATAACAAAAGGTTTTAAAAAAAATATCATAAACACAGAGTTAAATTTTCTGACTGGAGTGTATCCACATCCAGAAACTAGGCTTAAGCTTAAATTACCGCATCCACTCATTTCATGACAATTGACAGTTTACTGTACCTCCCAGAATAATCGGACACTTCTTCACTGTAGCTCTTTCTTGACTGGTTACAGTGCTATGCAGTAAACGCATAGTAAAATTACCTGCAGTATTGACCTCTTGTCTGCTGTCTACAGAGTTCAGACTTGCTCCTGCACCTTCGCTGTTACCCATGTTGGAGGGCACAGAGGCCAGAAGCCCTGAAATACATCAAGATAAGTTATAAAAAGGTTCATATCCACAAGCATACTGTAAACATGTCCATATGCAATATTTTTTTCTTCAAGCCAGTTCTTCTATAATCACTCAGTGTAAAATGCACTTCTTCTCAGGCACATGAAGCCAGATAGCACATCTTTTTAAACTGCTGCTTAATAATACTGGAAGAAGGTAAATTTTGGAGACTAAGGCTAACTACCGTAATTCAATTTCCTGCATACCGGATGAACACAAGTAACTAGTGTTGTTTTGATCTTTGAGGCAGAGGAAAGCCCTCCCTTGTACCTGAACAGCAGCTTCTTTATAGTGGTCAATGAATTTACAACTGTGCTATTTAGTCTTTAGTTTATTTTCCCCAGTTGTTCACAATCAAATACCAAGATGACCATTGTCCGACAGATCCTTTACATTATTTATCTCAAATACTTACCAAGGCCTCTGTAGCACGACAGCTGCTGGTAGATCTGCTTCATGCGCTCAATGTTTATTCTGCTAGCCTCTGCATGGTTCACCATGGGCTTGGGGTAGTGTGTCCCAATGATGCATTTAGCAAGCTTCTGTACACTTTCTGGTGCATTCCAGGGGTCATAAATGTATTTGGCAGGAAAACCCCTCAATATAGGCAAATACTGTCTAGGGAGAAAAAAAATCAGCATATTATAGCTTTTTTTAGAATTTAGAATGTTCAGGACTGCTAGTTACTTATACTAGTAGGGCACTGTTACAAAATAATGATGAGCAGCATCCAAGTGTATGCAAGTGGTTCACTGCTCAGCCAAAAAAAAAGTCACCACTTGGATTTAAGTAAGCAAACAGGTAAAAGCCTTCCATTGGATAATTATTGCGGTGATTAATATGGTTCAGCTGGCAAATTGTTTAACCCTAATGTAAGTACAGTACCTTATCATTTTCTAAACATCAATGTAAAAAGCCTTATCCTGTGGGCGTGGCAAGGATGTTACTCATCAGATTACTGGCCAGATTATTGGTTTGCATCAAGAAAAAAAAACATCTGACGAAATTGCTAAAATTGGGTAATGAACTGTAAAACGCTTTATTAAAACCTGGAAGGATAGTGGTGAACCATCAGAAGTGTTGTTGGAAAAACATTCAGAATAAGCGAGATCACTTAAACGCTTAGTGAAATCAAATCAAACAAACAAACAAAAAAACCTCACAGCTATGTTTAATACTGAAAGGAAGAGCATTTCCACATTCACTTAACTCAAATGGATTGAGACTTAACAACAGTGTAGCTTTACAAAAACCACTTATCAGTGAGACTAATCTGAACAAAACGCTTCAATTTGCTAAGGAGCATACAGAATGGACTGTTCATTGGAAAAATGACTAGGTTCCCTTTCAGTCGAGGTTTGCCTGCCTTACGGCGTGAATAAAGGTGGCTTCAGCCAGGACACGAGAGGGCGTGATATCCCATACAATATGTGTTGTACCTCGTTCCTCTCCCTCAGGGAACCGAGGTTAGTCATAACCATTCGTTTTTCCATCAATGTATTTTTTCCCCCTGATGGCATGTGTATATTCCACGATGACAATGCCAACATTCGTTGATCTCAAACCACAGATTCCAGACCATAACTTCATAAAGAATCTTTGGAATGTGCTGGAGAAGGCTTTACACAGTGGTCAGACTCTTCCATTATCAATACAAGATTTTGAAGAGAAAATAATGCTACTCTGGACTGAAATAAATGTTGTGACATTGCATTACACCATTGCTGTAATCAAAGCAAAAGGAACCCCATGACATATTAGCATGTGCGATTATTTATTTTTTTTGGCCAGGCAGTGCATATCTGTAAGAGAAATACTACCGTATATAGTCTCCATTGGGATCAGTTCGGCGACCAAAACCCACTGGGCAGTAGCAGTGGAAGAACTGCTGAAAAAACGAGCTGCAGGAGAGCCACATCCAGCTGCCTGCATTAACGCTCCAATCTGCATCCAGCAACAACTCTTCAAAAACCTGGACCACACACACACACACAGTCATAACTGAGGACAAACACATACAGTGTAGTGATCAAGTCAAATAACAAACTTTAGCAGTAGCATGCTAATGTTGACCATGAAACAAATGTTGTGGTCTCATTCTTTAATACCAATAGTTTAGCCTAACCAAGGTTACAGACATGTGACCTTATGATGAAATTAAATTAAAGAAGGAACCATGAAATCTAATCAAATCAATTAATTAATAAATGCATATAATATCTACAAAACAGTAATAAACATTGATTTTGATTTCTACTTCCTTATTTATACAGTGCTGGTCATAATTATTGGCACCCCTGCACTGTAAAAATTACTCTGGAGCTCCTCACGCGGTCAGGAAACAAGCTCGTTTGGTGGTAATTCATATTTTTACAGCTGAAGAGGACCCAACAGATGTGTGAATTGTTTTTGGAGGGCACCAAAGTGCTGATAGGTTGTGGAAACAGAACCACAGCTTGCATGCTGTTAATGGGATTGATTTATGCCCTCAAACTTGAGTACCCCAAAACCCTAAAGTACAGTACACCTTTGAAGTGTTCCAGAAACTGTTTTTGAAACTTGATGGAACAAAAATGCTGAAGAAGGTCCAGAGTCTAAAACGTAAACTAATGGAATGAGCTGTAAACGAATGGAATCTGCTTCATGCAAATAAGATGTTCTTTTACTTTCAAATAGTACATTTAATGCAAGAATGTTCTTTTGCACATAAATATTTTTCCATGTTTTCAAAATGGAAAATATTTCAAGTTACATGTCCTGTGAGTTATCTGTGACTTTTCACACATTTTAAAAGAAGTTGAGGGTTAAATGTTTGTGATAATGTGAAGCTTTTGATTTATATAATGTTTTGTGTAATAAAGTTTTTTTTCAACTGAAAGTGCATTATAAGGTGTCACTTTCTGTTTAGTTTTAATTAGTTTTAAATGTTTTAAAAATAAAATGTTGTTTGGACAATAGAAACTTTCCCTGATTAGTTCATTCATTCATTTTCTATACCGCTTAATCCTGTGTTCAGGGTCGCGGGGGACCCGGAGCCTATCCCAGGAGACTTCGGGCACTAGGCAGGGTACACCCTGGACAGGGTGCCAATCCATCGCAGGGCACACACACATACACACACTCACACACTACGGGCAATTTAGGAACGCCAATTAGCCTAACCTGCATATCTTTGGACTGTGGGAGGAAACCAACCAAGCACGGGGAGAACATGCAAACTCCATGCACACAGAGACGAGAATCAAGCCTGGCCAGGGAATCGAACCCAGACCCTGGAGGTGCAAGGCGACAGTGCTCTATTGCAGAAGCATAATCTCACACTGAAAATTGTAGAAAAATCTAAGCTTTAACTCAAGTGATTAAAAAAAAAATACATAACTAAAAAATAATATTCTTTTTATAAAATCACCCAGACACAATTATTGGCACCCCTAACAATTCCGATAAAATAAATGTAACTGGAGCATTTTGCCATTTTTACTGTAGTTTATAAAGTTGATCAGAGTATCTAGAAACTTTTAATGAATAATTCATGACTTCCTGTTTGCCTGTTTGACGTGACACAGAGGCCCATTTCACTTATCCACTATTCAACATGGTCAAGACAAGAGAACACCCCATTCAAGTAAGGCAGATGTGTGTCGACCTTCATACTGTAAGTCATGCGATGGCTACAAGAAAATAGCCGCTCGCCTAAACTCAACCATATCTACAGTCAGAGGAATCATTAAGAAGTTTAAAACAACTGGAACAGTGATAAACAAGGCTGGACGAGAACCCATGTTTATCCTGACTCCCTGCACAATGAGGAGGAAGGTAAGAGAAGGTAAAAAATCTCCAAAGCTTGCTGTTAGAGAACTGCATCAAAAAGAGGCATCTTGGGGTCACAAAGTCTCCATAACAACCATCAGACACGATCTACACGCCAACAAGCTGTTTGGGAGGCATGCAAGGAAAAAGCCTTTTCTCACCTACAATCACAAACAATAATGTCTGGAATTTGGTGGGACTTCAGCTGGGACTGTGTGCTGTGGTCAGATGAGACTAAGCTAGAGCTTTTTGGCAACAAACACTGTCCGCTGGGTCTAGTGTAAAACAAAAGATGAGTATGCGCATGCCCATTGTGAAGTATGGTGGAGGATCTGTGATCCTGTGGGCCTGTTTCTCTTCCAAAGGCCCTGGGAACCTTGTTAGGGTGCATGGCATCATGAACTCTCTGAAATATCAGGACATTTTAAATCAAAACCTAAAGGTCCCTGTCAGAAAGCTGAAGATGGGTCGTAATTGGGTCTTTTAGCAAGATAATGAACCCAAAATGTGTGGTGAAATCTAAACAAAAATGGTTCTGCAAACACAAAATCATGCTTCTCTCATGGCCATCTTAGTCTGCAGACCTCAACCCAATTGAAAATCTGTGGGGTGAACTGAAGCAGAGAGTGCATGAGAGAGGACCCAGGACACTGGATGATCTAGAAAGATTGTGCAAAGAGGAATGGTCAAAGATCCCTCTGTCTGTATTCTCCAATCTTGTGAAATGTTATAGAAGGAGGTTAAGTGCTGTCTTGGAGTTGTACAAAGTATTAACATTAGGGGTGCCAATAATTGCGATTTCATGTCAAAAAAAAAAAAACATTTCTTATTGTGGGATTTTTTTACACCGAATAATTGTACTGTAATAAAAGGTTGCATTTTTCTCTCTTTTTGTGTTGTGGTTCTATATTGTTTAAATAAAAATAAATTATTAGAAGCCTAAGAACACATCTTAACCAGGGGTGCCAATAATTATGACCAGCACTGTATTCTTATATAGTTGTTTTAAGTTGATTTTCAGGATTATAGCAAACAGCTCTCTTTTCCCACCTTGACACCTTCCTCCCAGCTGATCCACAGGTCTCCTCTGGTGAGGAAGCACGCAACTGCATGTCGCGCCAGGTGATGGATCCAGCCCTCCTGCCTTAACTGTGTCATGACTGCATCAATCCAGGGAAAACCTGTCTTGCCCTCTGCCCACTTTGCTAATGCCTCTGGGTTACGGTCCCATGGGATCTGCACACAGATTGGGTTGCCCTCCATCTTGTCAAAGCGTGGCTGGTTTGTGGCGGCTGTGTAGAAGAACTCTCTCCATAGCAGCTGGCCGTAGAGTGACAGTGGAGGTACGCTATCTTTCTTTACCTAACATTGACCGGAAAATTGTTAATTATTGCAAGGAACTGAAACAAATGACTATCACAATAAAATAACATAACTATGGAATTTGTGTGTCTTATGTGCAAAAATAGATGTAGATACAGTATTTACTGCCTTTCAAATAAAATGTAGCTTGTAGCCTTATGCTCACCTTTCTGTACAAGTCTGTGAGTTTAAAATAGAAGAGTCTACAGGAAAGGCAGCCGAAACGTAGGTAAGGGCTCAGACCTGTAGGGCTAGCCAGTAATGAATTTGCATTCATTCTGGGATGCTCAAAGTTAGCCACCCATGCCTGCATACAAATAAAAATAGAAATTCTAGAAGGAAATATGCATATGACATTTAGATGCAAGGGTAATATTATTGGATTTCGCTTATGGGATATCTTCAGAGATATTATCAGTCTATTATCAGATATCTACAGTGCTACTGTTATGAATATGCAAACAGGAGAAAGGTGGAGCCTTAAATGTCATGGAAATAGAAGAGAAACTAATACAATTATAGTCACCGTCCAACAACCTTAACTTGTAAAAAGCTTAACTTTATTGCCAGAACATCATATCACTACTTGCTCCTTTATAAAATCTTTACCGGTGCTCTCGCATCAACACACTACAATGCATAGAGCACATAATCCATATAACTGCATCAGCATCATCGGAATTCTCAATTGAGACATTATTCTCTGAAGCAAAAATGCATATCATACGCATTAAATGTAAATCAAATCCAAGACAGTTGTTGCAGCAAGTCTCTGTGAGAGAAGATTTTGCTTACCTTTCTCTCCAAGTGTCTCTCTAGACGAGTGAGAGCCTCTGTCTCTCCTCCTGGCCACACAGCAGACGGTAGACCTTCTGTCTCAAAGCCTAACGTAAAAAGACATAGGTTAGCAACATAGCAGGTGTATATATAAATACACAAATAAGCAAGTTGACATGTAAGCAAGTAAAATAAATAAATAAATAAATCATACCAAGCTCTTCCAGTGAGGGCACACCAAACCTCTCATCATGGTCATCACCAATAGGCATGATACACTTGCTTAATATTTCAGCACTAATGATCTCTGATGGTTTTTCTACAACATCCATTCTACTGATTATTGACTGAAAGCGTTTGTATGTGAGAGGTGACTGGCCACCATTCAGCTCGATGATCCTAATGACAAAGAGAGAAACAGAGAGAGAGAGAGAGGCAGTGAGGAAAGGTTGTAGGGAGAGAGGGTGATTTAGGGTGAGAGAAATTGTAACCCTACAAAATGTTTAAAAAAAGAGTAAAATTACTGTTTTTTTCACTGTTTTTTTAAGACTATGTTTTTCCCAAACTTTATTTTACCCTTGTTCATTCAAGGTGGATTATTTGGATCTCACAATATCGTGTCCATAAATCAACAAAATAAAACCCTGCTCTATATACAGTGCTGCTCATAATTATTGGCACCCCTGGTTAAGATGTGTTCTTAGGCTTCTAATAAATAATTTTATTTAAACAATATAGAACCACAACGTAAAAAGAGAAAAATCCAACCTTTTATTGAAATACAATTATTCAGTGGGAAAAATAAATCCCACATTAAGAAATATTTAACATTTCATAACATTTATCAATCTATAACATTTCACAAGATTGGAGAGTACAGTTAGAGGGATCTTTTACCACTCCTCTTTGCACAATCTTTCTATATCATTCAGAGTCCTGGGTCCTCTCTTATGCACTCTCTGCTTCAGTTCAGTTCACCCCGCAGGTTTTCAACTGGGGACTGAGATGGCCATGAGGGGAGCATGATTTGTGTTTGCAGAACCATTTTTGTGTAGATTTCACCACACATTTTGGGTACTGTTGGGTGTACCATTTGGATGCTGAAGGATTTTAGTCCTTCAAGAATGTGTCCAGTGTCCAGCAACAATACCTACAGTACAACCTACACCGTTCTGCCCTATGCTTGAATTAGCCTGCCTCTCTTGCATTGCAATAAAATTGCCTGCCAAATAACACATGTAACAAAAAATGCAAGATGACAAGCCATATGGAAATATGCACATATAAACACTCACTTCTCTGGATCATAGAGTGTGTGGGAGATTCTAACAGTGACTTCCACCCTTGCCTCCTTGGCCAGCTTCTTGATGGCTGCATCCCGCTCCTTCCCAAATGGTTCAGAGTCACACTCGTATGACAGATGTGTGATCTTCCAATCCTGCAGTGAAGAGCAACGTCTGCTTGTTTTTGTTTCCCAGGAGAGGAATATTGATCGGCTTTCTCACACTGATTAACTCTCTTAATAAGATCATCGCAAACTCCAAACTAATTGGAAAAAGGCCACAGTTCTTCTTGCTACAAAATTGTTGCAGATTATGTTTCTAAAAACAAATCACAGCTTCCTGAGAGCCTGCATATTCAAGTCTGTGAAACCAAATGGAGTAACATACTGTAGACAAGTTCATGTGTAAAAGATACCTGCCTGTTCACCCAAAAACCTTAACTATTTCAAAGGAAAAGCTTTTCTGTACAAATGTATATGCTTTAAGGTGTAATGACATTACACTTTTATTCTTTGCTTAATTTAAAATACTAAGCAGCTTGTTGTTTTGAGCAGTACATTTAGAAAAGTAATATTAATGTGAGTAATGGCCAATTTTTTCAGAAGTTTAATTACCTTAAAAAGTCTGGGAAAGACATCAGTGGGCTGGCCTCTGATTACATACAGGCGAGAGTTGAGTTTGCGAAGGTTTGCATCCAGGTCCTCCAGACACTGCAATAAAAACCTGAAATAAAGCAATGAAACCACAACAGTAGAGTCATGGTTATTGAATGTTTGTGGGTACTATATGTTCATTCATTCATTCATCTTCTATACCGTTTTATCCTGTATTAGGGTCGCGGGGACCTGGAGCCTATCCCAGGAGTTTCTAAACAAGCAGATGACTTGCAAAATGCTTTTATGCTCATTATAATGTGGGTTTGACAATGCTCCTATCCCATGAAAGATGAGTGCTTCCTAAGGGTGTATGGAAAATACCAGCCAGGGAGCAAAAAAAAAGCATTTAATGTCAGAAAACAGAAAAGGATTTTATATCCACACCTTCGTGTGCTCCAAACTATATAGTGAGTTGATTCTTTGCCAAATCATTAGACACATTTCAACAAATGAGCTACAACCTTACATTCAGCAGCAGAGATCTATACAAATGTCCTCTGGTCAGCTGATCATCACTATCATTTCCATGAAACACTACATGACCTTCACTGTTACATAAGGTCTAGTACGGGTTTGTCCTGCTCGTGCATATTCATACTCATAAGGGCTAAATCCTGTCTGAGCTGCATTTGTACTTCGTTTGGCCTGTCAGGGGCATCACAGTTAGACTGGGTCAGCAGGAAAGAATTCAGTCTGACGACAGACTTCCCAAGGACATCTGGTCCACTCAAACCCTTAGCTAGGATATATTTTTTTATTTAATTTAACAGGACAAATTTACTGTAGTGTAGTAGGAAAGGAGCATTTAAGAATGTAATAAGAGTATACTAGGAGCTTTCCCATAATTCAGACGTTATGTGTTTATTATGCGACATCATGAGGAGGAAAAGTAGGTCAGAGCTGACTGCGGTATGTGGTAACTGTTACTGCTGACACATTGACCCAGTTCCATTTGTCCTGTGCCAGAGCGGGAGGCGTGGGTCCGCTCCATGTTACGTCATCACCAGACTGTGGGAGTAAAGCCTCCTTGTAAGATCTCTCACTACCATACACAGACACTGTTCTTTAACACACATATACCAGACCAGTTTTATCCTGTTTGGCTTTGTATTACAGATTTTTTTAACTGTATGCATGTGATTTATAAAAGGTCAAACTGTAACTGTACTGTATATAAGTAGACAAGCTAGTTGTGACTTGAAGGATCTTGGTGTTCAGCCAAAGTTGTGATTAAATTACTGAAGTACATCAGCAGTAACCTTGAACAACTATAACTTTATTTAAGCAAAGATTAAAATGAAATTTAAGTATTAGAAGAGTTGCTCTACACGAATAGGACATCACAGCCTTATTAGGACATTTTCAGAATCTTAATGTTTACAATTAATCACATCAAAATCAAAATTGCATTATGAACCTGTGCAATTTTTTTATCCAAAAGGCTGAAATTTATTACGGGTAATATATGCATAGTTGGCTCGAAAGTTTCACTGCTGTTGGAACAGACGCCAGCACAGTCTGAGGATTTCCCTAGAAATCTAATTCAACTAAACAGTAAACCCCCAGGGTCAGAGGAGCACTGCACTTCAGAATAGAGATCAAAGGCCCTTAACAGTAGCCCTTAACGTTGGCAAAAGTATAAAGTAAAAAGCATGTTTCAATTGAGGGGCAGATTTCAAAATCCAATCAGCCACAACATTAACACCCCATAACATTATACATTATCAATTAGATCAGTGGTTCTCAAACATTTTCTGCCATTCCCCACTTAAGGGGATGGGCGAATTTTCAAGCCCCAAATAATAACGAAATCGGCCAAGTTTACTGTTTATTGATATATCAATTTCTAAACCAATAAGATCAAATAACACCAAGTTAAAAACAGATCAAATACACGTGCAATTGTTATAAAAGGCTTACGTTGTCATTTATCTTTGCATAATTGACCCCATGTTTATTAGCTGCTCAGTAATCGTTTGTATTTTTTTTTTTGCACTGGCCAATTCTGTATGCAACTTTGAATTTGTGCTTTGCTGTCCACTGATTCAGATGTTACCATGCGATTCTCCTACTGTCTGTATTCTGCCAGCTTTCTTTCAAAGAAGTCGAGGTGGCTTATTAACGTGACTGGAGTGTGTTGTTTCTAAGTGCCTTCTTAATTTGTTGGGTCTCATGCTGTCCTCTGCCCCCATCATCCCCACCATGAATCCAAGCTCAAGATCGGCTTCATCATATTTTCCTTTCGGTTGGCTTTTAGGTTGATTAAGCTGATCGTGCTGCTTTTTTGCAGTCTGCTTTTTTGTGGTCCATGTAACAAATGTATCCATTGACGCCAGTGTGACGGCGGTAAAGTTAGTTTTATATTCGCATATTCGCATCTCCGGCTTCAATAGCTGAGTAAATAAACCCGCAAATAAGATACATACATTTCCTCTTTGCATTGTCTTAAAGCTACACCCGCCTTTTTTCTCGATTAAGCACCTAAATTATACGTTCGAAAGCTTAAACATCATTATTCTCTACAGCACAACAATGACTTAGGGATCATCGCAAAATGCCGCACACCAACAAAAAGCATAGAACGATATTGATCTTCCCTTTTGTTCAGAGCCTGAAGGATCAAAAAGCAACTTTGTTGCCACACTGGAAACTAGAAATGCCAGACTAGTACTGCCTGAAAAAATACAGAAACATCATCATACACATTGGAATGAATGATGATTACATACAGTATATAATACCGAAAGTTTCCTTATATTGTTCCTCTGCAATTAACATGCCGACGTTAAACCATTATTGTTGCACTATGGTTCCGCTTTTTCTCCCGGCCCCTAACTAATGTTATTTTAATTTACTTGTATTAATGAACCATTTCTTTGTGTGTGGTTGTTTAGTTTTGAGAGTATGCTCTTCGTTGTCAATAAAGAAAAACATGAATTAGAATAGGTACTTTACTATTATTTTCCACTAATTCCCGCCTGTTCATTGCGCCCCACCTATCATGTCTGTATTCCCCACTAGTGGGGCACGCCCCACACTTTGAGAACCACGGAATTAGATACAGTGATTTTTAATACATTTTGATTTGAAAATTCATTGAGTACATTAGGTATGATAGAGACACTCTTGTTTCTATTGGTATACAATGTACTCACAATTCGACGTTTTTAACTCCGGATCCGAGCTGGCCGAGTGAGATCCTGAGGGAGAACAATGGACGCGACGCGAAGCGGAGACCTCGAGGGAGACGAGCTGGGGTGAGGAACCGGCTGAGAACCCGTGCACACCGCACACCTCTGCCTAGCATCCTGCTCGCCAACGTCCAGTCACTGGAGAACAAACTCGATGACCTCAGGGCCAGGATAAAGTTCCAGAGAGACATTCGGGACTGCAATCTCCTCTGCTTCACCGAGACATGGCTGAACCCAGCGGTGCCAGACCACGCCATACAGCCGGCCGAGTTCTTCTCGGTTCACCACATGGACAGGACGCGGGACTCGGGGAAGTCAAGAGGAGGCGGCGTGTGCTTAATGGTGAACAACAGCTGGTGCAACAGCACGAGCGTTGTTCCTCTTACACGCTCCTGCACACCAAACCTGGAACTACTGTCCATCATGTGTCGTCCATTTTATCTTCCACGGGAGTTCACATCGGTCATAATCAGTGCCGTTTACATTCCTCCACAAGCAGACACAGACAAGGCCTTATGCGAGCTGCATGAGGCGCTGACACAGCACCAGACACAACACCGGGACGCTGCGCTCATTGTGGCGGGGGATTTTAATAGTGCCAACCTCAAACGCGCAGCGCCGAACTTTTATCAGCACATCACCTGCCCCACCAGGGGCGAAAGGACACTGGACCATTGTTATACCACGGTCAAAGACGGTTACAAGGCACAATCTCGTCCAGCGTTTGGTAAATCCGACCACGCCGCCATCTTCCTCATGCCAAAATATAAACAAAGGCTGAAGCAGGAAGTTCCGGTCCTGAGGGAGGTCGCGCGCTGGACGGACCAATCGGTGGCCGCGTTACAGGACGCACTCGATGACGCAGACTGGGACATGTTCAGAAACAGCTCCGATGATGACGTCAGCGTGTTTACGGAAGCGGTTGTGGGATTTATTGAAAAGCTGGCAGACGATACGGTAGAGAAAAAGACTATCAGAACGTTTCCCAACCAGAAGCCGTGGGTGGATAAAACCATCCGCGACGCTCTGAGATCTCGCACAGCTGCCTACAACACGGGACTTGCGTCGGGGGACATGGAACCGTACAAGGCTGCGTCATATAACGTCCGGAAGGCGGTGAAAGAGGCGAAGCAGCGCTACGGGAGAAAACTAGAGTCACAGCTTCAACAGAGTGACTCTAGGAGCCTGTGGCAGGGACTAAGAACAATAACGGACTATAAAGCACCAGCATCTGGTATGACGAACGCGGACGCGACTCTGGCAGACGAGCTGAACACATTTTACGCTCGCTTCGAGGCTGCAGCTGAAGACGCTAGCAATGCTAATGCTAACGGCGCTAATGCTAGCGGCGCTAACGGCTGCAGACAGGAAGACACTGCCAGCACCGGGAACGCGCTCATCATCTCCGAGCACGACGTGAGGAGAGCCTTCAAGAGAGTGAACACCAGGAAAGCAGCAGGACCAGACGGCATCTCAGGTCGTATTCTCAGAGCCTGCGCAGACCAGCTAGCACCTGTGTTCACTGAGATATTCAACATCTCTTTATCTCAGTCGGTGATCCCCACATGCTTCAAAGAGTCCATTATTGTTCCTGTTCCAAAGAAACCACATCCTGCTTCTCTCAATGACTATCGCCCTGTAGCCCTCACCTCAGTAGTGATGAAGTGCTTTGAACGCCTTATCAGAGACTTCATCATTTCTTCACTACCCGACACACTGGACCCACTACAGTTTGCATACCGTCAGAACCGCTCCACAGACGATGCAATCTCTCATCTCCTCCACACATCACTCACTCACCTGGACACTAGGAAAGGGAATTATGTTAAAATGCTCTTCATCGACTACAGCTCTGCTTTTAACACAATAATTCCCTCCACACTCACCACCAAGCTGGAGCATCTGGGACTGAGCTCATCTATATGTCAGTGGATCTCCAATTTTCTGACTGACAGACCACAGGCAGTAAGGATGGGCGGACATGTCTCAGCCACACTCACTCTCAGCACTGGAGCCCCCCAGGGTTGTGTTCTGAGCCCCCTGCTGTACTCTTTGTACACCCACGACTGCGTTGCCACTACCAACTCCACCTCCATCATCAAGTTTGCTTACGACACCGTCGTGGTCGGACTGATCACCAACAATGATGAGTCGGACTACCTAGAGGAGATTGGAAATCTGGAGAACTGGTGCCAGAGGAACAATCTCCTCCTGAACGTCAGTAAGACAAAGGAGCTGATAGTGGACTTTAGTACAAAGCAGGAGAGGAACTACCAGACCCCCATCATCAACAGGAGCCCAGTGGAGAGAGTGGACAGCTTCAGATACCTCGGTGTTCACATCACTCAGGACCTATCATGGTCCTCTCACATCAGCACCGTGGTGAAAAAAGCCCGGCAGCGTCTCTACCACCTCAGACGCTTGAGAGACTTTAGACTGCCCTCCAAGGTGCTCAGGAACTTCTACTCCTGCACCATAGAGAGCATCCTGACGGGAAACATCACGACCTGGTTCTGGAACAGCACCATGCAGGACAGACGAGCTCTACAGAGGGTGGTGCGATCAGCCGAGCGCATCATCCGCACTGAGCTCCCTGACCTACACTCCATCTACAGCAAGCGGTGCTGGACTAAGGCCAGGAAGATCATGAAGGACCTCAGTCACCCCAGTAATGGACTGTTCTCTTTGTTGTGGTCTGGGAAGAGATTCCGCTCCCTAAAGGCCAACACAGAGAGACTGAGGAGGAGCTTCTTCCCGCAGGCGATAAGGTCTCTCAATCACACAATCACACCTCCACACAGGACTAATAACATCTTTTAAGCTCACAACACTGACTGGACAATCATGGACACATTCATACACACTTGCACTAAATACTCATACATCTGGACAATTGCACATGTCACCTCCATGCATATTTGCACAACCACTGTCACTTTAATCCTATATTTTTGCAATATTTTATTATGCCCTTATGCACAGTTAATTTTACTAGTTAAAATTATTTCTTTAGTATTTCCTTTTTATTGATTATTTATTTTACGTACAAGCTTTTATTTTCTTTTTTTAAGGTCACTGGCGGTCGTATAAAGCATTTCACTGCATATTATACTGTGTATGATTGTGTATGTGACCAATAAAATTTGAATTTGAATTTGAAAAATGAGCAAGTCCTGGTTTACGAGCACCGAGTATCATGTATCACGCATGTGCTTCTTGTTTTGACGCTGAGCGTCACGTGATCACAACTGAGCCAACGTTTTTTCTCTCTCTTGCGCTGCAGGTAATCATCTCCCCTGCTGGGTCTTAGTGCTCGTCTCTTACTGGTATAATCAACATCCGTGCACGCATGTACGGTTTACTATAACACTATGACCACGTGTGTGCGTGTAAAACATATTTTATTTTGTGTTTGCATGCGTGTGTTCTTATAACAGACGTGTTTGTGTGTGTAAAGAAAAAGAAAGTCTTATTGGAGAGGTTGAAAAATCCATTTTCTCCCTCTCTGTTTCAGCCTGTCGTTATGTGTGGGTGCGCGTAATTTAACACCATGCCCCATCACACACACACACTCTCTCTCGCCTTTACACCGCCCCCCCCACACCCCTCCCTGCTTCACACACACTCTACACAGAAACACTGCTCTGTCGCGATTCTTTTCAAATGTAAAGTACAGATTCATTTGTTTGTTTGTTTTACTTTACAGCAGTGATCCCGTTAGTATGCGTTCACACAAGTGTCATTAGCGATGTTCCTTGCTAATTTTCTGACAAAACAGTGTGTGTTTGTGTGAAATTCAAATAAGAGAGGAGAAAGGTTTACTGTGTAAGATGAGAAGGGAGAGACAGGTGGGACTGAAAGTAAGAGTCACACACACGCACACACTGTCGTGGCAAATTTGTTGTGAACTATGTAAATTTTCCAAACAAAATCAATAACTACTCAAGTACTGAAATAGCAAAAGAGTTTATTGCAACCAAAAGTAAATGGACGGCACTGGACTAGCCAAACAAAAGACGAACAGATAAAAACTGCAAGATTTCTCTCCTTTCCCTCCCTCACTTCCCTAATTTTACAGGGTTTATATACCTTCACTTAACAATTACATCATTGTTTGCTCCTTCTTAAGTCACGAAACCTTTTTAATATTCATGAGATGTGAGCTAATTCTATTCTGATCAGATTGATGTGGCACCTCCCAATTGCATAATTTTTCCTCTCATCTCATATTTATTCATGTCTGGGCAGGCCTAAGACGTTAGACGGTCTTACGTTCTCCTTTTTTGGAGAAAGTTTGGTTTATTCCTTTTTTTCTTGACCAGACCATTGACCACCGTTGGTAACTTGGGTTTTTGTGGAAGCCGCAATCTTTCAGAATCTTCCTCATCAAGATGTGTAAGTATTATAATTTTGGTTGTTCTTATCATAGTTAATTTTATCTAATTTGTCTTTAACTGTCCATTATGTATTTACTTGTATAGAGATTATTTATCTATTAGTACTTTAATATATTCTGGTTATTCATTTTGATTATACATTAAATCTCTTTATATAACTAAATGATTATTTTAATGATTTTGAACATATATATCAATTAGTATACTTTTGTTTAATTTACTTAATTATTATAGGATAGATATTAAGATTAATGATTAATTAAATCAGCTTAAATATTAATATTTATTTTTCATTTACCTACTACTATTGTTATACTATGGTTAGTTTAAGACAATCACATTAATCTGATTATTGGTATGATTATTTATATTGCTAGTTCTTAGATCCTATACTACTAAAATCAATAATGTAAATAATGTAATGTTTCTTTTAATATGTGCAGAGTGCATTTTTCCCCAGATTTACTAAACCCATGTTTACTAAATTCTCTTTAATTTTGTTTAATTCTAGCCCGCAGGCAGCGTTCTTCTCGCTCATCCTCTCATCTGAGATTCCTTCTGGGAGCAGGTGGTTACACCTTCCCTTACTCACACCGAACCACCACAATTTGCATCTGGTTAGAACTCTGAGGGGCCTACTGGTTAGAACTCTGAGGGGCCTAACTCTGAGGATGATATTGCTGAAAATTACTGATTAATTAGATTTTTTCTTTATAACAAATATGATTTATGCTGTTTTTCTGCTTCTTAAAAGCAGAAGTCTGGCTTTTTTCACTTTGTGCCCCAATTAAAGCAGAACCGAAAGTTTATTTTTATAATTTTTATCGATGCTTGCATTTTCTGTATTTTTTCCTCCAATAAAGTTCCTTAATTTCTTGCACTCTGTGTGTACGGGTTGTTCTTGGGTCACACTTTGCATACTTTTTCTTTAATTATCATTAAAACAAACATTATCATAAACCACGTAGATATTACGAGTAGATATTATTAGTACATAATGATAAAATGTTAGTAAATATTATTGATATTATTTTTTCTTTAGTTTTCTTGTCTGTTACCTATCCCATGCCTCCTGCCTGCGTGTTTTCTCACTTCCTCAATTTGTCGTGCAGGCGCCTTTTCTGTTTTCGTAGCGAGTTGGATCAAGGCCTCTTAGACAGAGGCCTTCTGGGTATTTGGTACCTTACACTTGACTACAATTATAATTCAATAAAATTTTTCCACAACACACACACACACACACACACACATACACAGTGCCTAAACAGAGACACTTATCGGTCGGGATTTATTTTTACTTTTTTTTAAATGGTAAAGTATGAATCCTACTATCTTTATAAAAGTATCAAGTATATAAAGGTATACTTTATATTTTGTATAAATTATTTTTATGTATTTATTTTTTTGGGCTGTAGAACGAATAATTTGAGTTTCCATTATTTCTTATGGAAACATTAGCTTGGATTTATGAGTGTTTTGGAATATGAGCAAACTTCCGGAATGAATTATGCTCATAATCCAAGGTTCCACTGTGTAAGTAAATTGATGACAGGATCATGGGCAACCAAGCCTCATCCGTTCCTATCGGACCAAAGACCAGGTTGTCTGGTTCGATACTACAGAAAAGCCAATTGAGCACAAACAGTGGCGGTTTTAGGTATGGGCGAACTGTGCAGCCGCCCAGGGCGGCATTTTTTCATGTCACGCGGGGGGCGGCACACGAACCTGGAGGAAAAAAATTATAATCTGTGCCGCTAAGTGATTTACTATTATGTATGATACCTGCGCTGTGCCCACGCCGCCCCTGCTGCTGAAGGAGCCGCACAGAAGCTGAGCGTGCGGAGCGGATAGGCGATACTCTTTTTACTTCTAGGGCTTCTTTATAGAGTTAGTACAAAAACAAACTTTCTGATTTCAAAACATCAGGATTCCAACACAAAATTAAACGTTCCCTAAAAATGCTTGTATAAGTTTAGTATGAAAAAAAAGAAGTTCATATTTTATTTGTTGCATATGAATTACTGCACTAGAATTAGTGTAATTAGAATTATTTATTGCTCACATATCCCAGCTTTTTTCTGTTAGTAGGCTGGGGTCAGAGCACAGGGTAAGCCATTATACAGCACCCCTGTTACAAACAGGCCTTGCTCAAACCGCCAACCTTCCGATCAGTAACTCAACCACGCTGAGCCACCAGCACCCAGTCAGAAGAAAATCTGTAGGATGCTCATTAAAATTTTCATACTTTTTACCTGAGACTAAAGGGGTCTTCAAAGTGTTCAAAGCCAAATACTGACTTTGTTTTTATTACTTGTTTATTGTTTCCTAGGCTTTATATTAAATTTTTGTTATCATTTAAAGATGTACTTGCTCCAAGCATTTATCTGCATGCGCCCAAGACGTACCGTACGTATATTATACATAAACATATAGTAGATGTATTATTTATCCAAGACCTAAGGCAAAAGGTATGTGTCCATTTCTGCAACCCATGTCTGCATACTATAGATTTGCACATAAAGGTTCAAGTAAAACCTGGGTTTAGATCACGTGCTGAAATTTTAATGTGTAATAACGGAGAAAAAAGGTTAGACACTTTAAACCATCCAATTATTATCACCCTGTTATTACTATTATTTTCACTTTCTATTACTATCTCTTATGTACCACCCCTTTTCCTGTCTCACAGTTTGACAGGATAGTCAAACCCATGTCTTACCTCCATCTATTGATTCCCACGTTGGATGAACCTGCAAACCAGGGATCAAGAATATAGATACATCGCAAAGTGTCGGCCCCTGACACACAGTCCCGGAGTGAGGGGTTATCATGCAGCCTCAAGCCCTTCCTGAACCAGTGCACCGCGTTAATCACCATTTCTCCACTCTCCTCCCCGTCCTGCACACGGGCTTCACACACACACAGGGACTTTGCCGGAGTCTCTACTTCGCAGGTCACAGGTTAGAGGGAGGATTTTCGGCAGACAGGAGTGAAGTTACACCTTGTCCCGAGGTCGATGCGAATTTAGCCTTGCTCGAGGAACACGCGTTCCATGCTCTCGCTGCTGATGGACGACTTCATAAACAACTGGTTACTATAGTGAAATAAACATATCATTCATTCGACTGTTTTTTATTATTATTCTGTAAAACTCAGTAATCAGTAACAAGCTGTATAAAAAGCGGGCGACAAAACACCAAAAAAAAAACAGCCGTCGGATTTTTATTATTATTGTTATTTTGCCTTAATATAGTAACCGAGCCAACAGTTAGTCTGTTCGATAGCCAATCCGAAATGTCAACACAACGCGGAAACGGAAATAAAGCGCAAATAAACACGCAAAAAAGACAATCGGTCGTAATTCGCCTTGTAACTCGCGACCGCAGTCAGTATTTAAGTGTACTAGTGGCCGCGCGCGTGAGCACCCGTTTTATCGCAGCTGAAAGGCTCAGGCGCGGGCGACTCCACCCACACGCTCGCGCAAGCACGGCGTGACGTTCTCTCGTTAGTCCAACCGACGCCGACACGTAACTGGATGTCACGTTTTTACGGTGCGGGGAGCCCTTGCGTCAGAAATAAATGAACGGACGACATTATTTATTTCCCTCACCAACCTCAAAATGATGATGTCAATCATAATCCATAATTAAATAAACATAATTAAGGTATTACAAGTACAGCAATCCGTTTACAGAGATTAAATGACCGCAGACAGTCAGACAGACCTGTTTGTCAGAGATTCGCGCTGATTGGGTAGAAGCCCAGTACCCGGGATTAGCACATGAACTATGATGATGTTCTCCAGCCGGGCTCCTGAGGGGTGTTTCAGAAAGCAGGGGTAGTTATTAACTCCGGTACGTCAAAGTAGTTTATCGTCTCGCTCTTAGCTGTGACGTTAACATGCTCGGTGACAGGTTTAATTAAACTTCACCATGGGTTAAAGACCCTTGATTCGACAGAAAGGTCGTGCCCTTAATAAAAGATTCTGTAGTAGATACTGGCGCTTGCATTGTTCACAGCCTTATTTAGTAATAAATCCTAATAAAATGTTACTTCAATTATATATTTCATAATTTGTTAATTATGCATAATGTTAATAGAATAAATGTTTATACTTAATTGTCTTATACCTACATAACAACAACAACGACAATAATAATAATAATAATAATAATAATAATAATAATAATTTTGGCAGTTTGGTTCTTCCATCTGGCACTTTAGGCAAGGATACTCCCCACCCTGGAGATATATTAATTGTTCCTGTGGCTGTTACTTAAGGGGTCGGCAGGCAATTTTGGAATGCCCGTTACCCTAACCTGCATGTCTTTGGACTGTGGGAGGAAACTGGAGTACCCGAAGGTGACCCCTCAAGCACGGGGAGAACATTAAAAATCGGACCCTTGAAGTCTTTTCCTCAATCCTCAAGTAAATGCAAATATGACTTCCAGTTTTTTAACACTTATTTTATTCCAGAACTAAGGTCTAATAATTCTTGTGTTAGTGAGTCATTGTATACCATGAAAATCATGTCTCTTTTTTTACTGTAAATTTTTTTTATTGTTTGTCATTTCTTGTTTTCAAGATATAAATTGAATGGACATCCAGCATTGGTTCAGTACAGCTCATCAAATAAACAATACACTAAACATTAAAGTGCTATACAAGACAGCAAGCCAAGGCAAGAGGTGTGAATTAATAGGCTATTTAACAGTTAGCAAAGGTTATTTTATTTTTTAACCACTCTTAACTGTGCTTAAAACATGACTTTGCTAGTCTCATTTTCTTTTTTATATATTAAATAGTGCTTCAGATATAGGGCTTATGCAACATATTAATAGTCAGCTAGGAAAGGTTAAACATGAGGTTCGAAAGGTCTAATGCTCTTCTCTGAGGCGGCAATGTAGGAAATGTATTTTTACCGTAAATATGTAATGAAAATGTAATAAGATATATATGCCAAAGAGAAATTGCAATGTTACAGCAGCCAGTTCACAGATTATACAACCACATGTGAGGAACACGTTTAAAGTTAAGGTCTAGGTTAAGTGCTTAGTTAAAGTTAAAATAAAAACAAATGAACAAAAAAAACAAAAAACCTACGATACATTGTTTACAATAGTGCAGTCTGATGGGAATCTGAAAACTATACTTTAAGGTATAATAACAAGGTAAAATGTTGCATAATAATAATAATAATATATTGTTTACTGTATATGTACAAGATGATTGTATATGCAGTTAATGTAAGTATATATGTATAAGTATAAATATAAGTATATATAAGTATATATAATAAGTATATAAGTATATATACGTATATATGTATATAAGTATATATGGTGCATCAGCAAGTTGTAATATTAATACAAAGATTAAATAATAATTTTGGATGTGGGTTACTTAAAGATATTATGGGGGAAAAAAAACAGGTAAATATTACACAAAATTAATATTATTGATACACCATGATAGCTGTTGGTTTGAATCTGGCCTCTGGCTTTTGTGTCTGGACTTTGCGTGTTCTTCCCATTCTTTATGGATTTCCTTTTAGATACACTGGTTCTCCCCAGAATCCAAAAGTTGGTGTTTGATTGTTGTTTGTACGTGGTGGAATGTGTATCAAATGTGTATCACATAATCAATACTGAAAATGTTAAATGGCTCCCATTTGATTTGATTGTCAACTGTATTATATTGTATTTTACACTCTTCCTGAATTTAGATCTCATGGCTAAAACGCAACTCCGTTATAACCTGAAGGTCAGGTCAGTGAACACTAGATGGCAGGATACCATCAGAAAACTTAATCCAATATGGACCGTGTAAAGCGACTATACGAAAGGTGCGCAGAAAACAAATGAACAAATAAAATCTAGATATAATTTAATAATTTATTTAAATATTCTATCAGAAATCACTGCATATATTTATATCTACGGACACGTGAGTGAATACACTGACTATGCTTTCATCACTAGGGCAAACCCTTATTAAATTATGCTAAACGGATCGATTTTTTAAATTAGTTTCTAATCCGAGAAACCAGACCATATTCTCTCCTGAAAATATTACTGAAACTATGAATAGCATACTTTACCAGAGCTTTTATTCAAATAGAAAGCATTATGTAATTGCTAAACAGTATAATGCTTTTTCCAATCTTCAGTTCAATCTGCAGACCTAAATGACCTTGACAGGCAGTGTAAATGCTTTTCAGATCACAAGAAAGACTCCATTCAGGATATGTGATACATTATGCATTCCATTAAATATTAATTAAGAAGAGTCTTACTGCCTTAGCCAGGTGTTCATCTCAACCCTATCACTTTTCTCGAGACATATGTTACATTTAAACAGAATGATAAGCAGGTTATTGATCAATAATGTACATTTGGTGGATCTACTTATATAGAAATATAGACGAAATCGATTTTTTTTGTTATCACTGTTCTACATGCTTCTTGTCTCCTAAGGGTTTCAAGGACAAAACGGCCATTTAGGACAAAGTGATGATTGCATTCAAATGTAAAATCCTGATATTAAGAGAAAAGTACAGGACTTATTTTTAAACATGCAAGTAAATTGAAGTAATGAAACACGATCGATTATTATTTGATTTAAAATGTTTCGTAAATTATTGTATTGTCAATGTGTTGTATCTGAAACCGCATACTGAAGGCAAATAAATGGACTACAGTGCATTAGTCTATATAATATTGCATATGAAGGCATACAGTAATAGTGCGGTACTAAGGGGTGTGTGCGGTACTAGTACTAGTGTAACAGACTACTTGTTTACACTGGTTCAGCTTTCACACGAGTGTTTTGGATCTATGCTTCATCTCTCTGATGGCCCCTCCTCCCTTGCACAGCTACTTCTGCGGTGCGGTGAGCGAGCCATACACACCACTGCAGGCGACTTTCCACATCACCTCAAACCGTTTGCGCTCTTTATTTCACTTTCCCTACTGGTACAGCGTCGTTGCTTATATCGAAGCGAGTGACTTGTGTTTCGCCTGAACTTTATTTCTGTTTGGCGCCGAGCTCACGGGACACTATGCGGCGCAGCCATGGCGAAGAGGGCTAAATCGGTCACGAGGACCCTGGAGGATTTGACACTCGACTCGGGTTACGGCGGAGCGGCGGACTCGTTCAGGTCGTCTAGCTCGTCGCTGTGCTGCTGTCCCGAGGCGCACGCACCGTACGCGCATGGAGCGAACTGCTGCCGCCTGACCGACCGCATGCGCAGTCGCCGCGGCAGCTCGGACACGGTGAACGCCGCGCCGGTCGACGACGGCGAGACGCTGGAGTGCCCGGGCCACTGCGCCAGGCTTCCCGAGCTCGACGAGGTGCCGTGGAGCCTCGCGGATGTACAAGCGGTGCTCGGCAAGCTGGGCGACCCGCGATGCGCCGCCACCTCAAGCGCCGAGCTGCTCGCCAGGCTCTCCGCGCTGCTCGGTCGCGCGCTCGTGCGCATAGCCATGGAGGCGCGGCGGCTGAGCCTGCGCTACGCGCGCTGCACCCGGTACGAGGTTCAAAGCGCCGCCAAGATCGTGCTGTCGTGGACCGTGGCGGCGAACTGCGCCGCCGCCGCGCTCGGCGCGCTCTCCACGTACACCATGAGCACCGAGGACAGATACAGCCGCGGCAAGTCGGACCGCTGCGGACTTGTTTTCAACGTCGGGAGATTCTTCCGGTGGATGGTGGACAGCAGCGTGGCATCGAGGATCCACGAGCACGCCGCCATCTACCTGGCCGGCTGCATGGAGAGCCTCTTCCGCGAGGTTGTGAGTCGCGTGCTGAACAGCGCGCTCTTGACGGAGGGCAACGGCGTTCCAGCAACCGTCACCGTGGAGGCGTTTGAGCAAGCTGTCAACAACGACTCGGAGCTGTACGGTCTCCTCCAGCCTCATCAGCACCTCGGATGTGGCAAAAACGCCAGTGGTAAGTCGGGGGGGGGACTAGAGCAACAGGTTTACTGCTCCATAGTAAAGTATGTGTATACAGTGCTTTTCATATAAGACTCTAAATTCGAAATAATGTCGACTACAAAACAACCTTTTGAGATTTATATTGGAGTTATGGTTGAGTAAATAGCCATTAATATTGAAAAAATTAAGAAATACAGCAAAGTGCACTGGTAAGACAATCACAAGATCCCTAAAATCTTTAGATCTTCAATGACAACAGGTTTTAGGTGCAGCACCTATAACAAACACATTTCCTATTGCAATTAGAGTTTTTAAGGAATTCATCATGTTTCAAGACCTTTTACAAGAATCTCCCAAGATGCACTTTAGGGCAACTTCAGCAACCCTAGAAGATCTTCCATGACCTTTTGTTTTTAGTGCAGCATAAGTGAGCAAAATGCACACAACTGATTACAAATTGCACATGTTAATTAAAATAATAGATAGCTACATCAAAGGACAAAAATTCTGTATGAAACATACAGGATTTAATAAGTAGAAAGCTGTCTTTTTTTTTTTAAAGTGCAGAACTTGTCACTTCTGTTTTTGATGGACCTTGCATGGAACCCTGCTATTATGTTTATCCAGTTAAATGATCTCCTGGGCCACTTGCCCAGTCACTGACATCATCTGTGTTAGTGTGTGTGTGTGTTACTGTAGTCTGGGCTAAATGTAATTTGGGCTAAAGTCCAGGGACTCAAAGTCTCCAAATACATTATAAGACAAGCTTTTATATTTAATTGAAGTTTTTACTTGTTTGTGTGTGCTCTGGATCTGTCACAAATGTTTGAAACAGTGTTTATGGCACCAGGAATGTTTTATGGCTCTGCATTTAAATGCATTGACCACACACACGATTGTTTGAGCAGCTTTTCTTCTGTATTACGTGTAGCAGTTCATCTATATTTGGATTGGACTAAAAAACATAATTTTGCGTATTCATGACACTAAATGTACACAATAAAAGGGCTTTATAAGCAGAAACGACAAGAGGATCTACTAGGAGAATTCATTCTTTTAGACTGTGATTGGTTTGGCATGACAAGGAAATGCCAGTGACCACTCTGTGTCTGACAATTCTGTGTTAAAAAACATATAGTTAGCCTGTGTGGAGAGTGTCATAATCAAGTGAGGTATACTCCAGCCAAATGGGAATTCTATGGCTAACATTCCTAGGGGGGTTATTGCTAATGAGCAATAATTGATTCATTCATGAAGGTTTCCATTTAGTCAATCATGTGACATGATAAACTTAAGACTCTTGGCTAACCAAAGTGTAGTCCGATTTGACCTTCTGCTGATGCTAACCAGTTCAAAGTTCTATTTGTTCTGACATGCTTTTCTGTGCACCACATTTGTAAAGGTTGATTATTTCTGTCACCATATCCTTCCTTTCAGCTCAAATCAGTCTGTCAGTTCTTTTCTTTTCTCCCATCAACAAAGCATTTCTACCCTCAGGACTGCTGCTCACTGAAAGTGGTTTGCTATTTATTTTTTATTTTTTCCAAAAGGCAAAATCCCACAAGACCAACAGTTTTGCGATGCATAAGCTTGCCTGCCTGGCACCGACAGCTATGCTATTGTTTAAATTCACTGAAATCACATTTTGTTTTACTCTGGTCTTTGATATGAATATAGAATATTAACAGAAGCTCTTGACTTGAAGCTGCATGATTATATGCATTACACAGCAGCCACACAATTGATAAAATGGATAACTGCTTGAATGTACATGTGAACAGGTGTTCCTAGTAAAATGGCCGGTGAGTGTATACTCTGTGCACATATACATATTACCGTTTTCATGCAAGTAATTAGTTGTGATATGCAAGTGTTACATACCTCCCTAAAGGATATGTTAGTGTTTAAAATGTGGTCCATAAAGGAACGTGGGCCTCCTCCACCTCGCTGCAGTAGATGTGGGGGCTGAGGTGCAGCTGCAGACGTAGGCAGCTTAGTGTCACATGTCTGTTGTTTAGCTGTGTTTGCTCTGTGCCAGGCACTGAAGGGTGTGTATGTGCGTTCTGTAGTGTTAAAATGTGCTGGCATGATTAAGCAACCAGTTATCACTGTAAGATATTCCATAGCAGTTTGCAGACAAAGCTTGTAAATTTACAGAGTACATTTGAGCACAACAAACTTCAGGATAATGGATTTTCAATGGACTGATCTTAATATCATTAATTTATGGACTTCTACATATAGACTAAAAGTATATAGGGGTCAAGAATCCACCTGTTGGCATGTTTTAGCAAGATGGGAGGAAACCAGTGACCTCAGAGAAAACCCCCAAAGACAAACAGTACCCTTAGCTCAGGATCAAACCAGAGACCCTGGGACTGTGAGGCAGCAACACTACCTGCTATACCACTGTGCTACTGCTTAACAAATCTTGTGAAGAATAAATATTGTTAAAGGCACATAGTGATACTAATAGACAGTGATGCACTGCCTGGATTCGTTTTATACACAAGCATTTAAATACATACTGTAATGTTTCATTTGTGGAAAGAGGTCTCATTTTATCGTAATGGTATCCAATAGTTAGCTACCTACTGTATACATCTTCAGTGTGGCGAAATCTCACCAGCCTGTTGCTACCACTAAAAGCATGTCAGCCAGCATTTTTTCCAGACACTTTAACAAACTGTGACATTCACCCGTGCACAGACATAGGCTCTGAGGTCTGGATCGCACTTTTGAAAAATGAAAAATTTAAAAGACTAAGTGGAAGGAGGGTTTTATGTATTTAACAGGCTGGATTACTCGCTTATACAAGGGGCATTCAGGTCAAACCAGGACTATTGATTGTGCAGAATAACAGAACACAGTTATGAGAATAAAACTAACTCTATTTCTCTACATAATCCTCTTCTACACTAATGCACTTATCCCAGCATTTCTCCAGTGTTTGGTTACCATTGAGGTAGAAAGTTCTCTCAGTACACCAGAGCCATGATCTGACTGCCTACTTCACTTTAAAATGCTGGCCTCCCAGGAACTCCTTTAATGGCTCATAGACGTGAAAATGGCTAGGAGCAAAGTCAGGACTGTACAGGGATGTGCCAGTAACACCAAGCTGAGGTCCTGTAATGTGCAAGTGGTGTCCTTGAATGATTGTATGTACAGTTCCCATAAACAGATGTGTCACTGATGCATCTGTTAATTTTGAATCATCAGGTGTTCAAATCACTAAATGTTCACAGGAACGACTGCAGTGGGACATACGGCCTTCTTTAAAACATTTGCACCATTCAAGTGTTTTACTGCGGCTTATAAGTCTCAGCACTGTACTTGCCTGAAGTCTTTGGTGAATGTTGGTTTAGCGCCTTAATTTACTACAGATTTCATCACAAGTCCCAGCTTGACTCGAACACCTCTCAAATTTGGTGAACAGTTAAGCTGCAGGTTTTTTTTCTTTCTTTTTTTAAAAGAGTTATTATTTCAGTTTCTAATGATGTGTATATTATCTTTGAGTGATGAAGGAATACTGAGTGCAAAAATAGAGAGTTCTTTCATTTGGGTTAATTGTTGGTGGCTTTCTAAAGTGATTTAGCATACAGTGGAACCTCGGATTACGAGTAACGCGGTTTACAAGTGTTCCGCAACACGAGCAGAGATTTTTAATAAATTTTGACTTGAAAAACGAGCATTGTCTTGGTTTACGAGCACCGAGTATCATGTATCATGCATGCGTTTCTTGTTTTGACACCGAGCGTCACGTCATCACAACTGAGCCAACGGTTGTTCTCTCTCTCTCTTGCACTGCAGAATTGTGGGTAATCGTCTTTCCTGGGTCTTAGTGCTCGTCTCTTACTGGTATAATCAACACCCGTGCATCCGTTAATTTTTTGTTCGGAAGCTCGTGTGTACAGCGCGTGTACTGTTTCTTATAACACACGTGTGTGCGCTCGAGTAAAGCAAAAGAAATTCTTAATGCAGAGGATAAAAATCCATTTTCTTCCTCAGCTCATAGCGGTGTATGTGTGTGTGCCGGCTGTGTGTGTGAATCCCCCTTACCAAACAAACACACACACACACACACGCGCGCGCAAGACACGCACACATGCGCGCGCAAGACACACACACACTGCTCACTGAAGAAACTCAGCTTAGAGGTAAGGTGCTGGTTCATTTGTTTGTTTGTTTTACTTTACAGCAGTGATTCTGTTAGTTTGCGCTCACACGAGTGTCATTAGCGATGCTTATTGCTAATTTTCAGATAAAACAGTGTAGCAGGAGAGAGAGGTTGATTTATGACCGCTATTTACGGAAGTGTAGTCCAGTGCAGGAGATGCATTGTGGATAATGCAGTCCGGTGTGTGTGAACGCGAATGCGAGATGTAAGCTAGGATATAGAGCCTGAGTTTTTGTTCTTCAGTAGTTTTTTTAGTTGGATTTAAGTGCAGGATCCACTCGAAAGTTTGTACTATAACCTGACAATGCAGAAAATAAAAGAATGGACATCGACCAGTTTGTCCATCTCATCATTACACGAGCATGAATTAACGGGCTGTCGCGAGCAACATTAAAATAAAGCGGAGAAGCTTTAAAAATTTAGAAGAGAACAACAGTCTTTCTGTTAATGAGTCTGTGTTTAATTCAGATGAAAGGAGAAAGTTTTACTGTGTAAGATGAGAAGGGGGAGACAGGAGGGGCTGAAAGCAAGAGTCTCCACTTACTCTAGCCTCACACACACACACAGCGCATGTGTGCACAAATGGAAACACTTTTTTACTTTTTTGAAAGATAAAGTACAGGTTAATTTGTTTTATTTTTACTTTATATTTTGTATGAACTATTTTATGTATTTATTTTTTTGGTCTGTAGAACGAATAATTTAAGTTTCCATTATTTTTTATGGGAAAATTTAATTTGGTTTACAAGTGTTTTGGAATACGAGCCCGCTTCCGGAATGAATTATGCTCGTAATCCGAGGTTCCACTGTATATGTTAAATCACATATATTCTTGGGTTCTACTGTACATATGAACTTTATGGGTTTCTTTAGAAGGTTAAGCCAGAGAAGGCTTGATGCTGTGGTATATTGACTGTAGCCAACCCTTAATATTTGGGTAGTTATTTCAAAATAATAAAACACAAGTAGTGGCAAACGCTTTTTTCATCTCTTTTACTAGGGATTTGTAGTTTTATGGACACATTTACAAAGGTTATGTTCTCAAGAACTCTTGTATGCTCTTTTGGTTTAGCAAATATTGTTATTAGATTTAGTTAAAAAGGATATAAGAGAAGAATTTTTTTTTCCTGAAACCCAGAAGCTGAATAAATTAGGAGACAGTGAGAAACGATAGACAGTGTATGGATCATGCATTCAGCTTCTCCCTCCTTAAGCTGAATCCTGTCAGACTTGACTGGCTGCCAGAAGGAAGTGTTGTGTGACAAATAAAATGTGAAGCCTGAGTAGTCAAAATGGTGGTATAGTTTTCTGTGGACTGGGAACGTTCCAGTATTACAGTATTGTGGTAGAGGAAGGAGGAAGTTCAAATCCCATCACCACTAAACTGACACTATTCATCTTTTGAGGAAAGCTATAACTCACTTTATTTATTATAATTCTTGCCTTTTTTGTTGCATGGTTCCCAGAAGCATGAAGAAGAGTGGTATGTGAATCTGTACAGTAGATTTCCTCCTGCTGGCTTGTAGTGGCATTTAGGATACTGTGTCAGAGTCCAGTAACAGAAGGTTCTCAGTATGAAGTGGCAGGTCTGGACAGGGTGAAATAGATTATTACTCTACTGTGAAAAGCAGTGAGACATTTATTACATACTGTCTCACTCACACATTCAAAGTACACAGAGTCATGTAGGTAGTCCTGAACATATTTTTCAACGCACATGTATACAACATACTGTAAATGTTACATGTAAAAATAAGTGTACTTATTTATATTACATAAGTGTTTGATTTTGCCTTTTTCAAGTAATTTTCTATATAACTAACAAGCTTGTCACAAAGAACGTTTTGTGTATAGGCAAAACCTGGAGCGAAATTACCAGACATATTTAATGACAAGGATTCACAACACTAGTCACATAAATTACAACACTGCCTACAGACTTTAAGCCAAAAGGAATGCATGTACTCACAAATATTTTCCCCGGAGTTATCTTAGGTCATCAGAGATAATGGATCACATGAGCATACGATTACTGGGAAAATGCAACGGCTATGCCACAATGATAATGATAGCAGGGAATTGTGCAAAGAAATCATAAATATATATATAAAAAAGCATATTTTGGCAATGCTATTGGTTTTCTTGTCACAATTGGTGATGCTGATGTTTATGACAGTGTAATTGCATAATTTCGCAACAGGATTTTTTTATTTTAAAGAGGGATATAATTATTTACAAGTACTGTACATCACTTGAAATGAACAGTTATTGTGTTCAAAAAAGATGTTCATACAGATACAGTATGAGTAGTAGGTAGGTTTAGATAACAAACCAAAAAATATATCTTGATCTTTTTACCTTAAATAAATATCAATATATAGTGTAAATACTGTATATTGCTGTATTTTCTATGAAGTGGACTAAGAGTTCAGTTGTAAGTCAAAGCCACATGTGAGATGTGACAAGCAGTTATATTAAAACAAACTGTGATCAAAATACAATGCGAAAACAGGGTTTCATTCCCTGTTTGAAACATGGAAATGAAAAATAATATATAACGATAAATATATACTATATGTTTGCAAAGTACAACACACTCTTTGTACTAGAGTTTATGATGTTAATATTGCAGTTCTGATGAATATTTTAACACCACAATTTAATCGCAACATTTTGTCTTTTAAACTACACACCACCCGTCGTAACAAGTCGTAAATACCGGGTTTACATTCAGATGTGGATGGGATGTGGGGGTAGAGCTGCATGGAGATGCACAGACAGTGGGAGTGGGTGGAGCTTTCAGGACATGCAGAGTGACAGTGTGGGCGGGGCTGTGTGGTGAGTTTGAGAGTGGAGAGTTGTGTCAAGAGTTCATGGAAGAAACGTGTCATGCAAATAACATCAGACTATGTCGATATCAAAGGTATTCATCATCCTTTAATGCTAAGGTTATTCTACACCATATGTACAAAAGTATTTGGCCAAACCTGTTCTTTATTGAATTCAGGTGGTTCAGTCAGGTCCCTTATCCTCCGGGAAGGGCAATCTTAATGCTTCATAATACCAAAACATCTTGGACAATACATCTTGCAACTTTATTGCAACAGTTTGGGGAACCCAATTTCTATTCCAACCTAAAGCAAGGACTATAAGGACATGGTTTGATGAGTTTGTTCTGGAAGATCTTGACTGACCCGCCCCTGACCTCATGCTCTACAGAATGAATGGGCATGCATGAATTCTTACAGAAACACTCCAAAATCTTGTGGAGAACCTTCCAAGAAGAAGTTATTATAGCTATATACAGTAGATATAGATGGATATACCAACTTCATATTGAAGTATATCTACTATAATGTCATTGCAGGTTTGGCCAAATATTTTTGTCTATATAGAGTATATCTTGTTAAAATATATCAGTGTACCCTAAAAACGATATCCTGCCCAGCCCTAGTAGTAGGTGCACTTTCTTTTAGCAAACAGGTCATTATGATTCCTAGTGAATTTATTTGAGACAAAAGGTCGACATCAAGGAATTTCAATCTACAGTATCTTTCAATGATCATTGTAGGTCTAAATAAAATAAAAAAATATATAAACAACAGATTTTGGAGATGAAGCTAGAGGAATTGCGCTAAGCAGTGGACTGTGGCATAATTACACCTATCTGTGCTTTGTGTATACATGCATACAGCATGGGATTATGTTTCTAATGGTGCATATAATATCATCTCCCTGTAAGAAATTGCAATCCGTGTCCTTGAGGAAGAATAAGAAGGAGAAAATTAAACATAATTATTTTTCTTTGTGTTTTTGGTCGATATGCCTTCTTTATACAGGTGCTACACAGCTGTGGCTAGTTAAGAACACAGATGTTAATCTGTGCGTATGATCAACAGTGTGCAGGGTATGCGTATTTGTTTTCTGTTTTTCGCCACTATGGACGTTCTGTAATCATCACAATCATCACGGACACACTGGCTCTTTCAGTGCTAAAGTTACAGTTTGAACGTAAATATACTGTAGGCTGCATTTCAACCTTCAAGGCACAACGTCAGTATAGCATACGCTGTCATGTGTGATTTGAGCAATAATAGCGGTGTTATGTTCACGATCAATCGCTCAAACGTGCAAACAACGTGAACACAGCAGCACATAGAAAAGGTCAGGGCACCTTGTGGGTTGATTTCCACAACATTTTACATGACTGTCACATGGGATACATTACTTGAAGGTGTGTGCCTGGTATTCCTTTGGTTTTTAGTACATTTTGATTGAAAACACGTGCTCGTTCTTGTGTGGATCTTATTTCATGGAAGGAGTTAGGCCGCATGCCGAAAATGAACAGGCCATTTCTTAAGTTGGCACTATTTCCAGGTGGATTAATAGCTTTTCTCTCACACAGGCATCATTATTTGGAAATATTTGCATTAGAGTAAAAATGTTTAAAAGAAGTTTTTTTTTTCTTTCGATTTTATATCCTCCCCCTCCCTCCCTCCCTCTCTCCTTCCCTCCCTCTCTCCCTCTCTCTCTGTCTCTCTCGCTCTCTCTCTCTCTGTGTATCTGTGTTTGTAGAAGTTTAGTTAGTCAAAATGCTTTGTGACTGAATAATTAGAATATTCACATTGTGTCCCATGGTGACGATGGTGGAACCATTCTTGGCTGGGTGTCCGCAATTAAGCTGATGGATAGCCGTGTGTGAGAAGTATGCAGGCAGTGAATTCATTAAGGCCTAACACCCTAATGAGCTTCCGTATTCGAGGCTCAGCTGAGGAAAACACACATGGATACTGATTCGGGGTTCACCAGGTTCTTCAACGCATGCAGAGGAAACTACAAGCTTGAGGTTGCCCAAATATGGCTGCACTCATCTTTTATTATTGTGACTTTTTTTCTTAAGCATATTAAAAAGACTGCCAGGCAGGAAAAGATGAAATATGACTAATACTGACTAATAGTGATCCAGGCATTTCTTTGTAGTCGTTACAAAAGAAAGGATGCTTTCAGTTCTTACATGCGCCTATGAGATTTATTTATTTATATATATATTTTTTAAATTTCCATTTCTTGTGCAACTCTAATGCTGTTAGTGGTTTTTGCACAACACAAGTGGTTCCAGAGACTTACTTCAAAAACGTCTTATGTAATTTCTGTGGTTCAGGTGCCTAATAGGAGAATTAAGCAGTGACTTACAGGCAGATGGCTGGGAATCATATTGCAAACATTAATCATGTGCATTTCAGGCATCTAAAAGCTCATTTGTCTTGAAACACCTTCTGACTTTCACATTTGTTTCTCACTTCCAATATTTCTTTTGATAAATGGTGTAAGCAAAAAGCAATTACAAACAAATAGTCCCTGAACCCTGAGCATAACAGAGGTGAAGGGGAGTTGCGTTCCCAGACAAGTTTACTGCTGAATAGCTATTGGCAGTTTTAGTGTTCACTGGAATAAAACACCAACACCAACACCAACGTGACACCACACTGACAGTACATGTACAGTGTGTGTGACCTCATAAATGCTGTACAGAATGAATGGGCATGCACAGATTGTTACCGAAACACTCCTGCAGACAGCCTTCCAAGAAGAGTGGAGGCTGTTATACTGTAGTTTGTTATATACAGTAGATATAGATGGTTATACCAACACTGCAAAACTCCATATTGACATACTATACAGTATATCTACTTGGGTACAATGTCATCACAGGTTTGGCCAAATGCTTTTGTCTACCTACAGTAGTGTATATCTTGTTAAAATATACTGTATATATCAGCATACCTTAAAAATTATATACTGCCCAGCCCTAGTAGTAGGTGCACTTTCTTTTAGCAAACTTGTCATTATGATTCCTAGTGAATCTATTGGAGACAAAAGGTCGACATCTAGGAATTTCTATTTAACTTTTAATTTAGAAACACGACCATTGTAGGGCTAAAAAGATCAAGATCCAGATTTTGGAGCTGATGCTTGAGGCATTGCACTAGTGTGTGTGCTGTGACTGGGTTGTTGCTGTTGGCCCTGAGCAGCCGTATTTTGGCCCACAGTTCACTTTCAATCATTGTCATTTACAAATGGCCTTAGGAGCGAGGGAGTAATTGAAAATGACCTTATCTCATCACCATCATCGTCTCATCAGAGTAATCTAATTTACAGCAACAATGAGTCTTTTCAAATGCCCTCCTGCTCTGTAAACCACGGCCACTTGCACTATACCACGAATTACCAGTTATTTTCGAAATGCCTCTGGTCCTAATGTCCTCCTGGACTACAGTACGTCTGCGCACGTTCGCACGGGATAGTACTTTTCTGTCGAAGGATCCCAAAAGTGAATTAAGCCTACAGTTTTGTTCTGCCCTACCTAAAGGAAAGTACAAGTGACTTTTCAGGGTAGCACAAACAAGTGAAAGCTCTTTCATCCAATTCAATCCAACTCGCCACTGAAGCTGAAAGTAGGCCGGCCACTGTCTAAACACGAAGCCACCAAACTGTCCTCATGAGTGTATATTCGACAGGAAGGTTGACACTAATGCTGGCAGTCGCTCAGGCCTGGATGTGGTGGTGAGATGCTCAGTGAAAGGATGCGCGGGAAACCCATTTAAAGCAATCTCACAATGCAACAGAATGTGGTTTTAATATGGCTTTTCAAAAAAAGAGGTGATGACTTTTAGAAAGATTGTGGACGGTTCAGTATTATATAGAATGTCTTTCAGTTTCTTTTTTTTTCTTTCTCCACCACTGAGCTTCACGACCCAGCTGTGTTTGTCTTTAAAAACCAAACGAGATGGACGTCAACCTGCGGTTATAATTTTATGTTGCTTTACAGCTACATATAAGATTTTCTAGTTTTATTCCTTAACACAAACGTGGCATGAAATGAAGCGAAGCGAAGAACTGAAATAACCTACAGTTAATCTTTGTACAGGGCAGAAAACATCTCCCAAATGACTCAGCCATATATTTTTCTTCCTTATAGCATTACAGGAGTGTGTATGAATATTGCATATTCTGCTTCATTTCTCAACCGTCGTAAAACTCGTCTGTCAAGAGCATATGATGTATTTTATATTGGCCTACTTTTAAACAACTGGAATCATTTTCCCCTAAATGATTACGCAAATTTTAAACGCATGAAAAAACTAATTAAGCAACTCTTGTCGAAAAGTTGATGTTGAAATCAGGATAAGCTCAACATTTTCACACAGGGCTTTGTCACTAGGGCAGTGATTTCTGGGAAACCACATTTAAGGAGGAAATAGTATAATATATTTTAAAGACATTGCAAAGAGGAAGCACCAATCATTCTAATAGACTCTCTGAAGGCAAAATGAATTGAAAACACTGGGGGATGTGAATGACATCACTACTGTCCTGATGACTCAGTCAGGGCAGAAGAGCATTGACTATGGGTGGAGCGGTGTGTCTGAACCCCTACACATACTGTACATGTAGATCTAAAACCTCGGTGTCTCAGTACAGCTGTAATGTTGTAACTGTTTTGGAAATGATTACAGAGGGCTGAACACTGGCTGTGTTAGGAGGCAGTTAGGGGCACAGTAATAAATAGAATGGAAAACAATAGTATAGGTGCAGATTTTATTAGAGGTTTTATTGGATTGTTTATTTTATGCCGACTTTGATGGTGGCCTGCAAGTACAAAATGCATTAATAAACATTGAACGTAACAGCAAATCAGAAAACAGCAGCCATAAACACAACAGCGAACTTGCACACATCAACAGTAAGTGAAAACAGAAAGGGTAGGTAGGTCCTTACTGAACGTCACATGCCTCATGGCTGACTGGATCCAGTGTGCGTCAGTATGGGAAGCTGTGGAAAATGGAGAGCTGGTAGATGTTTACCGTTAGAGGAAATATGAGCCTGAATTAAACTACTGATACTTTTATTTTTGCTTATGTTTCTAAGGGCATTCATATAATGTTACTTTAGATATGCAATCAATTTTGAAACTATTTAAAGGAAGTTCAGAAATAAGAATTTAATCTCACTACAATACCATATGGTGCTGTGCAAAAGAATATTCCTTCATTCATACATCTTCTATACCGCTTTATCCTGTATTTTAGGGTCGCGGGGGGCCTGGAGCCTATCCCAGGAGACTCAGGGCACGAGGCAGGGTACACCCTGGACAGCGTGCCAATCCATCGCAGAGCACACACACACACACACACACACTCATTCACACACTATGGTCAATTTGGGAACGCCAATTAGCCTAATCTGCATATCTTTGGACTGTGGGAGGAAACCGGAGTACCCGGAGGAAACCCACCAAGCACGGGGAGAACATGCAAACTCCATGCACACAGAGACGGGAATCGAGCCTGGCCGGGAATCGAACCCATGCAAAAGAATATTCCTTACATATTTGTCATGCAAAATAGTTTTAGATTGTCATACAAAATGCAAGATGAAACAAAGACAAGATTAAACACAAAAACCTTTTGTAAAATGATCTTTTCATTTATTGCAGGAAAAAAGTTATGCAAGACTTACTTACACAATATGACCAATAACATGTGACCATCAACCCTATGAGCTTTCCTTCTAAGCACACAATTGGCTAGGATGTCTTTGAATGCTACGTTTGATGTAACATTAAAATAATTATTTTTATTGAAATTTAGGGGTTGGTGTCCTGACGTGAACCATTTTGAGAACCTTTTGAGGTGAGCCGATGCCAACTGCATGACCACTTGACCATATGAATAATTCTCCTGTGACTGAACAGGCAAAAATGGCTCTAGCAACACTTCACCATCTAGTGGAAAGCCTTCTGAGAATGATAGAGGCTGTTAGAGCAGCAAATGGGGCACCTATTCTGGAATAGGATGTTCAGAAAGTACATATGGGTATAAAGGTCAGATATCCAGATGTATCCCCATGGTCATACCACCTGTAGTAGGAACAACTGGAACCAAATGCTTCCCATAGTTGGATGGATTTTGGCCCAGTGTTCTTTACTAACTTATTTTAATGCAGGCACATCGAATGGCTTTTAACCATGAACTGTCCATTTAAGATCACTGCCAAATTTGCTGCTATGGTTTTTCTGTTCCATGTCCTGATTTGCTGTTGTTGTTTTTTTGTCTTTTATTTAAATGTGTTTTGCATTTAAAGACCAGGTTTAAAAGTGACAGCAAATCAATATTACACTGAATAAATTGTCCACATTGTGCACCCTGACATCTTCTATTGCATGTAACAAATGAAACATTCAGCCTTGATAAATATCACTAAATTTTGTATGAGCAAACCTGTCAGGCTTTTAAAGAGAGCGTTATAAAAGGGCATTCATTACCCCTGTCGTCTTTGTACTCTCTCATTTTCAAGTTCTTTCTCGCTAAGATTCTTTGCTTTTACTGAGAAATGTGTTTACATCAAAATGAGCAATACATGCTAAGGCACCCAAGTCAAAAGACATCATCGAACAATAAGCCAGTGCCCCTGCCAATCCCTCTGGCTTTTGTTCAGAAGTCATGCAACCATCCCATCTGTCCCAAGATGCTCCATCAGAAGTGCTGCTGTCTGGCTCGCTTTATATTTATGTCCCTGCCAAGCACCGCATTCCCCCATAGTCAAGCTGCACTGCAGATTGGAAAAATGTGTTGTGCCTGTGATTATGATAGATGGCACATAGACCTTTTTTTTTGCATCCTCTCCATCTCTGAAGTTCAGCTTTAAACCAGTAAATTTCTAGGAATGCTGCTTGATTGTAGCCAACTTGCTTAAAAGCTATGCTCAATTAAGGCTTTTCTTGTGAGTGCACAAGTGGATTGTACAATAACCATTTTTTACATAAACAATGAGATTTATGATGTATGTAAAGAGAAGGTTCATTCAAGCTGAAGGGTGTTTGTTAAACAGATATTTTATTTAAATGGCAGTTTCCATGCAAAGCCAGCCAAAAATACTGTATACTTCAAATCAAATCAAGAGGGTTGCTATATTTAAAAATACTTAGCTAATAAGGAGGGAAAGAAAGTGCTTTTCTTATTGTTATAAGTTAACTTCATTTTGAGAAAGTTGTGTCATTTTGCCTGAACACGTTTGATCGCTGTAAATTAGCTATTTATGTTCTGTACTTTCAAATTCTTCTTGGTACTATGTTGCCAAAAGGTAAGGAGAATAAAACATGAAGGTGGTGAGCATTCGTGTAAATCTTTGTAAGTTCCTATTCATTTTTCCACATTAGAATATCAGCTCCTTTATCGTCCAGGTTCCAGGGTTAAATCCCAAATACCATTAAATGTAATGGAATACAATAAAGCCAGCGCGATAGGGTGTACAATCACTTGTTCATAATAGCAAGTAGTATCCTTAGCTTTTAAGCTAGGCCTAGGTGTAAGTAATAAAAGTAAGCAATTCAAAATGAATTACTAAGTTGACAAAGTGTTTTTAAAATGACAAAACGTTTTTGGGTTTTCTTGTTAAAAACATCAGTGACTGGTTTTGAGCGTGGTTTCTGGCAGGCAGCTACTCTCTCCTCGATACTGTGGACCGTACTGACCTAACTTTTACCCATGCTGGTGACAGACAGTTACTGTAAAATAACGATCGTAGGAACAATTGTGACTGGCAGCTATACATATAGTTAAATGTCACAATGCTGTTATAGTCCTTATTACTCGTGTAGAATGTGTTTACTCCAATCAGAGATTATACTATTATATAATACATTGCAAATTACATTTATTGTTATTAATCAAGTACTCTAAATACAGTTTTGCTTATTATCATTATTATTATTATTAGTAGTAGTAGTAGTAGTATTTAAATTTTTTGCATCTTTTAATTCTCAAAACATCCTAACTTTCAAAAATCTTGACTATATCCTCAACTATTATAATACATTTTCGCTTTATACACAAGCAGTTATTTCCGAGACGGCCTGTTTTATCCTTGTGGCTACTGTACAATGCCTCAGAGACCAATATGAGGCGACAGAGAGTATTTCCTATCCTGTGTCAACATCCGTCGTGCTTTAGATTGATCAACATTTATTTGGTTATGCAGCATTGCTCCCCAGCCCTCTAAAAATAAACCTCTGGCAACCTCAGTCTCAGCTGTGTGCAGTTCATGCTCATGATACTGGACTCCCTTGGGCTCCCAGTAGATGCTTGCCATTTACACAAAGCACATCTCTCATCTAATAAAATAGCTGCAGTTAATACATGATCTAAAGAGTTTTTACAGGAAAAGAACAGGAATATATTTATGGCCTATGTGACTCTTTAAAATATCATTAATATAAATGTTTCAGTGTAATTGGCCGGGAGAGAAATGACTCCAGAGAAACAAGGCTAGTTTCTATTATTTGATACAAGACAGTGACAATGTGCTCGAATAGTTTTTTTTTTCATGTCATTTATTTCTCATTTGGTTAGCTAATGTTGGTTATTCATTGCCTAAGGCAAGGCTTCTAAAATAGTTAGGCATCATTACAGCTCCTAATATAAAACTCCTTTTTGGCATTTCTACTTCAAGTTGTGGGTATACTGTATTGAATATTCTTTTATTTGGCACCACATAAATTTGCACTGCGGATGTTTGGTTCAGATGAGTGGCATAAAAGGCAATGGATTTAAAGACCGTACAGGTATAATCCATGTATAGGGAAAGGTCATAGTTTGCATAGATAATCAGGTTAGGTGTGAGTCATGCTTTAATTTAATATTTATCCAGTGCCTGAAGAGGCTCATCCTGCGGACTGGCTCCATTTCCCTCCTCCATTTGGAAACACTGCATGGAGCGTTCCAGTACTGTGGTCTCGAACATTGCATCACTGCAAATCCGTATAGGAATCTTGCTCTTACCCAGCAAACTGACATCACCCATGAATTATCCAAAGTAAACAAAGCCTCCCCCTCATAGTACAGCACTCGCTTGGGTATATTCACTGCTTCTATACTTTTGTCATTATGAAATGTATTCAGTTTTGGTGTTGTTCATGGAGAAGTGAATATCCTGCCCATTAGTAAATGATTCTAAAATGTTTTTGTGCAGATCTTAAGATTTCAGAAGTGATTAGGGATTAAACAAAGCTCCGGAGTGTAACTGCTGACTGATGGCCACACAGTTTGGGCCTGGTGTCTTGGTATGAAAGGGCTAGCAGGGCTACAAAAAAAAATTAACAGAATCACATGACTTATTGGTTTAAACAATAGGATGAAAGCACAATAATAATATTGAAGAATTAGTAATAGTGGATACTGCACCAAAATACACAGTAGATATTTTAGGGAAGATGTTTGCTTGATCGTTTTTGCTGGCAAACTTGGTGGATGTTTTTTAAAGTTTGAATTGCATTAGAAAAGTGGAAAAAAGTCATTTGTGTGGAAATGATTCAGAAGAATCCTTCAGAATAAGACATACAGAGAAATGGTGAGCAGATGGAGAGAAAGTAAGAGAGGGAAAACTGGCACAGAGAGGCTCATGCTCTGAATCACATGGATCAACTGCATTTCTGGGTGGAAAAATAAACCAAACCGACAGGCAGGTACACAGTACGGACCCAGTTACCAGTCAAGTAAAAATAAATAAAACTTAACTGCTGATAACCCAACATGAATATGAGTACGATGGTGATTTATGCTGTCCCTGTATCAGGACCAACAGCTTGATATAATACTTCTTCATTAATAATGTTGTGCCACATCAGACCTGTTTAATCAGAACATCTGTTGTGTTTCTCTGGCACCAGTGAATAAAACCAATCAATATAAACCTTAGCTGAATTCATTAGTAAGCACACCTGCCAGTATCCATGCATTATCATAGAAAGAGCATGCTCTGGTGTATTCTGTGTGACGAGTTTTATAGCTTTATATCTCACATTTTGTTGTCCTCTGTTCATTCTTGACAATGAATTATTAGCACTAAAAACTTTTGGCTGGTCTGTAGATTTTTTTACAGTGAGATCATTATACATTTTACAAGCCAATCATGTATAGTTCACTATGCACTGAATAATTAAAGGACATCTAATTAAAACAATGCATATCGACCAAGTTCAAGCCATTGTGAACTGTGAAAACGACAAAACTTCCATACATACTTTTAGTTATTTTATACATCTGAGGTATAACACAGATCAGATTGGCTTAATCTACACAAAAACACTATGCATCACAATAAGACATATACGGTATAGTACTGCACAACTCGAAGACACTTGGAATTATAAGCTTCTATCTGCTTTTTAAGCGGTTTAGAGATTTTTAAAGTCTTAAGAAATGCTGATTAGGTTAATGAGTGTTTCCAAATTGCCCGTAGTGTGATTGATTAGCCCCCATGTCCAGGGTGTACCCCGCCTTGCCCGAGTCTTCTCGGACAGGCTCCAGGTCTCTTCGATCCTGTACAGGATAAGCGGTATAGAAGATGAATGAATGAAAGAATGAACTATGAATAATTTTTTTAAGTTATACTCAAACTTATACTTCAAATATCTGAGTTGGACCACACAGAAACAGCATGGGAGAGATTAAAATAGATGAAGAAGGCAACTGACAAGTGGATTACTTCACAGTCAGATTGTATTACATTTTTGAATAATAAGTGCAAGTGTGTTTTATTTGAAACATGAAATGCTGCATAAAGTATAGTCAAAAATTTAATAATAATAATAAGCAGAAAAAAACATGCTTTTTTTGGGTAAAACAATGACTCAATAACTAATATATTTCTTAGCCATTTTTGTTCAAATAGATTTTATGAAGGTCAGTTTTGTATTTTGTGGGTGTGAAAGCTGCTGAGGGAGACGACTCTGGAGCTGACAAAGGAGTGATTATATTTCATACGCCCCTGCAACAAATCTCTGCTTTTTCCTGTGCAGGCAGTCCGATTTATTTTAAAGGACAATCATTTCGCTGCATACTGTAGCCTCCTAAGCTCAACGCTGCCCATCATTTCTGCCTGTCTTCTTCATCTGCACCTGTCTATAAAGCCATGTTTCATAATCATACACATTATGAGGGAGTGCATATGTGGATTGCAGAAGTAGGTTTGGTGAGAGAGAATGTATAGGAATGTCTTGTTATTCTGGTTCTTCATTTAAACATGCTCGCACAGAGGACTGCGATTTCTTTCATGTTGTTGCATATAATGCATTTCTGGTTACTGTCGTTATAGAACCGTCTTATGTTAAAGGCAGAGACTTCTTATTCATCCTTATGTTCTGTGTGTATGGTAAATCTTTTGAAAGAAAAATGCATCTAGTGCTTTTAATATATTTCACTTTAAAGCAAGTCTCTGCAGCAAGACACAGAAATGACCAAATGACATTTCCACATCGTTCTCAGAGGATCATTTCTAAGTTGATTAAACTAGCTGCTGAGCATAGAGGAATCTCATCTGAGTCAAAAGGTTGGTGTGTAAAGGCAAATATCAAGGAATCTATTGTGTAAAGTATTTCATGGTTTAAATTTTTTTTTTTACATAAAAAACCCTGGATGGAACCTGACCTGAGTGTACCGTATATAAATAAATGGTAATTAATTGCAAACCATTGTAGGCTTTTGCTAGCAAAAGTAATTAATGTGCTTAGCATATTCATTTAGAGGACTAATTGCAAAGGCCAAATTCGTGATAGTGATTAATATCTGCAATAACGCATCTGCTACTGACTTGCACAGAACATCTTGGATTTTCTGTTTGACTTGAGACATGAACAAACAAGAAATGTAATGGGAGTAAATGAGCTATTGATTACCTGAGGAGGGGCCATGCCTTACAATAATCCCAGGGCGCTTTTTTTCTTTTCTTTCTTTTTTTTTTTTTTTTACATTTATTTATATACTTTGTTGGCTAAGGATCAGATAACAGAGCTCTGACATTCAGATTATCTGATTTATGGCACTGGTCCAAAGTGCCTTTATTCTCTTCGATAAAATCAGTATTTCATGACTAACTTGGAAGTTCCCTTGCATGAGCATTAGTTCTTCATTAGGTATTTAATATTTTGGGGTTTTACATGGAGCTACCTGTACTGTATATGCATGAGCTATGAGGAATGCTTATACTTTCTTTTGAAACCTCCTGTCATCTGTAGTTGCTTTAATCGTTTTCAGGGTTTTTTTTCCACGGAAAGTAGTAGGGCATGCACTGTTAATTGTGGGTGCTGCCGAATGTGGGTGGAGGACATGACAGGCAGGATGAGACATGTGAGGGATGACTACGATGAATGGGACAAGAAGATTGCCTGTCACACTGGCAGGATCTGGTGTTTTCATCACACAACAGCATTCACATACGCTAAGCCATGCGAGGTGCTTCTGCTCCATGCGTAGGCAACATCAAAAACCCCATGGCACCCACACAGTCAATGACGAAGCGTTACATGTTACTTTGGAAACACAACATGTTGTGAGATAAGTATGATTTTAACTAATGTGTTAACGATTGGACACAATGTCTTTTTCGGTCTTGGTTTCAATATAAACATAACCAAGCACACACCAATAAAACGTGCTTTTCTGTGTTGATAGCCGCTTCAGAACATATACTTCAAGTGCTGTGTGTAGGACTATAAAGAGTCCTCTGTGACGTCCAAGGGGATCCTTTTTTTTCAGACTATATTCGTGTTACCTAATACTCTAGCTTTATACTGTATCTGTGGTACACTGTCCTTCAGACATGTTTCTCTGAAACAGCTATTTCTACCTGCCAGTTCATCCTCTACAGTCTCGTCACAATTTATTATGTAGCTGTGGAAGCATTGAGACTGACACCGATACAACCTCTCAGCTGAGAACAGGGTCACATTGTTCAACTGCTTTGTTTGAAGCTGCCGTCTCTTGGCACCAAGCAATTAAAAAAACTGAATGAACGCACATGGGATTATATGTCATCTGAAATGTTGCCACAGCTGAAGAGTGTAAATCCGCACTATCTGTCCTTAATGGTTAAGATTTAGTGACATTTGTGGCAAATTGCAAAAGCCAAGGATCAAGCTGAAGATGTTATGCATGACTTAAGCATTTTAGAGAGTATGGATTATAGAGGACGATTTCATAAATGTACAGTAATACTAGACAGACTCAGCCTCATAAAGCATTTTGATTATTTAACATTTTATGCAGATCAATCCCTGCTATCTGTTTTCACCCAAATGAGTCTGGTTCCTCTCAAGGTTTCTTCCCAATGACATCTTATGGAGTTGGCCAGTGTGACATTGTCTATGAAATCCTGTTTTTAGAATATTTAAATGAGGATCCTGTGATGTAATAAGAAAGAGGGAACCCTCAGATTCTTTTTGACATCTGGGTCTCCCTGCTCCCCCTAAGAATATATTTTCTATTACAACTGGAGTATCCAGCATGAAGAGTGTTCATTAAAACCTTCACAATTCTGTTGAAGGCTCAGGAAGATAAGGTATTTTTCTGCCAATTTTTGCCAATATTGAAAATTTAGTACAGTCAGTGTGCCTGCTGCACACTATTGGCCATTGTGCAAAATATTGATAAGACATTACAAATTATATGTAAAAAAAAAAGTACTAAATTAGCATTTATTTTTTATTCTTAATCTTTGACCTACTGAACAAGTATCAGGATGTATTTTGTGATAGAGATTTCGAATCACTTCTGCCAAATGCCATATTACAGTAGGTAGATGTAAGTTATAAAAAAAAAAATCTGTTTATTGTGGGAATATTTCCTACCACAGCTAAAGGGAGAAAATTTGTATTTAAATGTTCTATTACAAATTTCAGTGAAATATGCCCCGCCTACCTTCATAACAACATTTATTAAAAATGAAGATTTATATATGAATTATATGTTCAGTACTGAATAATGAGTTTTCACTCATTCATATATACTGTATATCTACAGTATATAAATCTCTGTTTTGATGCTGAACATAATGGATATTTTGGCTTCTGGTATTAGATTATAAACTGAAATGATTATACCGCATTATTCTACGATGCTTATGTCATGAGATAAGCACATTTAGCTATTAAGGATTTTTTGTAGCTGAGTTTGTGAACTTTCTCTTTACTCAGCAGGTAGGCAGCCAAGACAAGGTTAGAAATTAGCCTAACTAAAAACATTTCCATATTGTGTTGGTGAAATATATTTATGCTTCCCTAAAGTAGAGATTTCAAAGGATAAGGTTGGCAGAAAAACTAAATTTTGAAGCCAAAACACATTTTTCTTCATATTTGGCTTTTTCCCAGAATCAGTGAAAGTGATGTCTGACAGGTTTTTCTTTTTTTCTTTTTTTTTGCAGACAGACTGCCACCTATATAAGCAAATCAATTATTATTCAATGACCTACAATCTTAACCGAAACCTTCATGCTATTAGGCCACTAATTTTATAACGCGGACTGAGCTGCAAGTTTGGAAATTCTCTCCTACCAGGTGATTTTCCTAACGGCTTTTGGCAGTTCTTTCGAAAACTCAACTCCCGTGACGAGCTTGGCTGTAATTTCCCGGCCAGTTTTTTTTCTCTTCAGTATTATGTAACATGTGAATGTGACTATTGTGAAATATGTGAAAATATGAGTTCAATGGATAAGGCCTAATGTGTAGGCTTAATGGTAAAAAACAACTGCTGACATTTCTAACATGGTTAATAGAGTGAAACTGTGAGGTAAAAAAAAACCCTCACACATAGAGTCGTTCAAACGCCTAAGTGAGAACTCGGGTCCAACCTTATTAAGTCTTTCCCCCATGGCTGACATGGCGGAAGGAATAACACTTACACTTCTGTTCTGTAAACATAGCTCTTGTTGTTTTAAAGAACAGAAACGTGAAATTAATTCTAACTTTGGACTCTTGCCCTAGCTGTTGGTGTACACTCCCAGATCTCAGTGTGACTTGTTTATAAAGGTCAGCAAGCATGGGCTGTGTGAACTCATCAAAGCTTGCTGCTTGGTGTCATTATTCATAAAGTCATTAAAGTGCTACGTTGTGTGCAAGTAGAGCAGAAGACTGAGATTCAGAGTGCGTCGGCTCCCGGGCCGTAGCCACTGTTAATAGAACGTAATCATCTAAACATGAAGTGTCTCATGTGCTCCAGAGGCTCGCTGCTTTATGTTAACTGGAGTAGAGGCTGATGGGAGAGCAAAAACAAATTACAATACAATATCTCAAAAGTAACTATGAAAAATAAAATGATGCATGGAAACCAAAGTGACTGGGCTGTGACCAGTATGTCTGGATTTAATAATAATAATACTTTATTATTAATAATAATAATAATAATAATAATAATAATAATAATGCTAATAATAATAATAATTCAGAACTTTTATGTGTTTGTTACCAAAAACTAAAAGTGCAAAGCAATTGCTAGACTTTTTCCATATTAGGATTAGTTTGTTTTTTGTACCACTGCATAAATTAGAATAATTTATTTATAATTTTTATGCTGCTCAAATTTAAATAGGTAAATTTAATGCATTACTTAATTAATGTTTTCTACAAGTTAATAAAAAAGCACTCTATTATTAACAAGACTATCCTTTCAATAAGCCATTTCAATAAGGCCATAAAGCCAGCTGGCAATAAGCAAAAACAGACCAACTCTAAAGTTGTATTTTTATACAGTATATTGTCTGCATATTACCTAAAATGTCATGACTTCAAGTGGTGGAATAAATCCTTGGATAAAACTCTTTTAGTAAGAATGTTCACCATTTTTATTTCTTTAGTGTATCCAACTATTCGCTACACAACGTTTTGAAGCTAGTGGCTTAGAATATTAAAGTTCAGCTCCAGGATTACTTATCATTCTAATCATTCAGAATTCTTTCTTCTTTTTTTCAAATCATGCAACGCTGCCTTTACAATGTGATTTACTGTATAGTAATATAAAATGTATAGCACTCAATTAAACTTATGATGTATCTTTTATTGTTATTACTTTCCTGTTGTAGGAACAGAACAGACTATCAAGCTACTGAGACTATTGCCTATTAAGTTGCCATATAAGACTGAGTTGAAAGGTGTCTGAGCTGACATACAGGTAGCAGGAAATACTAGCTAGTTGGATTACCATTCAGTCACCAACACCACTGACACCATGATTATTATCCTACGCTGCAAGAACAAGTTTATTTTAACATGCACAAACTTGTACTATGTGTGAGACGAACACAGAAAGACGATTTTTTCAAATGAACACCAAATGCATTTGTTTTACTGCAGGATCACGTTGACAGAATTAAAAGTAGTTAACTAGTATTTCTACTGTATTATCTTGCTAGAAAATCTTAATTAAAGCTAAAGTAAAATGAAGTACTGTATAAAAGGCTCTGTACAACACTTGTGTAAATATAATTATTTCATTTTTTATAAATGATTTTCTTATACCTCTATTTCCTGTTAGCTTTGATTATCTCTCAAGAACATAACTAAAGTGCTATCCTTTTCTCCACAATAAACCAGGAAATTAACCAGTCCACATAATAATCTGAAATGGTTTGCACAAAGAAGCGTAACATGCTCTTGTCTAAACATGTAGGTAATCCTCATGTTTTCTACCAGGAACACCTTTAATGGGCCAAAAATGGCAATGGCGGGGACCGAGATCAGAACTGTATGAGGGATGTGGAAATATCTTTATTATTATTTTTATTTATTGGGGGATTTTTCCCTGAAAAATCAAAAAAAAGGTGGCACATTAAGACTACTACTACCACTCAGTCGGGAGGACCGAAGACTATCACGTGTTTCTTCCGAACCACGTGACGTCAGCCGACCGCATCTTTTCGAACTGCTTGCTCACGCAGGTGTAACACACTCGGAGGACAGCGCTATCCGCTCCTTCCGCTTGCGTGAGCTCACAGACGCCCCTGATTGGCTGTAGAGCCGTGATTAATGTGGGAGCACAAAGTACCTCTCATCCCTCCCCTCTGAAGGGGCTCGGCCAATCAGCTCTCTCTAGACCTCTGGCTGCGAGAGGTTACAGCATCACCCGGGAATCGAACCAGCACTCTCCGGATGATAAGGCTAGCACATTACCACTGCGCCACTCGGAGGCCCCACTTTAACCAAGTTCATGTATTGTGTTAGTTGTGTTGTAGAATAATTGTGTGTAAATCATTCAGATGTTTTATCGTGGCTTACATTTTCATCATTGTACTGTTCTTCATGTCTCTTGTTGACGTCAATAGGTTTTACGCCTTCATTTACAAGAAATGTCATTACAAGTCCCAGTTTGACTTGAACGTGCCATGTATATTATTTTGGGATGGCACCAAAAATATCTAAGAGAAAAAGATGAACATTTTGAGCTGTAAAGATCAAATAAGCCTACAAGAACATGTTAATGTTGAAGGAAAGTGATTAAATATGCTCTTTTATATTTCAATGTTCTCTGCTAGTCAGTGCTTAGACATGTTCAAACACTGTATGCAGCAGATCAAGAGTATAAATGTTGGCCATGCGGATATTAGAGAACTAGTTTAGTAAAAAAATCTAAAATGTTCTGAGATTCTTTTATCCTTTTGCTGCACATTACTTAAAAATCATACGGGGTATCAGTCTTTTTTTTATTATTTTTTTATTTATTTAATTTTAAATGGTGAGTTTTGATTAGAGAAACAAAAACTGTTTTACACAAGTCTGCTCTGTACCAAATAAGACAATAAACACAAGGAAATGATAATTGTAGTAGAAGGTGTAGAACGTTCATTTTCCATTCCTTTTAAAGACAAAAATTAAGTAATAGTAAATATGATAGACAAAATAAATAGACAAAAATAGGATGTCACTTGTCACTGCTATTAGATTCTTCGCTGTCAGATGTTTAACAGTGAAGAAAGTTCCAGTAAGACTTGTGTCACAGAAAAATAACTTGAAATGCATGAAAGATTTCCTGCTCATGTACCTTTACTTCCCAGGCTGGCTGTCTGGCCTTTGGTCAGGTTTCTTTGGGATACACTGCTGCAAAATATGTGACAAGATTATGAAATTCTGAAAATAAAATGAGACTATGAAAGTGAATTGCAAACTAAACAATGTAGCATAAAAAGGAGATAAAAATGTAAGTCGCTCTGGATAAGAGCGTCTGCCAAATGCCTAAATGTAAATGTAAATGTAGCAACCCAGCAAGAGTTTTTGGTTGTCAGAACGTTGGGGTTATGTTAAGTCGGCAACCTTACAGACATTCGGACTCTTCTGGTATTAGGTTGGTTTTGAAAGTTAGACTTAATTTGATGGAATGATGAACATTGATTATATGACACGGGAGACATCGACCAAATGCCCCATCACAATCTTACTAAAACAACACCAAACGGATGGCCTGAGCAAAACGCAAACAATAGTCACTCTGGCCAGAGCGCAGGGTGTTTACCATGGGACCACTAGGAACAATGCCAGGGATCCTAGTAAGTGTGCATATAAAGTATAACAACGTCTGCCATGAAAATACTGGACAAAAGCAATTTACCAAATTCTAATTAAATTAGAAATTGTGGGGTTTAGTGGACCTGTTTATAAATTTGTTCATTTAATATATTAAGTTATACATTTTATATTGAATATATTACTTTTATATTGAATATATTAAATATATTCAATTGAAAAGCCAGCACAACAGTTTACTGAATAAATATGCTGCACAACTTGGTGCCAATTGCAGGAGAGCAAATTTACGACCTGGTTTACGAATGAGTTCCGGTGTTTTGGACAGTTAACTTTTGCGAATCTTGTTGAGGATTTTCCAAAATGAGGATAGCAGTATTCTCCGTTGAGAGAGCTTTCCATGACAGCCGTTTCCTATCATCGTGCTCCCGGACTGATTCGTTGAAACTAGTGAGGCCGACTCATTTCTCCCACACTCTCAAACACAGATACAATATACCGGACTTTATATATGGACCTTTTATATATTCACTTGCACACTGGAAATATTGAATAAAATTGTGAATTTTGGTATCTGGTGCACTTTTACAATTCTCTCACATACTGTATAACAGCTTATCTTAAAAACAATCATGCATACATGCACATTCATTAGCTACCCGAGTTTCATAGACTTATATTATTTTTACATAATGTCAAATCACTGTATGAGGCCTACAAACATTAACAAGGTGTTTATAGCAGAAATGCTTGCAAGTCACATTATGCAAGTCAATTCTGCAGGTCTTTAATCACAAACTTTGAAATAAAAAATTGTTAGCTGTCGGCATTTCATAGTGTATTAATAAAACCCTGCTATATTATTTATAGGGAATACATTGCAGTCCACATTGCACAGGATACAGTCATACTCTCACTTAATTTCAGAAACTGTGAAACCAAAAAAAAAATTAAGGCCCACACATGTCCTCATTTGCATGCATGTATTAAAACCATTTGCAAGCTACTGGGCATTGCAATAATGTACTACATGTTACAGGGATAAATTTGACTAGTGAGGCCACAAATGGATTTGGGGGGGAAACAATAATATTATTCACTTACAATGTTAAGCTTAATTTAATAGTCTTTTGTTTTAAATACGTAAATATGTTTTCATCCGGGTTGAAATATTACAAATACTTGTAGCAAGTCAGCGCAAGTCTAAATTGGAGGTGCTAGCTTGACTCCTCATGCTTGATTTAAAGATACATCACCGGAATAAATGCTTGGGGCAGAATTTTCTTCTCGAAATAGCTCACAATATCTTCTTTCCCATGCATACCAGTTATCAAAGTCATCCCATGTAATATGCCACTGACACACTTTGGACGTTTCGCAAATTGCAACGATCTTGCTCTAATGAACAGACCTCCTGGAAAGAACGCTGCAGACATCAACAAATGCATATCTAATGCCTTTTAAAACATACTCGGACATTTACATTTAGGCATTTGGCAGACGCTCTTATCCAGAGCGACTTACATTTTTATCTCATTACACATCTGAGCAGTTGAGGGGTAAGAGCCTTGCTGAAGGGCCCAACAGTGGCAACTTGGTGGTTGTGGGGTTTGATCGTGGGATCTTCCGAACTGTAGTCCAATGCCTTAACCACTGAGCTACCCCTGGCCCGGGTAGAATGTTGCACTCTAAATATGATTCTGTATAATGTATCTAAATGTGACCTATCTCATCTAAACAGGAAAAAAAAAGGCATTTTGGGTGATTCGAGTTAAGAATCTTTACTGATCTCTACTTCAGTAAGCTCCAAGCTTCCAAGTTTATTAATGTACAGTATCATGTCTGGTTCCTGGCCAGTGAGAGTTTGTCTATGAGGAGTGGAAAAGCCTAATTCTAAAATATGTAAAAATCTTATTTTAATATTTTAATGAGAATTGTGTAGCATAGTAAGAAAACACCAAGAGTTACCTGCTACCCATGAAAAACCTGGATAAAATTTTTATAGCAAAAAAATACGTTTTTCTATTACAACTGGAGTAACCATCTTGGATAGTGTTCATTATCCAAGGACTTCTCAATTCAGGAGATGAGGTATTTATTAACCAATTTTTAATGAAAATGCAAATTGGATGCTCTCTATTGGCCATGTCACAAAAGTAACCTGTACTAAACAACACCTGACAGGTATGACAGGTCATATATTACATTCTATTCTATTCTATTCTATTCTATTCTATTATTCATTCATTCATTCATCTTCTATACCGCTTAATCCTGTGTTCAGGGTCGCGGGGGACCTGGAGCCTATCCCAGGAGACTTCGGGCACTAGGCAGGGTACACCCTGGACAGGGTGCCAATCCATCGCAGATATTATATTATATTATATTATATTATATTATATTATATTATATTATATTATATTATATTATATTATATTATAATTATTAACAGTAACAATATAATGACTTAATAAATTGTATTGTTCAATATATTTCCAGCAGCATAGCTAAATGGAGTTTGATTTCCTCAAGTAGTTTATCTTTATAAGATACAATTCAGTATATCTGCTGTATCTCACAAAGCCTGCCAGGAAAATGCCAGGATTTATCCATATTTTTTCACTGTAGGATACTAATCAGTGCTGATAATGTTCACTTCTCTTGGCTTCATGCTGAAAGTGCATTGCTCATGCATGGCCCTGCATAAGAACAACACCAATGTGATGCCCTGTTTACAATCCCTCCCAATACCAGACAAAATTCTGATGAAGAAAAATGATGTAATTCATAGACTTTTTCTGAATGCTCTTGCAAAACTGCTATCTTTCATTTTCCCATAAGCTTTAAAACTGAGTGACTGGTTAAGAGTTAAAACATCCTATTCCCACAACCTACCCACATTACTAAATAGATTTTAGATAACAGTTTGCATCAATATTATTTTCATTTAGTACATTCGTAATCTATTGATAAAATAAAATATGCGCATGGATGGCAAAAGGTACTGTTAAGGCCTTATAATGCCAGGTTTGTTCCTGAGCTTCGGTTAATAAATGTGCAAAGTTTTTATGCTTGTTCCTCTTGTATTTCTGAGGGATTCTTCTTGGTTCACTGGTTTCCTCTGAGCCTCGAAAAACATGCCATTAAGTGGATTAGCTTTGCATAATCACCCCTACAAGGTGCTGTGTGATGTCGTCCTTTCCAGGCTATACCTCTTGGTTCATGCTTAATGTTCCCTGGATAGACTCTGAATCAACAATGACCCTGACCAGAATAAAGCACTTAAAAAATATCGAACAAACAAATGTGGTGACACAGTGGCGTAGTGGTTAGCATTGTGTCCTCACTCCTCCAGGGTCAAGGGCTTGATTCTCACCTCTGATCTGTGTGCATGTTCTTCCTGTGCTTTGTGGGTTTCCTCTGGGTGACCCGGTTTCCTCTCACAGTCCAAAGACATGCAGAGTCGTTTTAATTGGCATTTCCAAATCCCCTGTAGTGTGTGTGTGTGTGTGTGTGCCCTCTGATGGATTGGCACTACTGGGATAGGCTTCAGGCCTTCCATGGATCTGTACAGGAGATATCTGATCAAGTATATATTTCCATTTTATATACGCTTCTTTCATTTCCTCTACATACTGTAGCTGGTCCACTGGTTATGGTTATGCTTGTGTTTGCATGTGTGTAATGTAATGATAATCCCTTAAGGCCTGCAGGACAAAATTAAACAGCAAAGATGGACCTTTCTGTTAGTGCAATTTATTGTGGTGCATAAGATTTATTATTAAAAAGAAGAAGCATCATCATTAATTTAGGTCATAATGCTCCAACATTAGACAGGAGGATGCAAGGCTACCGTCAGTGTTTGGTATTAAAACAGATACATTAAAGGAATAGAGGATGTCTAGAAAACCAATGAGAGATACAAACAATCTGACCTGAAATTCTTTTTACATTTTCTGAGGTCTTGACATTGCCAGCTAGTTGACTAATGAAGTGTGTTTGTTATATGGTTATCTTTATTTTTTATAAAACATCAGCATGTCAATCACCTCGTTGTATTTGCTATTTGGCTAGTTAACTGATCAGCATAATCTGTTTCAAAAGGATGTACTACTCCTACAGTACCTTGGTTATACTGTACACTAATATTGTATAGTTATATTGCCCTTTGGTGTGTGTTGGTAATTTTTTAATGATGTGTGTATTTTATTCTCTGCTAATGGACTAATGGTATTTTATAATGCCGTGTGAACAAATTCTAATGAATTATTGTTGGCATACCTAGCTAGCTACAGTAATTTTCATAATATTGCATCATTACTTGAGTGATTTAATATGTACTGTATTATGCAGTTTACAACAAAAATTATTACGCCGCTCTAAACATCAGGTGTCTGAAAAAAATCACAGTGTTCATGCTTACACTCCAGACACTGGAAGTTTGGGCATGAAGATTCAGACAGAGGCAGGTTAAGATGTTGTTCTATTAAGGAAGGCTGTGAGTTCAAACCCCAGCATTGCCAATTTGTTTTGAGCAAGGCTATTAACCTATACTTGCAAAGTTGTAAAAATTAGATAAATCTAAATTGCTCTGAATAATGACCTGAATCTGCCAAATGATGCAACTATCCATGATAAAATATCACTAACAATTTTCTCAGCCGTTGTATCGTGCAGATTGTCTTAAACATTCATTCATTTTCTATACCGCTTAATCCTGTGTTCAGGGTCGCGGGGGACCTGGAGCCTATCCCAGGAGACTTCGGGCACTAGGCGGGGTACACCCTGGACAGGGTGCCAATCCATCGCAGGGCTCACACACATACACACACTCAATCACACACTACCGGCAATTTAGGAACGCCAATTAGCCTAACCTGCATATCTTTGGACTGTGGGAGGAAACCGTAGTACCCGGAGGAAACCCACCAAGCACGGGGAGAACATGCACACAGAGACGGGAATCGAACCCTGGACCCTGGAGGTGCAAGGCGACAGTGCTAACCACTACACCACCACGCCGCCTGTCTTAAACATATTCCAATTTCCTCTGATACTCTGTACTTTGTCACTCACAAGCACTCAAGGCAGGAGCAGCATAATCCATGTTATGAAATGTGATTAATTACAATAACATTGTTCTACCAGAGCCTGGGGTTAGCCAGATCTTCCTGTATTTCATTTCATATTAATGTATTGGGGTTGCAATCTTGGGAGGGGTAAAATACTAATCTGTATCAACTGGCATCATTTCACCAGTCTGTGTTTGACATGTCTACATCCTTGTTGGACATACAGTAAAAGTAAGACACTTAAGCAAGATTTGCTTGTCTTTTAGCAAGCTACATAAAAATTATGGTCTAAATATCATTAGTCTACAGTATATGACGTAGCCTGCCATTGATCTTATATACAAGTGTTATGAATTCAGTTTCACTGACTAGTAGTACTATAGTTAATAAAGAACAGAAGAAGTTTTGTTATGCCTCCAAATGATGAATATAATTTATGTATAAAAAATGTTGGACTTGTTTTCGCTTATTAATTTGTTTGTTGTTTTCAATAGGATCAGGGACTTTTCCTTCACTCTAGGCCACCCATGATCACCTCTTGACTTTGCCCATGACGAGAGAGGGCTTACATGCTCGAAATTACACTATATTGGTTTAATTTGGTGTTTCTTGAGCATCACATATTGTTATTGATATGACTGAGATTGCTGTACTCCATCGCAAGAGTCAACATTTTTCATAGTTTTCTCTCATTTATGTGTGTTTCCTAATCACTCTCCCTCACTCATCATCTATAGCGCTTTATCCTGTATACAGAGGGGCCTTGAGCCTATCCCAGGAGACTTAGGACACAAGGCAGGGTACGCCCTGGACAGGCCACACACACACTATGGGTAATTTGGGAACACAACTGCATGTTTTTGGACTGTGAGAGGAAACCGGAGTACCTGGAGGAAACCCACCGAGCATGGGGAGAACATGCAAACTCCATGCACGCAGAGGCGGGAATCGAACCCGGACCCTGGAAGTGCAAGGTGACAGTGCTAACCACTAAGCGACCATGCTGCCGGTTTCCTAATCAAAATAGATTTAAATCTTTGGGTCTTGGTTGCAAAGAACATTGTGCTATTATGGATACAATAAATTGACGCCTTAGTCCATAATATTTGAGTTTATTTTCATGTGATACTACAGTAGCAACCGTAGATCCAGTTTGAGCTTTAACAAAACACGGAGTTATAATCCACGTGAAGTACACATGCGGATGTCCACAAGACCGAAAGAACAAAAGCTTTACATGACTATATAATATTATAAGTTAACCTCTATAAGCAGTGCACAGGTATTTATCTTCGGTATCAGAGGGTCCCATCAGTCACTGGCTACATGTTCAGCCCACGCTCAATCTCCCATAACATGTAGAGCCCCTCTGCAAGTCAAAATGATGAATCACACAAGCATACTTAAGCAATTAGAGGGCAATTTAAAGTGCAGCTGCTTGCAAATTAGCACCTGACTCTAGGAAGAATGTGAAGAATAATAACAGGAGACTCCAAAAGAAAAGAAAAGTCCCAAATAACTGACTCAACAGGAAAGCCTCTCAGGAATACACTACGATACACCAGACCTTCTGACCCACTAAGTCTTCCAAGTAGACTAATCGCAGCGCATACAGTAGACCTCAGAGGCATCTTTGCTTATGTGTCCTATAACAGTCTTATCTGTCTGAAAAGAGAATGGAACGTATGCTGGGGCCTGAACAGAGCACTACAGTCTGACCCAGATTACCCAGAAGTGAATGGCCGTGCATGCCACAGCAGGGAATTCAGAAGAGTTTTACTGGATCATGATGGTTGATGCAGCTGGAGGGGAAGTGTTACTGCATGAGACAGTGATTTCCATTGTGGTTATGTTTGATTTTTCCACGGAGGGGTGATGTGTGTGTGTGTGTGTGTGTGTGTGTACCTCGGGCTGGCTATAACATGGACATTTAGCTCAATGTCATGCTGGCACATAGAGAGAGTGCACATGGCACAGTCATTACCCAGCAGCCACACAGAGGACTTGTTTCTTCATGTGAGAATGCATACAGCGTGTGTGTATGTGTGTGTCTGAGAGAGAGAGAGAGAGAGAGATCATTTCTAATTATGCAGTACTGCTATTTTTTCCTTGCCATAAATTCTGTCCACTCATTCACAATGCAGCTGTATTCCACTAGTACTGAATCTGTTTACTCTGTATTTTATCAGTTATAACTGACCATGATGCTCTGGCAATAAAACTCTATCATGTCATTTCTATTAATAAATCCTACATTATTTTATTGGGGAAAATACTTATACTTAAAATAAAGTTTGTTATTTGACCTTTCTATGACATTGATCAGTTGACTTATAATAACTTATAATAATTAATATTCAGAATGACAGTTTTGGCAGCGGTGGCTCAAACGGTTACTAGGTTACTGATTGGAAGGTCGGGGGTTCGAGAACCAGCACCACCAGTTTGCCACTGTTGTGCCCTTAATCAAGGCTCTTAACCCTCTCTGCTCCAGGGGCGCTGGGCTTTGACCCCAGCTTCCTAACAGGGGTATGCGAAAAAATTATTTCACTGTGCTGTAAAGTGCATGTGATGAATAATTATTATACATACTGTATGATGATAAAACCTACACTTTTTTAAATTTCCCTATTCATGCATGACCAAAGTGGTTCACAACGACTCCAATGACTATATATTATAAATCACTTCCCTTTACAGAAGTTTAATAAAGATGTCTTGCCTTAGGAACTTTTTAATGCCATATTGAATTTATGCATACATACAGTATGTCCAATTGATGGCGACACAATATGAATACTAACTTCTATAAATTAAATTTCAAACTTCTGTTTTAAATGTAAAATTTATTATTGTTATATTTTTTAAATGTTGATTTGATAAAATATATTTACAACATTATTATAAATTTATTTTTTAGCAACGTGGGACAGTGATTTAGTGGTTGTACCCTCAAAGATATTGGTTCATGGATTTGTGATTTAGTAATTAGCACTGTTGCCTTGCATCCTCGAAGTTATGGGTTCATGCAGTTTGTTTGGTGGGTTTCTTCTGGGTACTATGATTTTCCTCAAAGGCATGCGTGTTACACCCCTTCCTCTGAGTGCATAGCCAATCTGCTCCCTAGACACCCCTGGATACAGATGCATCAGCAGGAAATCGAACTTGCAATCTCTGGATGAGAGGGCGAATGCTTTTCTGTGATTGGCACAGATTCTGATGTGGACAGATCAGCTAATCATCAGTCATGGCTGATCAAGCTAAATACCATCCAATTTGTTTCTAATCTGCACATCTCTAGTAGCAAAAGGTTCCCTTTAGAGCACAGATTACTGGCTTTAAGCCATAGATCATTGAAGCTACCCACTAGTTGCAATAATGGTTAAAATACTTTGTCTGGCCAAAAAGAGTCACACACTCTAATATTTCGTTTGGCCATCTTTAGCTTTGATTATGGTTGGCAATGTGGTGGCTAATTCATGTGTGAAAAAGATTTCTCCTGCTCCCAGAACAATCCCATGCTCATGCTCCCACTCTATCACAAACCAAGTCCTGAAATATGCCTGGTGTCATCAGGGAGGGAAAAAAAATATTGATAATAGGGTAATTTAGTATTAGCATAATAGGGTCAGCCAGCTGACTGGTTTTATTGCCAGATAACCTTCCTGCGCCTAGACCTGACCAACTAAGCAACGTCACATCATAACACTACCTCAAGAGGCTTGTATGGTGGGCAGTATGCATGATGGACCAACTGCCTTTCTAAACCTGATGTGCCTAACACTAGGGTAGGGTATCAATAGGGTAATTCTGGACTCATCAGACCACATGACCTTTTTCCATTGCTCTAAAGTCTAATCTTTATGTTTCTTAGCAAATTTAAGCATTTTCTCCAAATTAGCTTCACTAGCAAATTGTGCAGTGGTGGCTCAGTCGGTTAAGGCTGTGAGTTACTGGGTTACTGATCGGAAGATCGGGGGTTCGAACCCCAGCATCGGCAAGTTGCCACTGTTGAGCCCTTGAGCAAGGCCCTTAACCCTATCTGCTCCAGGGGCGCTGCTCCGTAAGCTGGCTGACCCTGCACTCTGACCCCAGTTTCCTAATTGGGATATGTGAAAATTGAGCAATTTCCCTCTGGGATTAATAAAGTTCTATAAAATTAAAAAAAAAAAAAAAAAAAAAAAAATTAAAAATTGATTTCCTATGGCCACAGAGGTGTTTAGTCCCAATCCTGTGAGTTCTCATCACTGTGAGTATTGATTTTTTTTTTCTGATCACCCAACAAAATTGATGGGTTAGATTTCAATAATGTATTGGATAATCGTAACACCCAGTTCAAGTCATTTTAATGCTTTGTTTGAAACATTGAATTGTGTAGTGCATATAGAATTCCATCATTTCAGTTATGATTGGTTGAGAATTGTCTCCAATTTATCATTGAAATGTGCCCATGGCTAACAACCCTAGTAGGAAGGACTGGAGTTTACTGGACCGTATGGGCTGGCTTTTGGTCCACAAGGGCATGGGTGAGCCTTGGTTGCCTATGATACTGATGGTGTGTAGTTGGTGATCAATTGTGATCATGTTATGACTGATCAGTATATACAGTAGGGATATTCTCATGCATAACAACTTCACATTCCACGTGTAGAAACATGCAGGGACCTGGTTTACATATAACACTGTGTACACACGGATGATAAATAAGAAACCAGATTAATGGTATGAATGAGAAGTTGACTTAAGCCTTAGACATTTCCTGTGAGTTAGAGAAAAGCTATGGCATTAAAAAGTTCCTAAGGCAATTTCTCCAAGACATCCTTATTTAACTCCTACCAGTTGAGAGTGGCAGCACATATTATAAAAAATGATTGATGTCTCTATTGCCTTTTGTGTTTTATTTTAAGAGAAAGTATCGTCATTCTCTACCATCCCAAGTCTTCTTTCAGTTTGTCTTTTATTTAATCGAATTGGTTTGTCGTTTTATGTCTCCATTTGTCTTGTGGGATTTTTGAAAGGTCTGAAATGTCCTCATGATTCATATCTTTAATGTATACTGACACTATGTGAAAAAAAGTACACTCTGAGTATATCCAACTTTCTGATCACTTAACAATTCCCTATTGTTAAATGCATTATGGTTGGCCTTTCTTGGAGATATGTACTTTAGTGAATGTAGACATGGCATTGGTGCCCCCGTCTCCCCTTCTGCTTCTCTCTTTGCTAAGGCGGGCTTCCTGACTCTGGTTGCTATACATATGGTCTCCATCTGCTGTGGCCTGTGTAAGATAGGATTTTTTCGAAAGATAGTTGGCTTTTTAAGTATGTGTGATTGAACCTATTAGAAAAAAACATAATCCATTGGCTCCTATTTGTGAGCCTGCTAGATGACTTGATTGTAGCATGTGGGCTGATACTGGAGGGTGTTTAAATGTAGCGTAGACCACCATCACAGTACAGCTATCACACAAGCCCAAGCAGTGCCATGAAAAATGCCAGCCTACACTGCCAAAAAAAAAAAAAAAAACATTTTTTTCCCTGTGTTTTTTGCTGAGTATAGTTCTGGTGCCAGAGGTAAACAAGTTGATTGGTGTGAGGGCAGAAGGTGCTCTAGACTGGGTGTCATTTTACGTACCTGGTGCAGATGAAGTTACAAATGAAGTGAGGATGTACAATACCCAGGTGGAGGGCTGTGCTCTGTAAGAAAGCCTGAGCCAAACAGTAGCAAGTGTGTGTGTGTGTGTGTGCATGTGTGTGCGTGTGGAGCAAGCTTGGCTGCACTTCCCTTCAAAATAGATTTAAATATATAGCGTGAGCCACACTGAGGTCAGTGGCTGATCCGCACTCAGCCTGGGAGCGCTGGGAAATGTTCCTGTCTCACCCAGCAGCCCGTTTCCTGCATGTTGGACTGTCGCACATCACAGACTTGCATTCAGCCAGGATGTGTGCGAACAGACAGCCAAACACTACACATCACAAGATAAGCAGTGCAATCTTATACAGTACATAGCCGAAAGCCGTTCCTCAGGTCCCGTCATGCATGTTGTCCTGTACGTCGCCAGTCTCAATTACTCTTTGACATTGTTGTGGGGCATGAGATCCCCACACAATCCAGCACAGTCTCCAGATGGCTCACACATGTATATTCACGTGATAAGTGGTCCATATCTTTGTATAGCCTGAATTTAATGAACTGTAGTACACATTCCTTGGCAGGCTAAACATATACAGTTGATTTATGGAATTTTGTCAGCTGTAATTTTGAGCTTTAAATACTGATGGACAGAATTACATTTTTTTTATCCCGCAAGTTTTTGGCTGCTTTTTGGAAAAGGTCGGCATCTTCTATAGATTGACAGAACAATTTGAGGTAGACCAAAAGGTTTATTTTAAAAAGCAAACTCCAGCCCATTATTATTTCTATCACCTTTATAAAAACAGAGTTTTCCTGTAATGTGGGCTCCAGACCACTGGTTGAGGCAGAGCAAAGAACCATGAATCATTTGTGTTAGAACATCTTTATTACCGAATCTTCCCCAGGCCTGCAGGTAGAAGTGAAAGGAATTGTATTACGCTGACTTCATACATCACTGTACACTGCATCCCATTCCATACCAACTTAAACGATTCAATAAATTATCATCTCTGTACAATTCTCATTCACAACTCAACACATTTTAAACTGAATGTCTTTTTAATTGACATCACTTAGATTCCATAGTCATTATTGCAGCATGCAACAGAATGTCACATAACAGGAATCGCTGTAGGAGTCAAAACACTGGTGGACTGCATCATTTATGGAATAACCCATGAAAGACCATGCTGTTATACAAATATAATGTACATCAAGGGGGGTCCCCCCCTACTGCAAAGAGTAAACTCTTCTGTTCTGAAGATGGTACTTTACTGAAAAACACTGACTGTCACTGACTATTTCACAAAGGTCTACTTTCACAATGATTTACAAAGATCCAAGCCATCCTGGTATAAAGAAATAATGCACATCTTCGGACCAGTCGGATTTAAGAATTCAACCACAATGTGCTATAAATGAGAACTGTCTACAGCCGTGGCCAAAAGATCTTTTTGTCAGATGGTATACAGTACTATAGTATACTGAAGTCTATATTACAAAAATATTCATAAGTGTCAAAGGCTATTATTGACAATTACATCAAGGTAATGCAAAGAGTCAATATTTGCAGTATTGACTTTCTTTAATTCTCCCTGGCATGCTGTCAATCAGCTTCTCACTTCACATCCTGACTGATGGCAGCCCATTCTTGCATAATCGATGCTTGGTGTTTGTCAAAATTTGTGGGGTTTTGTTTGTCCATCCGCCTCTTGAGGATTGACCACAAGTTCTCAATAGGATTAAGTCTAGGGAGTTTCCTGGCCATGGACCCAAAATTACAATGTTTTGTTATTTAATTTAAGTTTAAGTTATTTAATTCAATTACATAAAAATGTATTTGTATAGCGCTTTTAACAATTGACGTGTGAATGTGTATGAATCCAAATGATAAGATTGTCCCTGATGAGCAAGCCGAGGCGACAGCGGCAAGGAAAAACCCCCTGAGATGGCAATAGGAAGAAACCTTGAGAGGAACCAAAGGTTATCCCTTTTGACAGGGTACTCCATCATTCTGGAAAAGTAATTGTTCGTCACCAGCCTGTTCTTGGATGGTTGGGAGAAGTTGCTTTTGGAGGATGTTTTTGTACCATTCTTTATTCATGGCTGTGTTCTTAGACAAAATTGTGAGTGAGCCCACTACCTTGGCTGAGAACCAACCCCACACCTGGATGGTTTACTGTTGCCATGACACAGGAGTGATGGTAGCGCTCACCTTCACATACTGTACTGTATTGTAAGATGGGCAGATAAAAATCCCCTTCTCTCCAGAAAAAAAACTTCACATCAGAGAAAGATGGATATTCTACAAAAGGTTCAGGGATTGGACTGGTGAGGACTGGGGTAAAGTTATTTTCTTTGATGAATCCCCTTTTCGATTGTTTGGGACACCCAGAAAGGAGAATAAAAGGTGAACACTATCATCAGTCTTATGTCATTCTCAAAACCTCTGGCCACAGCTGTACAATAAACATGGAAATGGGTAAAACCAGGAATTCATACAGTATAAGAAACAATGAAACAAAAGAACTAAGATGACAAGAGTTACAAGAGGAATGGAGCAAGGACACAGAAGTGCTTACTGTAAATAGATGAACTAATGAGGAACCATCACAAAAAGGGTGTACACAATCATAACACAACAGAGATAGGACAGAAGCAGAGATGAGACTCAAATTAATACAAAGCGTGATAGGAACACAATACATGGAAGCCTAGCTACTGTATCTGCGCCAAGAGCCATGGCACACACTAGTGCATACCGAGAAAGGGTATCTGTCATATGAGAAACCACTCCAAAATCAGATCTTTACTGTGTAGCAACTTGCTACTACCCGAAAGCCTTGGGCACAGACAATGAGGCAACTCACAAATCAATTCTTCTTCAATTGAAGTGTTCTGCTTCAGGCTGTCTCTCTATTTTTTAATCTGTCACACCACAGTCAATGAGACGCCATCCTCTGAAAGACCCAATTATTCAGTAGAAGCTCCATTATGGACCGCCTCAACATAGTTGCTTAGGGCCCATGTGCTGCTGTCCAGAATGAGTTCAGAAGATGAGATGGGCTTAAGAGATCATGGCAGTGATGCTGCAACTGGAATTCTAAAGAGGGGAGGTAACAGTCTTCAGCGATAGAACATAATCATATATACGTTTGGTTTCATTAGCAGAGTACCATGTTTTTTTTTTCAGCATCTGTTTGATCTTTTTATTGTCTGTTGTTCTTGTTTTGTCTCTTGCGAGGCAAATGCATGGAAAAACGAACTCGTCCGAGAATGCTGTGGTTGAAATCTAGAAAATAGTCAACAAGAAAATAACAGATTCTGACTTAAATTACCTTTGCCATTTTTACTACTGCGCTTTACTTCCATTTAGAAGTTTTATTTAGAAGAGTTTATAACTTTGCATTAACTCTGCCTTGATGTCCTTCATAGGTTGATCAGGTTTATCCAGTGTTACATACCATGGCAAAATGGACATAGGCCAAATCAATTCAGTTTGTAATCAGATACCAGCTGTGAGAATGCCTGCGATATTTCTGGGCTATTACATCATCAATACAGAGAAGAATGATGTAAGCGTAGAGTGATGAGACAGAGTCTGATGTGGATAAAGATTATAATCAAATAATTAATTTCCTTCAAACTTAATTTAAACTTACAGTTCGTTAAAAAAAGCCAGCAAAAATGATAATTTTTTCCATAAGTAGATTAGATTCTAAAAGTAAATGTAGGACGGGACATTTTTTCAGGGAGATTGGAATGAAATCTTTAAATACAGTTTTCTCTCTTTTTGCCTTTTGGAGATACCCAGATGTTAAAAAGTGATAACGTGACTTGTGGTTGAGGCATATACAGTAGAAAGGAGGAACATGTATTTCAGTTCAGGGTAACCTGTACTTGTCAAGTCTATTTATAGAAGGAAATGTTCAAAAAAACTGAATTTTCACAGGCTGCCGAACAAACGTTGATAGAAAATCTCCCAAGGGTGATGTATTACTGTCGTGTTTTGCAAGTAGTTCCTTGTGCTCCCATGAGACCCGTCAAAGTCATTAACCAAATCTGTCAGCTAAGAAACAAAATCCGTTTTATCATGTTTCTCTTCATCTATTTATCACTTCCTTGCTGGAAAAAAACTAAGTTGGATGAGTTGACAGTGAGTGGGCTTTATGAAAAGCCTTGGTCTTTATGAAATGTCTTGGTAAACTGATGGAAAGGAGGTAGACATGCAGATGCAACCTCGTTCTTCATACATGCTTGGTAAAGCAGAGAACCGTGCCAGGCGTTCGTATGGACAACACATCCAATGTGTGCATGCATGTGTAGATTTTACAGGCTCCTGTAATTTGAACCGCTTACCTCAGGAGCGAGAGGGATAGATTGTGTGTTTGTTTGGGGTGGGGGCTCAGAGAGAGAGAGCGTTTGAGAAATGCCAGCTGTACCACCCGCTGCTTTAAATGTTTCAGGCTGCGCTGGAGCCTAGCACCCTCATTTCTCATGGAGAGCCTTGTCTGACTCCTGGAGAGAGTGTATAAGGGTGTACCTGTAAGTGCTCTCACTATGTTCACTTTTAGTTTTTCCCCTTTTTTTGCTCCTTCTTTCAACAGACAACAAGCAACAGACATTGCATCCAGAACCTTTATTGTTGTAACCACTTGCTAGCTTGTTAGTATAGCTGAACAAACTAAGCTAGTTTTAATTACTTACAGCCTGTCACCTGACTCTCACTGTTTCTTCAATGATTTTACTAGACTACATCTTACGTTTATGTTGAGCTAATATCCAGCACACTTTAAGGATCTCGTGGCTCATGAGTTTGTGGGGGCCTGATCATCACATCCATATGTGTTCAAACCGTTGCCACAAAGTTAGAAGCACACAGCTGTATAGGATGTATGCTATAGTATTAAAGTTTTACTCCACTGAATTTAAGAGGGCCAAACCTGTTCCAGCATGTTAGTGCTCCTGAGTAAAGCAAGTTCCGTGAAGACATGATTTATAGAGGTTGGAGTGGAAGAATTTGAGTGGCCTGCACAGAGCCCTGACCTCATCCTTAACTGAACACTTTTTGATGAACTGAAATGCTGACTACGCCCCAAGCCTTTTCGCCTGACATCAATGCCTGACCTCACTAATGCTGTTGTGAGTAATTGAGCACAAATTTCCCAATGCAACACTCCAAAATCTAGTAGAAAGCCTTCCTACAGTAGATGAGTGAAGAATTTCCAAAGATTTTGACGTATACTGCATAAGTAGTAAGCGGAACGGTGGCATAGTGGTTAGCATTGCGTCCTGCAATGGATTGCCACCTTGTCAAGAGGTTACCGTGCCCACTGGCCTGATTTCCCTGGGATAGGCTCCATGACTCCCCTCCCGCGACCCTTACAGGCTAAGCGGTATAGAGAGTGCATAAGTGCGAGTGTAAGTATGGAAACAGCAGACACAAATACCCATAATGTTTGAATTATTTGAATTGTGTTTGAATTGAGTGCACCATCACAAAGTCAGAATGCAGGACTAGAGGACTCTTAACTGCAAATTATTAAAGCCATGTTTGTAGTGGTTATCACAGTTGTTCAGTATGAACTGCAATGTTGTGGGATTTGTGCATTTTTTTGAATGAAATGCACCCACCTCTCTTTCTCTCTCTCTCTCTCTCTCTCTCTCTCTCTCTCTCTCTCTCTCTCTCTCTCACACACACACACACACACACACACACACACACATATATGCACACTGGGCATGGCTTATATTTTAGATGGATATCCTGTGGTTTGTGAGCAGTGAGGTGTGGTTATGCATCTTTAAACACCTGAAATCCCTCCCATGCCGCAGGCAAGCAACCCACCCTGACACCCCTGCCCCGTCTCTATGGCAACCATTGGCTAATCCTTCAAGGTTGTATATTTCACTTACCAAGCAAAAGATGCTTACTCAAAGACCCCGTCCTGAATTTTTGAGTTATAACAGAATAACACTAACATTGCAATTCAATTTAAAAGAAACATATGGTGTGTGTGTGTGTGTGTGTGTGTGTGTGTGTGTGTGTGTATGTGGGGGTGTGTTTGTGTGTGCATGAGGGAGCGTGACTGATGGCAGCCCATTTTCACCTCCAGCCATATCTGAAATTGTGTTTACTTCACAACTGTAAATGAAACGGTTCTTACCAAAAAGCTCCCTTGTTGACTGAACAAATAGAGTCTTGGTTTTCTGTCACATCATAATTTAACACACAACTGGCTCCATCAGCAGTGTAAAAGAGAAGATAACCATAGAGACGGACACAATTTTCTTATGACAAGGGTTGTTGCAGTGTCACAGTTTCACAGTTAGTCACAGTGTGCTCTCCAATGATTATCTCACCGTTGACTTTTTCAAAATCCTAAGTATAATGTAAGTAAGATGCTTTTTCCATCTATTATTTCAGTCTTCACATTATGTTTTCTTCTCCCTAATTAAGGAGCCCTGTTCAAGAATATGCGTGCAAATATTTGAACAAAGATTTTATTATATAACTCGTAATTGTCATTTTCACCACAGGCATGTGTGTTTTTAAATGGTTGAATGCTGTGAAACAATGATATTTTAAGATTAGATTATAACACCAGCAACTTTTTAAACCATAGCTCCCCTACTAATGACATCTTCTTAAATGCAGTAAAATGCAATAATGCTTCATTACTATGCATAATAATGCACTGTAAAATGCAATAAATGAAAGTGATGCAAAAAGATCATGATGTGTCTGCTTTCAGAGGTTTAGCTTCAGGTTCTGATGACTGGCGCAGAGTTTGTGTGGTAATAAGAATTACAGTATGGGGGAAAAAATTGGCAAGATGCATTGACTTTCAAACATATGAATAAATGTAGATTATCTCACTAGAGACAGGGACATACAGTACTGTTCCTTACTGTAATAACTGCATGTTCTGAAATATGATAGCTTTTCCATTCACCTTGTTTGCAGATAGAGAGCAGTTAGCCGTGTCTTTGAATTGTGGAATGTCTACAGGTTGAAAGCTCTTCTTCTTCTATGTAGAGTATACAGGATCATGAAGTCTCTCACTCACTCACTCACTCACTCATCTTCTATACCGCTTTATCCTGTATTGTATACTTCATCTCCCAGGAAGCTTAGGGTACGAGACAGGGTGCCAATCCAGCGCAGGGCACACACACACACGCACACTCATTCACACACTACATGCAATTTGGGAACGAAAATTAGCCTAACCTGCATATCTTTGGACTGTGGGAGGAAACCGGAGTACCCAGAGGAAATCCAACAGGAACATGCAAACTCCATGCACACAGAGACGGGATCTCGAGCCTGGCCGCGAATCGAACCCGGACTCTGGAGATGCAAAGCGACAGTGTAACCACTACACCACTGTGCTGCCAGGATCATGAAGTCTACCGTCAGAATTGGTCATTAATTGAGCTGAAAGCACAAAGTGATATATAATCTCAGGAATAATGTACTTACACATTTTTATTGGCATAAAGAGCCATTTTGGGCTGTTTTTATATACTGACCTTTGGTGATGCCAAGAAATCATGAAACTCATATTGTGATTTCCTGCTGCTTAAAGTGCCATTCATCTGATGTGCTTCACTACATAAGTAGGAAATTAGTAGGTCATCTGTTGGACTTGAGTACATCAGCTTTTTTTTTTTTTTTTTACATACGTGCTAACTCTCTGTCTTGCAATCTCTTTCTCCTAGGTATCCTGAGTCTGCCCGACAGTTTTAACCTGCACAGAGACCAACAGCGCTCAGGGAAGGCTGGTGATGCCTACAGTCAGGCTGAGCTGCGAACTATAGAGCAGTGTCTGCTGGCCACTCGTGTGGGGAGCATCGCCGAGCTCAGTGAGTGTCAAGAAGCCATAGTCTCTTTTACAGCTACTGGATTAAAATCTCCTGTCTTAAAAATATCATTTGTTCCATGCTCAGTTGTCAGCATTAATTGAAACGCTGTTTGTGTATGTGTGCCTGTATATACATAATCTAATGTTAAGATGCACTCCTTATTAGGAATAGAGCCATACAGTACATTGACAGAGTGTGTTTACGTACTGTACTGTAGCTTTATGCAAAATTTCTGTCACTTTTCTCTCCCCTTGTGTTTCTCTCACAACAGTACCCGCATACACATGCAAACTCCTCCTGGCACCTCTGCATATTCAAGCGTCTGGCTTTATGTCAGCCCGCAGAGTCTGTCTACCACATCCCGTGTTTTACGAGTTACTATAAGGGCATGGTTATTGCCTATAACTGCAGGAGTGTGGTTGGATGCATGCTAACCATGAAACACTTAAGTGTAAAACACATTTCCTAAATAACTCAAATTTCTTTGATATCAGTATAAGAGTTTCAATATTTGCCAGAAAATTTTGTTTTTCTGGTTGATCATGCAAATATTTGGAAGCTTTAGAAATAAGATTGAATTACTGACCTGGATTTGTATTCCGATCTTATGCAATCCAATATGACATATAAAAAGGAAAACATCTATTCTGGAAACTATCCTCCTTCCTCTTCTTCTTCTTCTTCTTATTATTATTATTATTATATAGTTATACTATCTGTTTCAATCATGTTTATGTGGCAGTATGCCTCATAAGCACTACAGACTCATGTCTTCCACTGACTTCACACTTTGTGAACACAACTCGTGTCTGTGTTTACATGAAGCCTGTTTGCATGAAATTGTATGCTTTAATTGCCCTGAGAAAAGGTGGCTTGTCGTCAGCAGGATAACTTTAATGCTTGGATTATTCTTCTTTAATTGGATAGCAGGATGCCTGGCCTCAAAATGGCCCAGTACTTAAAACCTCTCTAAGCCTATTTCTAAACCCAAAGTTTCAGTACAGCATGTCTTTCAATTGCACCAGCGTCTTCTTTGTGTTTTATATTTTCTTTTACTTTTGTTCTACCTCTACCCGTGATGGCTGTTTTCACTAGGACTAGATGGGAGGTTGAGGGAACTTGCATCCATAACACACAGCAACAGTGCTCCCTGCCTTAGGACTGTCCTAGAGTAGCTCTCCATGGTTGGACAGCCATCACATAGGATATTAAAATGTATTTTCATCTCATGAGACTACACTGTCCTCATATAAGGACTTTACATTTTCTCCCAACTACTTTGTGTGTATTTAAGGTCCTCATATGGGGACTAGAAATCTCCAATCATAATTTGACTGATTAAAGAAATATTAATTGCAAATGTTTTGCATGATATTTCTCCATGGCTCACTAAGCTCACTGTCTATTAAGCCGTACACCACAAGGGGGCCAAACGTTTTCAGGCTGTGTGCAATATTGAATTTTGACAGCCTTTGTTTTTTTCAGTCCTGTTTATTTAAAACAAGCATCACTAAATGCCGGACCACAGTCTGGATCCAAAAACAAGTGACAGTTCTATCAGGACCTGGATAGTTCTGGTAAAGCATAATAATTAATATATCAGTAATCTAGCACTTTTCCCCATTGATTTTACTTAATAGAGCCAATCATTGCAATAGTTATAGTTACCATGGAGCAGTGGTTCTCAAAGTGTGTGGCGCCCCACTAGTGGGGAATACAGACATGACAGGTGGGGCGCAATGAACGAGAGGAAATTAGTGGAAAATAATAGGAAAAAACTAAACAATCACAAACAAATAAATGGATCATTAATACAAGTACATTTAAAATAACATCAGTTGTGGGCCGGGAGAAAAAGTGGAACCATAGTGGAACAATAACGGTTTAACGTCGGACAAACTTGAACTGCGCTGCTCGAATCACAAACCTGCGCGAGCCACTGGGCAGCGCTGCGCGACTCCGACAGAAAAAGATCCCCCCCGACCATCAAAATACATTTTACCCCGCTGGGATGCGCACGTACAAACCAGGCATGGCAAGGCGGAAACAATATTAAACAGTCCTGACATTTTAAATAGTTTTAAAATAAAACACAGTGAGTCGCGCAGGTTTGTGATTCGAGCGGCGCTGCACGATCCACCGGGCTGCGATATTCAGATAGTTGCGCTGCGCTGTATTTGCGCAGATATTTGGTTCAATCGGGTGCCGCGGTTTCGTCCCACTTTTGATGTGTGTGGCTTCACATACACTTCGACAATGGAAGAAGTGCAGCAGCAGTGAGTTTGCTTACATGTGACGAAACCAAGAACGAGGAGATTGTAAAGAAAAAAGGTGCATCGTCTGTGGTGTGGAATTGGTTTGGGTATAAGAAAAGTGATGCGAATGAGATGAACGTGATTTGGAAGGTACACAAGTGCACTGTTTTAACAAGTGGTGGAAACACGTCAAACCTTTTCTATCATCTGAAATCCAAGCTTCCAAACGAATATGGCCAAAGTAAAAAAAAAATTCGGCAAACCCCAGCAATTCACAGTTTCAATAAAATTACATTATGTAAAACAGTTTTTGTGTTTGAATTCTTATTTATGTATTTTCAGATACAAATTACTATATTGTGATATAGCAATTGTGATTGTGATCGTTATCGAGGTAGAAAATTGCTTCTCCTGTGTTAGAAGATGTTAGTTATATCGCCCACCCCTAATGAAGCCTATGTTGAGCTTGGATTCATAGCGGGGATGGTGGGGGCAGAAGAGAGACCCGTGTGTGTTTTGTGTATTAAACCGCTGGCAGCAGACCGCATGAGACCCAACAAATTAGGAAGACACTTAGAGACAACACACTCCAGTCACGTTAATAATCCACTCGACTTCTTTCAAAGAAAGCTGGCAGAATACAGACAGCAAGATAAAATGGTTTTCGCATGGTAACATCTGAATCAGTGGACAGCAAAGCACAAATGGCTTCATTCAAAGTTGGCCAGTGCAAAAAAACTACAAACGATTGCTGAGCAGCTAATAAACATGGGGTCAGTTATGCAATAATAAGTGACAATGTAAGCCTTTTATAACAATTGCACGTGTATTTTATCTGTTTTTAATTTGGTGTTGTTTGATCTTATTGGTTTAGAAACTGATATTTCAATAAACAGTAAACTTGGCCGATTTTGTTATTATTTTGTTGACAAGTGGGGCTTGAAAATTCGCTCACCCCCTTAAGTGGGGAATGACAGAAAAAGTTTGAGAACCACTGCCATGGAGTAACAGTTTGTCTCATATGTTCCAAATGATAAAAAGCAGTAATGTGAAGTGCCACCATGAAACAAAACAGGTTGTTAGAGCAAATGGTCCAAGGTGAGTAAAATACCTAAACTAAGAGCACAGTATAACAGAGCGTCTAGAGTCCTTTCACATTCATTTACAGCTCAACAGTGTGCAAATGAAAATCTACTGAAGACAGTTTGAAGATTATTTGTATTCCCTACAAGAAAATATAGAAGTCCATCAAAAGTTAAATTGTCCATATATTTAAAGTAGTTGCTGAAAAATTGACAATAAATATTAATGGAATGCTGTGGAAATATTTAATTGCCTATTTTTTACAGACTTAAAAGAACTGCATATACTGTACAGAGATCTTGGCCCGTATTACTGTAAATAAATGTCTCAGAATCACTTTTAGGAATCGCGCTCAAAGTTCATTTAGGACTGAAAATATTTCTAGATCAAAGTAGGACATACTGTAAAAGTTCTTTAGGGAGCGTCCTACTTTTACTTTCAGCGAGGAGTAGGAATGCGCCAAAGAAAGCGGGATACATCACTTTTTTTTTTCTTACGACAATGAGAGCCTCAAAGTAGGCAGCACATTAGAGTGAGTGTTGTACAGTACAGTAGCTTTGACAAGTTTTTCTAGTTTTAAACTGGAAAAAGTTAAATAGTGAAATCAGCGGCAGTTCTGAGAAAGCTTCATGCACATGGACAAAACTTATGCAGTAGATGTGTGACTCGACTGCATGATGTTATCCTTATCAGACTGCTCTAATCACAACTATTTCAAGCTCCTATTAAAGAGCTGTGAAAGACTGTCATAATCTGATAAAAATGATTTAGAAAAGAGAAAGAAACTGGAGAGAGGTTGAGAGCGTTTTGCTTGCGGAGAAGATGGAAAAATGTAAAGAAATAATGAAAGCAAAATTCTGCCCTACTCTTACCTCTAAAGATAAAAAGTGGGTGGTTGGCAATTTGTAAAAGCATCAGTGCGATCTGTCAGTTTACCGCACATACCCCAGAGGAGTGTGAAACACGGAGGTACAACGTGTTAATGAAGTGATGAAGTATTGCTTATAACAGAGAATCTAAAAAAATTATAATTTAAATAATTTAAAATAATTTAATGTACTGTAAATATATAAAATGTATATGTACTACGCGGTGGTGTAGTGGTTAGCACTGTCGCCTTGCACCTCCAGGGTCTGGGTTCGATTCCCCGGCCAGGCTCGATTCCCGTCTCTGTGTGCATGGAGTTTGCATGTTCTCCCCGTGCTTGGTGGGTTTCCTCCGGGTACTCCGGTTTCCTCCCACAGTCCAAAGATATGCAGGTTAGGCTAATTGGCGTTCCTAAATTGCCCGTAGTGTGTGATTGGGTGTGTGAGTGTGTGTATGTGTGTGGGCCCTGCGATGGATTGGCACCCTGTCCAGGGTGTACCCCGCCTAGTGCCCGAAGGCTCCTGGGATAGGCTCCAGGTCCCCCGCGACCCTGAACACAGGATTAAGCGGTATAGAAAATGAATGAATGAATGAATGAATGTATATGTACTATATATACAGGTCTTTCTCAAAAAATTTGCATATTGTGATAAAGTTCATTATTTTCTGTAATGTACTGATAAACATTAGACTTTCATATATTTTAGATTCATTACACACAAACTGAAATAGTCTAAGTCTTTTATTGTTTTAATATTGATGATTGTGGCATACAGCTCATGAAATCTCAAAAAATTTGCATATTTCATCCGACCAATAAAAGAAAAGTGTTTTGAATACAAAAAAAGTCAACCTTCAGATAATTATGTTCAGTTATGCACTCAATACTTGGTCGGGAATCCTTTTGCAGATTCTTGTGTCTTGTGTCTCTCAACTTTCTCTTCACAATATCCCACAGATTCTCTATGGGGTTCAGGTCAGGAGAGTTGGCTGGCCAATTGAGCACAGTAATACCATGGTCAGTAAACCATTTACCAGTGGTTTTGGCTCTGTGAGCAGGTGCCAGGTCGTGCTGAAAAATGAAATCTTCATCTCCATAAAGCTTTTCAGCAGATGGAAGCATGAAGTGCTCCAAAATCTCCTGATAGCTAGCTGCATTGACCCTGCCCTTGATAAAACACAGTGGACCAACACCAGCAGCTGACATGGCACCCCAGACCATCACTGACTGTGGGTACTTGACACTGGACTTCAGGCATTTTGGCATTTCCCTCTCCCCAGTCTTCCTCCAGACTCTGGCACCTTGATTTCCGAATGACATGCAAAATTGGCAACCTGTAGCCCATTTCCTGCACACGCCTGTACACGGTGGCTCTGGATGTTTCTACTCCAGACTCAGTCCACTGCTTCCGCAGGTCCCCCAAGGTCTGGAATCGGTCCTTCTCCACAATCTTCCTCAGGGCCCGGTCACCTCTTCTCGTTGTGCAGTGTTTTCTGCCACACTTTTTCCTTCCCACAGATTTCCCACTGAGGTGCCTTGATACAGCACTCTGGGAACAGCCTATTCGTTCAGAAATGTCTTTCTGTGTCTTACCCTCTTGCTTGAGGGTGTCAATGATGGCCTTCTGGACAGCAGTCAGGTCGGCAGTCTTACCCATGATTGCGGTTTTGAGTAATGAACCAGGCTGGGAGTTTTTAAAAGCCTCAGGAATCTTTTGCAGGTGTTTAGAGTTAATTAGTTGATTCAGATGATTAGGTTAATAGCTCGTTTACAGAACCTTTTCATGATATGCTAATTTTTTTGAGATAGGGATTTTGGGTTTTCATGAGCTGTATGCCACAATCATCAATATTAAAACAATAAAAGACTTGAACTGCTTCAGTTGTGTGTAATGAATCTAAAATATATGAAAGTCTAATGTTTATCAGTACATTACAGTAAATAATGAACTTTATCACAATATGCTAATTTTTTGAGAAGGACCTGTATGATTATTTTAATCTGTATGTGATGGATAATGCACACAGCTCCAGGAATGCAGCTCGTTTTTCTTGTTGATTTCATGCCGCATGGTGGGGCAATGCGGATGATCTGTGGTGCTGTAAGAGCAAAATTGGATTCATTATTTTCAACATTGTCGGCTGTCATCGTTTCTAAGCCGCATCTTCACTGTTGCTAAAAAAACGTACAGTGGCAGTCACCTGCGGAGACACCATACAGAATGTTCCTTAATGAACCAGTTACAGTACATACGGCACACGATGTGTTAAAAAAAAGTACTCCATTTTCGTCCATATATGTCACTCAGTGTTACTAAAACGTCTCTCCTCCGTGCCTGAACGCCATGTGCTCGCTTCTCCTAACCAGTTAGGACTCGTCACTCAGAGAATTTATGGCCACTTAGGAACGATTTCCTACTTTGAGACACTTAGTTAATACGGCCCCTGAATCCTAACGCTAACCTCTTTAACTTGTAATTCATTACCTCTGATTTAAAGTAAGGCTTAGTGGTTAGCACTGTCACCTTGGACCTCCAGAGTCCAGGGTCCATTCCCGCCTCGGGTCTGTCTGTATGCCAACAGAGTGTGGCAAAGTGTGTGTTTGTAAGTGCCTTGTGATGGATTGGCATCCCATCCAGGGTGTACCCTGCCTCGTGCCCTAAGTGTCCTGGGATAGGCTCCAGGCCCCTGTGACCCTGTATACAGGATAAAGGAGTATAGACAGTAAGCGATTTACAGTAAAGTTAAAGCATGATGGGTTTGTGCCACTAGAATTGTTTAAAAAGGTAAACTGAGAAAAATATTTTATTTTGTTATCTTATTGATTAATCAGTTAATGATTGTAAATTGTACTGTTTCTTTTTTTTTTTTTTTTTTTTTTTTTTTTTTTCCGTCATGCTGTTTTTGTCTTGTCATTTGTATTTTTTGTTCTGGAAGCTCCGTCACTAAAACAAATTCCTTGTACGTGCAAGCGTACTTGGCAATAAAACTCTTTCTGATTCTGATTCTGATTCTGATTCTGTAAATGTGTTCAACAAACAGTTAAGAAAAATGTGAAAAATTTGCAACCATAACGAGGACTGTTGGATATTAAACTTCATCTTTCTATTTGAAAAAATGTAAGTTCAATAGTTATTAGAGGCTAATAGCCAGAGGTGGAAAGAGTAATAAAATTTTGTACTCAAGTACAAGTACTGTTACTTCAGTGAAATTTTACTTAAGTACAAGTAAAGTTACCATCATAAAAATCTACTCAAGTAAAAGTAAAAAGTAGCTCATTAAAAAATGTACTCAGAGTAAAAGTTACCGAGTTACTTTTTTATTTTTTTAACAGCGGGGGTGGGATGAGGCATTCTAGTGTAGTTCAAAAAAGGTGAGCAGGTATAAATCTCAAACTAGTTGTTTTTAACTGAAGGAACACCTTTGCATAATAAAGCTGTTGTCTTTCTTGTGCTTGAAAATCAAAGTGGTCACTTAAATATGGTGTTACGTCCCAGTCTAGGGCCATACAGCAAAAGAATGGTTCAGGGTTCTATTTATAATATATATAACTGTATGGAAATGGTGGTATATGGCAGAAAGAACTAGATCCAATCATTAACTGATGAAATAATGAGGTTTGTATACACACACACACCAGGAGGAGGAGGAGGATCAGATTCAGGATGGACCCAGGCCAAAATAATAAACAAAATTGTATTTATATTAGTAGCTAGATTACCTGCAAAAAAAAAAAACACAAACCAAAATACAGTTACCTTCCCGGACTCCCTAAACCAAAAACAATGAAATTATCTACAAATATATACAAAGACCAACCAAACCAAAGGGACAAAGCAATAATCAAAGTCAATTGGAGGCAAAAAGTCAAACCAGAATACACAACCAAATATCAAAACGCCAAAATCACAACCTCTTTCATCTTTCCCGCGTCTCTCTCCGGTTAATATATGTTCGCGCTAGTCGATGACGTCACTCAGGGCGGAAGCGGCCGTGTGGAAGGTCAGGAAGATGCCGATGTCAGAAAACCTGGAGTGGAGTCTGGAGCGGCGCGCGACCAGGACATGATACACACACGCGGCGCAACGGAGCATTTATACAAAGCACAATATTTTTATTATTTTATCATTTTCATTCATTTATTTTTTACTCAGTAGCGAATATGATTTAAAATGTAGCGAATTACAATACTTCAAACAAAACGTACTTAAGTAAAAGTAAAATTACAGATTTTTAAAACTACTTTAAAAAGTAGAAATACACAAAAAAGCTACTCAATTACAGTAACGCGAGTAAATGTAATTCGTTACTTTCCACCTCTGCTAATAGCATAGTTTTATATACAGTATATAAAACCCCTAACTGGGGATATACCACCCAAAAAAACTGATTTCTTAAATGCAAGAAGAGTTTTTTTCTACAGAACATTCTGGAGCACATTTCTAATTTTGTTCCAAACGTTCTGCAGGGTATTCACACAGAAATTGAGCTGTGGTGCTGTTACTGCCAAGATGGCAAGGTTACTGTGATCTCTGCCTTCTATCTCGAGGGAAGATTCAAATTAAATTTGGTCAGACATTAGTTGCAAAAATCTAAGTGAAAGATGCATTTCTAGTAATATTTATAGCCATTTTAAGATTTTGCTCTTTCCTTAAAATCCCGGAACATAATACTGTATAACTGAATAAAATATCACTTTGCGGAGCCCAGCAATTAAAAGAGCACTCTGTATGTTAGGAATAGCATTAACACTAGGAACACACATTCTACTGTATATATCATCATTTTATAATGTGTTCAGGACAAACCATTAGAAAACACCAACTTTTGTATTTTATGTGGGCAAATTATACTTATATATACTAGAATATAATATAAGATCACTATCTGTTTCAGTATCTGTATCAATTTATTACACCAATCAGCTACAACATTATGATCACTGACAGGTAAAGTTGAATAAAATGGATTATCTTGTTACAGTGGCACCTGGAAATGGATGAGATATATTAGGTAGCAAGCAAACATTTTGTCTGTGTTGGTAGCAGGAAAAATGGACAAGCATACTGTAAGCATGTAATGGCTAAACAACTGGGTCAGAGCATCTCCAAAATTGTATCTCTAACTGCTAAAAAGGTTAATGCCAGCTCCAATAGAAAGTTGGCAAAACCCACAGTGCATCTCAGTATGGGCCTGTGTAGCCGCAGACCATCAAGGTGCCCAGTGGAGGATGGAGGCCGGGTCTGACGAATCACATTTTCTTTCATATCGTGAGGGTGACTGGGTGCGTGTGGAAGAGATGCGAAGAAGGCAAGTCAGCAGAGGCATTGTGATGCTTTTGGCAGTATTTTTCTGGGAAACCTTGGGTCCTGCTATTAACGTGGATGCTACGTTGACTACCTACTTGAGCATTGTTGTTGACCAAGTACACCCCTTCATAGTAACCCTATTCCCTGATGGCAGTGGCCTCTTTCAGCAGGTTAATGGACTCTGTCACACAATAATGAGTTTGAGGTGTTGACATGGCCTCCAAATTCTCCAGATCTCAACCCAATCAAACATCTGTAGGATGTGCTGAAAAAATCAAGTCAGATCCATGGACAGCACACTTTTAGTTGTCTAGCGTAGTCCATGCCTCTAAGGGTCAGGATTGTTTTGTCAGGGGACCTACTCAATATTTGGCAGATGGTCCTAATGCCATAATGTTATGGCTGATCAGTGTTTGCGCGCACGTGTGTATGTCTGTGTGTGTGGTACTATAGTAGTAGTTGCAGTAGTAGTACTAAATACTTATCTATACAGTACATGAATATGAAACATATTCATGTAGAAATATGAAATTAATATTTCATATAAATACAAGTATGTACCATGACTGTGAGCATGATTTATGAAGTGTGGATCATACAGTTCTTCAACCACAGATATCACTCAAGTTCATAACCAGTCTCAACTTAACGAAGGTATTGAACTGGGGGTGTTTTACTTATGGATTTTGTCTCCTTTACACTATCCTGGTGTATCCTGTTGATCTAGTTGGTTGGTTGAATTCATACAAAGCCACGTCATTGCTTTTTCTGTGAATGTGTGGGTGTCCATGGATGTCCTGTAAGATGCGAGTGTTCTCATGCATGTGAATTTGAAGCCAGGCAGCTGTATTACCTGTGGATTTCAGCTTTTGTTATTCTATTAGCTTCATTCCAAAAAGCTGATCTTGACGCTTCAGCATGTTTAATATGTCTGATATGATCCTGCTTCAGTATTTTGTTAGGGGTTGTTCAGAGTTGCCAATTAAAACACCATAGCGTTTCCATGTTTTCACTTCGTCCTTTTCTTTATTTTGTTTTTCTAAAGGAAATCATGTGTTTTCCCTGATAACTCTGATAACGACACTATTTCTTCCCTCTTTATCCTGAAGGAGTTACTGGATTCATTGCCAGTGCCTAATGCCTACTACATTAACTTTGTGCAGTATGGCACCTTTCTTGCGAAAAAATTTTTAAATCCTTATTTGCAGATAAAGTTTCCGATATTTAGGATTTAGCTGTATGATTTTTTTCAGTGAAATGCCTGGTTGAAGATAAAATGTATGCAAATCCTTAAAATTTTCTTAAAAAAGAATAAAATTTCTCTAAATAATTTAAATGTTTACATTTTAAAAGTTAAAAATTAAACAATATTGTTCATGCTGATTCCTCCATTAAGTCTTGAATTAAGCTGTTTCACATGCTAAGAAGATGTTGATCCAATTAAAAGGGAATGCTGTTGCATACGTCTGGGACAGTGTAGAGAAGAGCAGGCCATGCACCTGGCCCTCATCAAGGCACTCATTCCTTATTTATGCTTTCGAGGAGGAAGGATGAGCCGTCAGTTGAAGCTCAGGTTTCCATCCTAAAGCCTGATGTGTTCTTCACTCGCTACTGTATTCCCATGTTGTGTTTTCAGTCATGAAGGTCACCTTCATAGCCATTAAAGCCCCTCTGAAAATTGTCCTCATCTAAAGACCGGAAAAGCACATGGAGAGAAAAGTGCCTTTAGATGCTGTAGAGTTTCGTCCTGTTAGGCAATCTGGAGCCGGTATCGCTCTCAGTCAGCTCCTACTGCTCTTTGGACTCCCAGGAAATATCACAGGCTATCATGAATAAGAGATGGGCATACTGTATTGGTCATGGAACCGCCCCCTGAGAGCAGCTTTCGGCCTCCTTTTCTCATTTCCAAAGCTGCTTTTTATCATACAGTACGTATTTCATGTAATGCTTAATTGCCGTCTTTGTGTATGCAAGTAGATACTGTCGGACTGCCTTGTGATCATAGTCTAGAACCTACATGTCTACAGGGCTACTGTGCATGCAGGTGTAAATATCAACCCTTTTTTTTTTTTTTTGAAAGTTCACTCTTTTTTCCAAGTTAATGGAAATGCATCTCCATGTAATCCTGTAATTGCTGTATAATTGTTGTCTCTTTGCTGCACGTGCACACAAAACCTTAATAAATGTGTCTTTTAGTGTTTTCCCTTTACTCCATTCTTTATTGTTGACTAAAGCCCTGGCTGTGAGACAAACACAGTTATGTCAGTTAAACATCCTGTTGTGTTTTTGTTCTAAATGATGGGTCTGATGGGGCTGTCACAGACTGGCTGTGTGGATGTTAATTCATTAATACAATGAAAGATGTAAAATAGAGAATAGCTCTGACTGCCGCATTCTGATTGTTGTGTAATTCATAGATGCACATGCTCACATGGTCGCACAGCATGGTACTGTTTATTCATTGCTCTATGCAGTGTGATGTGCTGTTGTATTATTCTGAATGGATTCAAAAGTGCTAAGACCCCTGGAGTCATAGGGTTCCCACCCAGATTTAATATGAGAGAGATCATGAGTAAAAGGCAGAAAGGGATATTAAATGTGAGATAAATTATTACTGAATTCAGGTTGATTGATTGCTTTGTATTTTAACTTTATTTATTGTGTGTATACTCTTCAATGTTGTTTTAGACTTTAGAAATTATCTGAACTCAGGATACGAGCAACAGGAGTGTCGCGCAAAAATGTGGAGATGATAAATGATTTAAGTGAACAGGTCCATCACTGAATGGCTTAAACAGAGGACAGCCACAAAAAGTGTGTCTGTAATACAGTAGTACCTCTCTCATTTCTTCATATTTGACTTCCAATAAGGATCAGAGAGTCTTGTATGTAGCCATTAGGATTAGTTCTCCTTGCCTCCTGAAGGACTTTTCGGCTCTCAATTTAGGATATAATTTTCAGACGAGTTCCTGTATGTGACCCGTTTCAGCTCAATGTTTTTGTTTGTTAAGCCACACAGTGACCTACTGTGTGAATCATTCAGTAGCTTAGAGCATAAATCAGCGAACAACAGGTGCAGATGATAACAGATAATCAGGCATTCTGGTATGATTGATATACTGCTGATGCCGGAATGCAGAGTGGTTGGAACGGACGAGAGGGGAAATGAGGTTGCTGCTTAGGTTGTTCCATAAACAACCAATTTTTTAATGGAACTTTGCAACCTGTTGCACTAAAACATATTGTAAAACAAACAATTGTTCCCATTTCTTAACTTCAATCTACATCATTTAATTTGATTTCATATGAAGAAATGTTGTGTGACTCCAGACTGTTGTACAGTATTACGGTATATATGGATATAATATCAATATCATGGTAAATTCTGTCATTATAAAAAAAAAAGAGTATTGTGATTACGAAGTAAGTATAATGATACTTTGAAATTTTAATAGCAGGTACAATGTTGAACAGCCACTGATTTTATGATAAAATATTACACATTATAGTTTTTTTATCATTTATTTTTGTCATTAAATATGATTTTTCCCCCCTACCACCCCATACTCTAATTACACAGATGTCACATGACCCTCATTGCAAAAATCCTTCTCCTGCCTACTGCTTTCAGGTGAACTGGTGTCCAGGGCCATGCATCACCTTCAGCCCCTGAGTATCAAGAACCATACGAACAGCACACCTGTGCACCAGAAGAACAATCTTCTCCACTGGGAGCCTGAGGCTCTCTACACTCTCTGTTACTTCATGCACTGCCCTCAGATGGAGTGGGAGAATCCTAACGTAGAACCCTCCAAAATCACTCTTCATACAGAAAGGTAAGATCACAGGCCTGGATTTTTTATATGTAAACTGTAGTCGATTTAATGTAATTAGTATTATATTTTGGCATTTGGCAGGCACTTTTAACTGAAGTAGCTTACACATGAGCCCAGCCCAAGGACTTTGTTTAAAGGGCCAGCAGAACCTAATCCTTAATCCTCAAAGATAGACTGGGAAAGTTGTCTATTCGAGATCTATGGCATTATACAAAGAAGCATAAATATAAAATAGGTGGCATAGGGACTTAGTGGATAGCATGGTCACCTTGCACCACCAGGGTGCGGGTTCGATTCCTCTCTCTGTGTTCATGAACTTCTCTTCATTATTGTATACAAGAGATATACTGTCTGTGTCTCTGTATGTGTTCGGATTAATGCTGAAGTGGGCATGGTCTAGACTGGAAGTGTTTTTTGTTTTTTTTTGTTTTTTTTGACTAGAACACTCAAGGTCATCATTTCGAACTGAATTTTTTTTTTTTTATGTGGTTATTATTTTTGTTTTTACCTGTCTGCATTTGTAACTGCCTTTTCCAAAAAAAAAAAAAAATGAATAAATTAATTAATCAATTAATAAATAAATTAACCTTATCTAAACTATTGTGACCCTGACCCAGGAGTCACTGAGGATGAATAAATGGATGCTGTATGGATTTTTTTTTGTGAGTTTTATAACTGACCGTTCACTTGTGCTTGCGTAAAAGTCCTGTAAAAAAAAATGCACGCATGCATACCTCTTGTGTCAACTTGATAGCCTGTGAAGCTTTCTGACAAGATTTTAAAAAAAAATGAACTAAGTTCTGTGCGTCCTTGTGTCTGTATCTGTTTTCTTGTTCTGTAAAACTTATTCCTATTTGGTTTTATGGAAATAATTTGGAACAAACAAGACCAATGCAAAAGGCTTCAACTAAAATGTATGCATTTTCTAAAATAAAATACTAGTTTAATATCTTTACTAAAATCTTTCATAATCTTCAGACATAGAAAACCTTTTTAGGCAAGATGTCTTAAGTTACCCTCCTAAATATGTCCATAATATCAGCATATTACATTCAGTATAATTGTAACAGCTGCGGATGCTGAAGCATCCACAGCTGGAGATGCTGTGGTGCTGTGAATTGAGATTCTGCTTATTGTCTCTCCCTACAGGCCTTTTATGGTACTGCCTCCCCTTATGGAGTGGATCCGAGTTGCTGTAGCCCATGCCGAGCACCGCCGCAGCTTCTCCGTTGATAGCGACGACGTTCGGCAGTCAGCCCGGCTCATGCTGCCAGGAGTGGACTGTGAACCTCGGCAGCTGAAGTAAGATGTTGTTTCAAAATCATATGCCCGATTGATGTGAAGCAGATTTTATGGCTTCAGATTTGGGTTTATTGAAGACAGAGTTGGGACCATAGTCTTCAATGTATGAGCACACATGAACACAGAGACTCTTATTTGTCAATGCCTGAATCACTGTTTTGGGATTTGTCTATGCAGGACAGATGATTGTTTTTGCATGTCACGGAAGCTGGATGCCGCATCTACTGAGGCAAAGTTTCTGCAGGACCTGGGGTTCCGCATGCTCAACTGTGGTCGCACGGACCTGGTAAAGCAGGCCATCAATCTGCTCGGCCCTGAAGGCATCAACAGCAAGAGTGAACAGGTGCCATAACTTATATTCAAACATAAAAACTTTTAAACAATTGTCCAGCAGGACAGTAATCCTCTCCTTCCAAAGCTCATGAACCTCATCCATAGTTGTCCTACGAAGTTCTACACTTCCAGCATTGGCAGATACCCTTATCCAAAGCAACTTACTGTACATTTTATCTGAGCAGTTGAGGGTCTTGCTCAAGGGCCCAACAGTGGTAACCTGGGTGGTGCTGTGGTTTAAACTTGGGACCTTCAAATCAGTAGTCCTGTGCCTTAACCACTGAGCTACAGTATCCCTTCTACAAGGAGTCTCTAATGAGAGCAGCCCAGCCGTGCCACTTTTATTCTCACAGTGTTTTATGGGTAATCGTCTCAGTGGGAGCCAGCGTACAGGCCACACGTCACCACTCTCTCCATCACCCGCTAGCTTGGCTGCGCCACTGAATTCTGGGAGGGAAATATAAGCTGTTCCGGACCTTTTTTACAGAACCAGGAATGGCGTCAGATTTTCCATGGGCTTTTGAACTGGATTAGGCTGAATCCCTTCTAGGCTCTTTGTATACAGAGCATTTTCCTTTTTATTAAATAAATATTCAGTGTCTCCACAGAACATTTAAACAAAACCAAAATGGTGGGACTTTATCACAAATAGTAAATAAGTCATATTTTTCAGTGAGTATGACCAACTTTGCATGTTTGCATGTGATTTAGGGTATGACTCCTCTGATGTATGCCTGTGCTCGTGGCGATGAGGCAATGGTGCAGATGCTGTTGGATGCAGGAGCTGATATCAACAGTGAGGTCAGTGATTCCGAAGTTTACGAAGTCCTTATACCACAGCGTATCATTCTTAATCTGATTGGACAGAAGGTGTTGATGAATTTTCTGTAACAGCATGGCTCTAGCAGATGTTCTGCCTTCTGCCTTTCTATAACAATGGCAGTTTCACAGGGGCTTGGTGGATGATATACATAAACTAAGTCGAATAGGACTAACAGATCAAAATTACAAAGCTAAATTCATAATCATTGACACGGTGAAGCTCTCCATAATTGAACATTTATAGATAACGAGTGTTATGGCTGTTACAATGTGACTGATAAACGGAAGTAATTCGTCTCGCAGATATTCCACAACATTAAACATCACTACGAACTTTTAACTATAAAAGTATGTCAGACTTGTTAATTCCAAACTCTAATCATTGGAAAATTTGCTGTGGTATAAGAGGAATAAAACAGTCCAGGACATGCTGTCATGGGAAAGTAATCCATTTTTTCAGGTGGATGTTTTCCTATAAGAGCACACCCTTGCTTTATTCCTTGCTTATGTTTCCCAGAGCTTCCACATAAACCCATTAAACCCATACGTCTATTGTGTTCCATATGTTCCACCGTTCATGCTCGTGTGCTCTGTGTCGTGGTGTAACAAGTCACAATTTATTTCCCAAGAGTTTTGTTTTGTTTCATTTCATGTTTCTGGGCTAGGAGTCATCACTGCGACGACTGAGATGTCACGCAGACGTTTAGCAGGAGAATTGAAAACAAAGCATGATTTAGCAGTGATTGCATGATTTGCGGTTGTGTCTGGAACTGATCACACTTGAGTCATGCTGTAAGTCAGTAATAGTAGTTGTTGGGAATTTTTTTTAAAGAAACGATTACGTAATATGATGACATTGTTACTTAACATAGTGAGTAATTAAGCTTAGACACGAAGTGGACATGAGACGTTTAAAGCAGAAGTACCACTGACAAGATATTTCAAAGTTGGAATAGACTGGCACTCTAAACTATGTCTGACCTTTTTTCACTTCAAAAGCTAAATCTAACCATGAAAGTGAAAAACGTCTTCTAGGCGCCGCATGCCAACAATTTGCTGAGTGCAGCGTGTGTATTCCCCAAGCCAGCACTTTTCCTGGCTGCTTGTTTGTGTGTGAGTGTGTGTGTGTTAATGCCCTTACTGTCCCCTGTACCTCCTTCAGGTGCCCAACACAGTGCACCAGCACCCCTCAATCTACCCCGAGACTCGCCAGGCCACGGCGCTCACCTTCGCCGTGCTCCACCAACACGTCCCCGTGCTGCAGGTAGACGTCCAACACCTGCCCTGACAGCACACTGATTACACACTCTCTTGCAGAACACGCAACTTACCCTGCATTATTATTATTAGGATTATGCATTAGGTCTCGATTGTCATGTTCTCTCTTGACATTTCGGTCAGTTGTGTGTGGGTGTAAAAGCTCTTCTCAGAGTCTTTGCCTAGCGACCGTGCTACACCCCATTTACCATGTTTCTCATTATCAGCCATTTTCACTGTGTTTTGCATAGCTGCTAAGGATGCTCAGTGTGTTTTCTCACTCAGCAGAAAAATGTGTCTTATAAGCAGTTCAGTGTACTGTCTAGATCACATTGCAGGAAGCTGTTCAATTTGGGCAAGTTTGAACTGTCACGTCTTTCAATCTGTCTTTCTCTTCAACTTCTTGCCCCCCTCTCTCTCTCTCTCTTTCTCTCTCTCTCTCTCTTTCTTTCTGTCTATCAGTTGCTAATGGATGTCGGGGCAAACGTAGAAGGCTCTTTGCAGGAGGGGATGGAGAACTACACAGAAACTCCTCTGCAGTTAGCCGCCGCTGCAGGTAATCTAATCCTGTAAACGTCACTCAGTCAGAGCAAGACGCAGTCAGTCCGTGGTGAATGCAGATCTTTCTTGTGTGCCTTTGCAGGAAACTTCGAGCTAGTCAGTCTGCTGTTGGAGAGGGGAGCCGACCCACTGGTGGGTACCATGTACCGCAATGGCATCTCCACGACCCCACAGGGCGAAATGAACTCCTTCAGCCTGGCTGCAGCCCATGGACACAGGTAGCACATATACTGTACGCTATAGTACTGCTGCAAACTGCTGAATATGTTTTTTACACATTATTTCACTTTACTCTAAAATCTAATGTAAGATTTCCTGCACATTTAATGTGACACCTGTACCATCATGTGCGTATTTTATATTTCTTCAGTGTAACATTTTTTTAAAGAAACAAATGGAAATGATCAAAATCAAGTCACAAACACATTATATAATTATTCCCTTTGAATTATTCCCTTTGAATTATGGTTGCAATGTGTAGTATTATGTCAGTAGTCACACCATTGTTGATGCAATCATGTGACTGTTTAAGGGTTAGCATATATTTACTACAGCTTCACACGTCCAGGATCAAGGCTTTGATTCCCACCTTAAGTCCGTGTGCATGGAGCTTGCATGTTCTCTCCTTACTTGGGTGTCCTCTGGGTACCTCGGTGTCTTCCCACAGTCCAAAGACATGCAGTCCTTTGATGGATTTGCATTGTGTCCAGGGTGTACCCACCTTGTGAGATAGACGCCAGGATTTCTGCGACCCTGTGCAGGTTAAGCTGCATATACAATGAATTAATAAATATACAATGTGTGTGTTTATATATAATATATAGCTTCATTTTTTTTTAAGAAATACTTGTACAGTGAATAAAAGGCGAAAAAAATATATTAATGTTTGTCTGAGGTAGATAAATAAAGTTTTTAAAATTGAATATTAAAACTAGGACCCACTACAATCAAGTGATTTTTATAGACAAATAGAATGTATATATGTATTTTTGTATAAATCATAGCCTTATCATAAATAATAAATATACTGTATATTTATAAATACTGTACATTGTAAAAAATTTTTTATAAAAACTGAATGTAGATTGTAGGTATAACAGACCTGCCCTAAACAAGATAATGCATTTTATAGATTTGTTCTATTTATGTGTGTATTTTTAAGCATTTATTACATAAATAGCTCACAGTAATTCAAGGTAATTTCCTAGCTATTCTAGCTGACTCTGTAAAATTTTGATGAAGTAAACATTTTAAAAAGACATCTAAGGAGATTAATTAAATGATTTTGAAGTCACATATTGAGGTAAGCTGCACATATAATAATTTAAAAAAATTTTCCTCCCTGTGCGGTTCAGGAATGTGTTCCGTCGGCTACTGTCCCAGTCTGAGAAGGGGAAAGGGGATGTATTGTCCCTGGAGGAGATCCTGGCTGAGGGGACGGAGGCAGGGGAGAGGAATTCCTTGCAGATGGAAACAGCACGCACAGGGAAAGCCAAACTTAGAGCTCTGAGAGAAGCCATGTACCACAGCTCAGAGCACGGCCACGTGGACATCACACTGGACATACGCAGCTTGGGTTAGTTTAAAGATTTCATAGCGAAATCCTCTCCAAATTCGTTCATGGTTTGTCTTATACAGTACCATTAGGAATGGGACGGTGAGTTATAATAGAAAAGACATATCATGCATAATGTGAACGTGTCGAAAAACATTTTGAAGCAACAGTTTATGAGATGTGCTGAGATTGATAGCGCCACTGATAAGGGTAATGTTAGCATTAGCAGATGGTAGATTACACTGTGTCCAAAATATTGCCACAAATTCTTGTTATATTTTTCCCCTGTGAGTGTAGCGACAAGGTCATAGCAACGTTGCCCCCTAGCTAGCATCAAGTTGACTTGCTAGTGAAAGGAAGGACAACTACGTAATAAAAGGATATCAAGGCTTGTGTAAAGGATTGTAAGCGTTTTTAAGCATGAATTAGTCATCCAGCAACAGCAGTTAAGCTGTGTTGCAAAATGCTGGATAGAAACAAGTTAGTCAACACATTGCTAAGACTGCGTTACCTCCCTGATGAGTCACTGAAGCATTTGTTAGCACTGCAGCACTGCTCATGAACTGTTCACCAACAGAAGGTGCCTTTGATAAATCTTTGATGCTGCTGAGAATTCTTATACACAGACCACATCTACAACCTGCTCTACAGTGTGACAGAATCAGATTTTGCTGATGTCAGTATGTAAAAGCAAAAGCAAAACAAACGGGGATTGAAAAGAATTCACATAAATAACTAGTCGTGCTATGGCTATAAGTACTAATGGTAAAATTGAGACAGTGGGTAGTGTTTCTGCCTTGCAGCTCCTGGGTTCCTGGTTCGAACCTGTTGCTTGGGTTACTACAGTATCTGCGAGTTTCTCCCTGTGTCTGTGGGTTTTCCTTCCAAAAACGTTGAAAAATTGATCGTCTACTGTATGATAGATTCCTCCGGGTGAGAATGAGTGTGTGAATCCAGGAGGCACTGCAGCATGCAATCAAGATATAATTACCGTGACATGATGTTAAATGTAGTCATTATGTGTTTGTGTCAGGAGTACCATGGACGCTTCACTCCTGGATGGAATCTTTGCGCACGTGTTTCTTGCAGCACAGGCGGCCATTGATCCAGGGCTTGCTAAAAGAGTTCAGTTGCATTGAGGAGGAGGAGTACACCGAGGAGCTCATCACACATGGCCTGCCTTTAATGTTCCAGATCCTTCGTGCCAGCAAGGTCTGCAAGAACCTGCACCATCGCGCATACACACATCCCACTCAACCCAGTCTGCCTACACACAACATTCTGAAACTTTACCAGGAATTTCTTATTACTTGCTGATAGGGACATTAATGTAGCCTGTGATCTGGGTGAACGCTTTAATCGGGGAGATTTGCTTGGAAGTAGAACCGTGTTATGTAATAGTGTGGGCTCTGCTTTGACTCCGGTGGAGAGGTTCAGTCGCATACCTGCTCGCAGTGCATTCTTCCTGTGTGTATAAGACAAGTTGATAGACTTCACTTCAATCTGACTCTCCAATCAGCCTAACCGCCTGTAAAAATCACCTGCTGTCATGCTAGCCCTCTGCTGAATGTGTTGCACTCGTTTGTGTTGTTAAGTGTGCACTGGTGGGTGTGTATGAAGCATCTGTCAGAGGTGATCTATGGGAAATCTATTCTTAGTTTCTCAGTCAGTGATGACCATACCTGGACTCTAATAGATATAAAATACTGTATACTGTACAGTATGTGTACAGTAAATACTATGACGTGGTCCTAAAAGCGTTCATATTTCCAAAAAACAGAGACGTTTAAAAGAAAAACACAAATGAACTGTCATGTTGATGAGGAGCGCCTCAGAGTTGCACTCATCATTCAGGAGAAAGTGAAATAATTCAGCTGAGGATTTAGTCTACCCATTTTCCACCCACCCATACAAAGGAGAGCTAGAAGAGGCAGAGCAGAGAAGAAAATAACATTAAACTCTCCTCTGATTTGCATCCTGTCTCTCCACAAAGTTCATGCATGCCCGCCCCTGCAGCACTTCTGTTGCAGCATCTGTTAAGCATGTGGGCACTTGTGGCCATTATTTGTGATGCGTGTCGTGTTTGTGATGTTCATTTATTTGCAGAATGAGGTGATCAGTCAGCAGTTGGCGGTGATCTTCACTCAGTGCTACGGACCGTACCCCGTTCCCAAGCTCACTGAGATCAAGAGAAAACAGACCTCCAGACTCGGTGCGTTTTTACCAGAATTATTATGCTGTATATCCCAGAGTATTAATTACTGTAGATTTGTTGGTTTTCCTCAGCTTACTCTATGTGTTCACAGTAAAGTTATCAATGTCTGCTATGTACAACTACAGCATACATTTACATCATGTTTTTCTTCTCTTTTGTTTGGAGACACAACAGCTCTCAAATTACAGTCATCTCTCTTATAAGGCCTCCTCTGCCCTCTAGTGTACAATACCTTGTCTGCACTGCTTTCTTCTTGCTTTTTTATGCTCATGCTGTTTTTTTATGAGACTGTCTGTTTACTCATGTTGCATGCCTTTGTGTTAGATCCCCATTTCCTAAACAACAAGGAAATGTCAGATGTGACATTCCTGGTGGAAGGAAAGCCATTCTATGCTCATAAAGTTCTGCTCTTTACCGCCTCCACCAGGTGAGCCCAGGTGCTGCACTGCACCCAAAGTCAATGTTATTCTGCAGTTAGAGGAAACCACCGCCCTGAAATGCTTTAAGTTTACATTACATGATTTTTTGATGTGTTTCGTTATGGTGGCGCTAATTTATTGGTTGGTGCTGGACAGTGATGCTTGAAGAAGTTAGCGGCTGTTAGCCAAACTGACATCACAGAGGGAACATCCAGTATAAAGTACCGTTAAAATGCTATTTAGCAGATAAAAAAAAAACTGGAACTGGAAATCCATGAACACAGTGCAGTTACATGAAAGTGCTAGTTAGTGATGTACAGTTTGACAAGTACGATGATAACATGAAAGCTCTTTCAGTCAATACATTTGAGAAAAATATATACAGCTAAAAAGATTAAAGATGAAATCACTGCTGCATTGCTGTTCAATATTGGAGAAACATACAGTAAAACAAAATCGTCACTGTCAGCTGGTAGTTAAGCATTACATTGTTGGTAATACAGGAAACATATTGATGAAAGAAGTTAAAAAAGAAACTCAGATTTTTAGATAAATATTGGATGTCCCTGAAAATCACACATTAACATACAAGCCATTCAGGAGTGTTTTTTCTTTAATTGAGCAACACAAGATACTATGTTTCCCTGACACTGTATCTGCTTATCTTTCATAAAGGTTTAAAACTCTACTAGCAAACAGACCCACTGCGGAGAACACCTGCATTGAAATTAGCAACGTGAAGTATAATGTGTTCCAGGTTGGTGATTTTGTGCAAAGACAAATTATAACCTATATCTAAACTATGTGCAAAAGTTTTTATATGTGTGATAAATATACTGTATGTGTGATTACCATAGGAATTATTTCAAAAGAACACATTTTCAAAATTTAAGATTCTTTATTGTCACTATTCAAGTATAGTGAAATTAAAGCAGTATGTGCAGTGCAACTCAAATTATGACTAAAATTACAATTTTCGTGTAAAAGGAGAAAAACTCTTTGATTTTCACATATGAAAGGGTGCAGAAATATACAGTATAATGTGAACTCAAAACTACAGCTATTACACTCAGGCAGACTGACAATAAAAGTAAAGGTAATTTGCTTTCTACATGTTTTCTTCATGTTTTATGATGTCTTTGAGCCACACATGCTGTATAATACATTGGTGATTTAAAACCACATGTTTTCTGTTATGAATTTGGATTTAAATAAGTAAATACCTAAAAGCTGTAATTGGATAAATACTGCAATGGTTAATATTCAGCTAGTTTTAATCCTTAAAATTGATGCATTAAGTTACTTTTCATTACTTAATCAAACACATCTGAAGACAACATATCCTCTCATCAAGAAAAGGATGCTTTTTTCCAGAAGGGTCAAATTTTTGGCTTGCATCAAACAAACAAAACAACAATCAGGAGATTGAAAATACGGTAATTGGGTTAGGAAATGTCTAACATATTAATAAAACCTGGTAAACCAACTCCTCAGAAGAAATGCCATTGGGAAAAAAAATCATGAATGAACACGATCACTTACAGTAAACGCAGGGTGAAGTAGCAGTATAAATGCAACTATAGGTAATAGTGCAAGTAAGAGCCTTTCCACTCACAATGCAGCAAGAACTGACAGAATTGGGAATAAACAGCTGTGAGGCTGTAAGAAAGTTCACTTGTTAGTGAAGCTAATAAATATGGATTCAACTGGCATAACGATTGGAGCTTTGGAGCAATGGAAAATGTCATGTGGTCTGATCAGTACAAGATCTTAGTCAAGAATTATGCAACTTTAAACATAATTACTTTAAACAGAAATAAATGTTGTGCATATGTTTGTTGGAATTGTGCTAAAAGTGGCTGAGCAATGCAGCATCCATAACTTATCAGGAACACTGAATATTTTTTTTTATACCTGTAACATTATCTTTCCCTTGTGCTTCCATCATAACTATTTAAAAAAATTTTTTTTTTTAATTTACTTACCTGCCTGTGGTAATCACACATACCCTACAGTGGTGTGAAAAACTATTTGCCCCCTCCTGATTTCTTATTCTTTTGCATGTTTGTCACACAAAATGTTTCTGATCATCAAACACATTTAACTATTAGTCAAAGGTAACACAAGTAAACACAAAATGCAGGTTTTAAATGAGGGGTTTTATTATTTAGGGAGAAAAAAAATCCAAACCTACATGGCCCTGTGTGAAAAAGTAATTGCCCCCTGAACCTAATAACTGGTTGGGCCACCCTTAGCAGCAATAACTGCAATCAAGCGTTTCCGATAACTTGCAACGAGTCTTTTACAGCGCTCTGGAAGAATTTTGGCCCACTCATCTTTGCAGAATTGTTGTAATTCAGCTTTATTTGAGGGTTTTCTAGCATGAACCGCCTTTTTAAGGTCATGCCACAACATCTCAATAGGATTCAGGTCAGGACTTTGACTAGGCCACTCCAAAGTCTTCATTTTGTTTTTCTTCAGCCATTCAGAGGTGGATTTGCTTGTGTGTTTTGGGTCATTGTCCTGCTGCAGCACCCAAGATCGCTTCAGCTTGAGTTGACGAACAGATGGCCGGACATTCTCCTTCAGGATTTTTTGGTAGACAGTAGAATTCATGGTTCCATCTATCACAGCAAGCCTTCCAGGTACTGAAGCAGCAAAACAACAACAGACCATCACACTACCACCACCATATTTTACTGTTGGTATGATGTTCTTTTTCTGAAATGCTGTGTTACTTTTACGCCAGATGTAACGGGACACGCACCTTCCAAAAAGTTCAACTTTTGTCTCGTCGGTCCACAAGGTATTTTCCCAAAAGTCTTGGCAATCATTGAGATGTTTTTTTAGCAAAATTGAGACGAGCCTTAATGTTCTTTTTGCTTAAAAGTGGTTTGCGCCTTGGAAATCTGCCATGCAGGCCGTTTTTGCCCAGTCTCTTTCTTATGGTGGAGTCGTGAACACTGACCTTAATTGAGGCAAGTGAGGCCTGCAGTTCTTTAGATGTTGTCCTGGGGTCTTTTGTGGCCTCTCGGATGAGTTGTCTCTGCGCTCTTGGGGTAATTTTGGTCGGCCGGCCACTCCTGGGAAGGTTCACCACTGTTCCATGTTTTTGCCATTTGTGGATAATGGCTCTCACTGTGGTTCGCTGGAGTCCCAAAGCTTTAGAAATGGCTTTATAACCTTTACCAGACTGATAGATCTCAATTACTTTTGTTCTCATTTGTTCCTGAATTTCTTTGGATCTTGGCATGATGTCTAGCTTTTGAGGTGCTTTTGGTCTACTTCTCTGTGTCAGGTAGCTCCTATTTAAGTGATTTCTTGATTGAAACAGGTGTGGCAGTAATCAGGCCTGGGGGTGACTACAGAAATTCAACTCAGGTGTGATAAACCACAGTTAAATTATTTTTTAACAAGGGGGGCAATCACTTTTTCACACAGGGCCATGTAGATTTGGAGTTTTTTTTCTCCCTTAATAACGTAAACCTTCATTTAAAAACTGCATTTTGTGTTCAATTATGTTATCTTTGACTAATAGTTAACGGTTTTTGATGAGCAGAAACATTTAAGTGTGACAAACATGCAAAATAACAAGAAATCAGGAAGGGGGCAAATAGTTTTTCACACCACTGTACATGTTTATGAATAGTGTAAGGGCTATAATAATATAATTATTATTATGAATTTGCTTATAGCTAGTGATGCAGTATCTGTACTATGGTGGAACAGATGCACTACACATCAGGAACACGGAGGTTATGGATGTAGGTGCTTTCAACTTCTTTACACCTCTTACCACTTGTAAAAACTCATGCATGATGTATTATTGTAATCAGGTGAGCCATTTGAAGTCATGTGCTAACAGACTCTCTTGTCCACCAGCTGTTGTCTGCGGCTAAGTTTTTCCAGCTGGAGGCACTACAGAGGCACTGCGAAATCATATGCTCCAAAAATATCAACACTGAGACCTGTGTAGAGATCTACAATCATGCTAAAGTATGCAAAATGAGCTATTTAAACAAACTTCTGTTTTTTCTTTTCTACAGAAAATATTCATAGCTGGTTAAGACATATTTCCTGGGTTTAAATGTTGCTTTAATTTCCTCTACATGGCCAAAAGTATGTGGACACCTGATTATCACGCTCCTATGTGATTCTTTAAAAACCTATTGACAAAAAGTTGGAATCACACACTTGTCTTTGTCAAGTGTTTTTGGATGTTGTATCTAAGGGCCTACGGCTCACAAACTGGTTCTAGCATATCAGTGCCCCGTGCACAAAGCAAGCTCTGTGAAGACATGGTTTTCTAAGGTTCAAGTGGAAAGACTTGAGTGTCTTGCACAGAGTCCGGACCTCAACACCACTGAACAAATTTCCAAACCAAAATGAACAATTTTTTTAACGAAAAATCAGTGCCCGGCCTTGCTATTTTCATGCTCTCTTGCTCACAGACATGTTCCAAAAACTAGTGAAAAACCATTGAAGGTAATGTTTACAGCAAAGATTTCATACATTTGGAATGGGATGTTCCAGGTCGTGATGATCACAGCTATATCCACAAAGGTTTGGCTGAATTGTGTAACAAAATTGATTTCCTTTGTTATTCTCAGTTTGAAGGGTACGCTGACTGTGGACGCATCTCCCATGCTTCCAGCTCACTTTAATATAATTTATAATTTTATCTATAAACGATTTCACCTCTGAGTAAAATGCTGTCACCTCCAGACAAGAAAAATATATACTGTAGAGCGAGGCTTTTTGGATTTGTCTCCATAATTAAGTTGTGTCCAATTCCTCCCCATCTCCCACATTAAGCTACTACAACCACTCAATCGGGAGGTCAGAAGACTATCACATGTTTCCTCGCTCACGCACCGTTGTGGGCGGCGTAACACACTCGGAGGACAGCGCTATCCGCTCCTTCCGCTTGCGTGAGCTCACAGATGCCCCTGATTGGCTGTAGAGCCGTGATTAATGTGGGAGCACTAAGTACCTCTCATCCCTGCCCTCTGAGAGAGCTCAGCCAATCAGCTCTCGCTAGACCTCCGGCTGCGAGAGGTTACGGCATCACCCGGGAATCGAACATGTGATCTCCGGATGATAGTTCGAGTGCTTCTGTCAAATTTATGCAATTAATATTAGCCTCTGAATAGTCTGTGCATCTGTGATCTGATTACTCATGTACACATTTACTCTAATAAATACTGACTATATGTGCATAACTCAGCTCTGCATATAGTCCTAACTATGTTGTTTTCTCATTAGTTCCTGGATGCACCCGAGCTCTTGTCCTATATCGAGGGCTACTTACTGAAGAACATGGTGGTGTTGATCGAACTGGAGCCATTCAAGCAGCTTCTTTATGACACCCCAGTAGAGAGCACAGGCCATGATGTGCTGCGTGCCCTGGAGAGGACTCTGGCTACACGAATTAATTCCATCCACTTGTCATCATCCAAGGGATCTATAGTTTAGAACTGTCGTAATTGCGGCTCTGGTACATTTGAAGCTCGTGTGCATTTTGTCCAGTGCTCTATAGCAGGGTTAGGATAAATGTGCG